>OY728164.1:356625470-357250470 GCA_963277665.1 Viscum album | reverse complement strand
TGTATACTTTATCAATGTAATACTTTTCACCTTTATGAAGTAGTAAAAACTATTCACTGAAATAAAAGATCATTACTTACCCTTTTTTAACCAAAATATTACCATAAATCCCATATAAAGATCACATAACATATATAGGTAACTTAGGATAGAAACATACCTAAATGGAATAACCATACGGTCGACTTCCACACATATCACTTAATGGAATAGCTATACGGGAAACTTCCATTCCCAATGCAATTGAGGTTATAACGTAAACACCCATCTTGGTATTCATGGAACCACCCATCATATGGTTTATCACGTAACCACACGTCAAATGTCCAAGTAACATAATAAAATCATATGACATAAAACAAATATAATGGAAAGAAAACATTTCCACACTTTGATCACAATATATCACTTAAATATATTAACATAAAAAATACATTATAAAAACCATTTTCAATACCAAAATTCATAAAAGTGTATATGGTATTTATTTCATTTTAAAAACATTACGACTTATTGAGGAAGCCAAGAACCAAATAATACTCACGGTGGCAGAAAAAGGTCGTTGTCACCGAGTACATTAAAAGAAACATTCCTTTTTGTCGTTTAGTAAAATTCATCATATAAAAATATTCCTTTTTTATAAACGTAAAATTAAATGAGGTTTATACACCGTATAAAATAATGTTGTGTATAGAAAAGATATGCCTCAGTGAAAGGAGATTGAGACGAAGTTCCTTACCTCGGGTCTGACTTGACTCGATCGTTCTTTAACATCCTAAATAATAAACATGAGTTAATTTGTACTTTCTTAAAAAGATTTTTCAAGTTAATTATTACTTTTATATCCCTTATTAACATGTTATAAACATTATGTAATAATTTAAGTTAATAATGTTTGTTTTGTCGATATTTGGTTCTTAAGTCGAAAGTGGACTTCTAAAAATTACATGTTGTTCGTGTGGCCAATGGTTCATTATATCCAGAATGATATTCACAATTTGGATATAATATATATCATATATATCCAGCATATACATGTATTTATAATATTACATAATCATTTATAGGTATGATAGGAAATGCACTGTTCATTGAAACGGTAAGACGTACGTACGCATGAATGCTACTTTCATTTCTATGTCATATTAATGGAATTAATACTAAATGAGAGGTATGTATATTTTAATTATAGATTTATATTAATCATTTAGATTTAACATAAATAATATATAATAACTTTAAAACCATACATTATACGTCCCACATGTGGCATTAACGAATCAAATCACTTTGAGGGGGCGGTAGTCCGCACTTCCTAAAATGAAGATATCGAGTATATCCATAATGGAAGCCATAAAGGTATACCACAAATGAAAAATAAAGATGTATAAGGAAAAAAGAAACATAATATATATCATATATAAATAGAGTGACATCTTAATGGCCACCATTAAAGGTGTTAAAAGAATATTGAACAATCATCGTTTCGTGAGGCAGAAATTCGCCAACCACAGAAACAATATGTTCTTTAAACATTAGACGGAGGTGTGTGTAGGTGTAGCTCGAATACATATTATAAAAACATCATAGTATATTTAATATACTGATTTTGTTACAAAATAAAGGTATAAAAAGAGTTTAGAGGGTTAGAGAAGCAAAATAAAACAAAAGAACACAAGAGAAAACACTACCTTTAAAATGGGTAACACTTTTTGATTTGAGCTCAAAGGCTTCCATGGGAAGACTTCTGCACAAAGTGAGGTTTCTAAGAGTAATAGAGGGATGTGGAGAGACAAAATGAGCAGTGGATGGCCAAGCCAAATGCATTAGAGTTGTTGGTAAGGATGTAGAGGTGGGGGCCTTTTATAAAAGAAGAGGAGGGGCACTCTTGGAAAGTTAAGAAAATATACTTTATTATAAAATGATTTTCGGTTTTTAAAGGTCCCAAAATTAAATATTTAGAGGATAAGGTGATAAGAGTTCGAAATCCAACCATAAAATAGGTTTTTTACACGTTTAGGTTTTAGATTATACATTATCTTTTCATTTTATTTAAATCGTTAAATAATGAGGTAATCACTGCATCTTCATGGTGTCATAAATAATTTAACTTATTTAATGTCTAAAAATTATAAAAAAAATATCATGATGTAGGAAATATTTTTATTTTTATAAAGAATATTTATAGTTAAAATTATGACTTGTATAACCCTATTTAAAAACAGTTTTAGTAAAACATCTCATGTTTGTGACATTTTTATTTTAACTTTAAATAAAAAGGTATTAATGTTATTTTCCTACCAACGTGGATCCATGGGGTCCCCAAGTTGACCTATGGATTTTAGAGGTCGGCCATGAAACATCAAATAATGATAGAACATGTGTATAGGTCATTTCATATTATTAAAATATTATTTTTACATTATACTAAACTAATTACCTCTAATCGCGATTAATAAACATAAAATTTACTATTCACCAAAAAATTATTTTAATCCCATTGAACCAAATTTTACATCTTAATGACAACCATATACGTCGGATTTTTGAAATTCAAAACACGGAGGTGGTAAAATTTCATTTAAACGAAAAATCAGTTTTTAAGTACCACTTAGTGGTTTCACTATTCATCAAAAATTGATGTTTTTCAGAAAAATACCATAAATACACCCTAAGCTATATTTGATATTACGAATTAAAAAATGATGTCTATTTTACAAAATTGAAAACATATAAGTTTCATTAATTAATTTAATAATTAATTTCCTTTGTCAGAGAAATAGCGTGTTTTTATGAAACAATAAGTATCAAAAGATTGTCACTAGTTTAAGTCCAATTTCATAGTGAAATTAATTCCAATGACCACTATTGTATTAAATGGTAAAAATATATTCTAATTGAACATTAAAACCAATTCAAAATATAATCTAATCATATAAATAAATTAGATTAAAAATAGGTTTTGAATTAAAATACAACATTTTTCACTATTCATTAAAAATGAACTTTATCGGAAAAATACCAAAAATCTACACAAAGTAAATTTTGATTTCCTGATTCTAAAGGAAAGTTTTATTTGGTCCAATAGAAATTATAAGAGTGAAAAAAACTATATTTAAAAAATGTTCTCCATGAAAAGGCGATTAGTCGACCTTTAGTGAAAATTAGAGTATATATGCTTAAAATTGATTTCTTCTCATATTTTAATCCTTTAACCTTTTTTGGATAAATGTAAAAATAGTTAACAAACATATATAATCATATTTTAGTTATTTAAATTCATTCCTACCAATATAACAGCTACCTGTTAACTACCATTAAAAATAATATTATTTTATTACTAGTGTGCAACGTAAGATTTCAAAGAAACTCTTTGTTGCGTATCGGGTACGCTATAGAACATAACAACCCCTTTAAAGTAAAATTAATATTCAATTCTAAAATATTAATAAATATGAAAATTTATTATTCTTTATTTACCTGGGATGTTACATCCTTCCCCCTTTTGGAAATTGCGTCCTGGCAATTTTATTCACTTATCATAATAAGTGGGGGTATTTATCCCTTATACCATTTTCAGATTCCCATGTTTCCTCTTCAACCATATGGTTTTTTCACAAAACCTTTACCTTGTGAATTACCTTATTCCACAACACTTGTTCTCGTCGGTCAAGAATCTGGACTAGTTGTTCTTCATAACAGAGATTCTCTTCCAACTGAACTACCTCTGGGATCAAAACATGAGATAAATCTGGCATATACTTTCTCAACATCGAAACATGAAAAACATTGTGTACCTAAGATAAACTCGGAGGTAATTCCACTCTGTATTCAACTGATCCAACTCTCTCCAGAATTTCATATGGTCTAATTAACTCTGGACTAAACATTCCATTCATACCAAATCGCATCACACTTTTCCATGGAGAAACCTTGTGAAAAACATGATCACCTACCTCAAAAGATAGATCCTTCCTCCGGTTATCCGCATGACTTTTCTATCTGCTCAAAGCTATTCTCATGTGTATCTGAATCAACTGAACTTTTTCTGACATATCTTCTACCAATTCTGGTCCCATCAGCTTCCTTTCACCCACTTCATCACAAAAAGCTGGAGTTCGAAACTGCTTCCCATATAATGCCTCAAATGGTGCCATCTGTATACTTGAATGAAAACTGTTATTATAAGAAAAATCATCCAAAGAAATATGTTGGTACCAAATTCCTTGATAATCCATAGAGCAAGCTCGTAGCATATCCTCAAAGGTCTAAATTGTTCGTTCTGACTGCCCATCTGATTGCGGATGAAAAGATGTACTAAAATTTAATTCAGTACCCAATGACTTCTGAAGGCCTTTCCAAAAGTTAGAAGTAAACCTAGGTTCACGATCAGATACAATGGAGAGGGGAATGCCATGAAACCTGACTATATCATTAAGATACAAATGAGAAAGTTGATCTAGAGATAATGTATCTCAAATAGGAAGGAAATGAGTAGATTTAGTCAATCGATCAACAATAACCCAGATTGCATTATTACCCCCAGATGTCCTTGGTAATCCCACAACAAAGTCCATGGATATATTTTCCCATTTCCATTCTGGAACTGGTAATGGCTGAAGAATACCATTCGGTAACTGTCGCTCTATTTTAACCTGCTGACAATTTAAACACTTCACAGTAAAATCAACAAAATCTATTTTCATTCCATCCTACCAGTAATACTCTTGCAGATATTTGTACATCTTAGTACTACCAGGATGAACTGAAAAAAGGGAACTATGAGCCTCACATAACAACTTATTCTTCAATTTTGAATCACTAGGCACACATAATCTCTTCCCAAACCTCAAAACACAATCATTATCAATGTTTAATTCAGGAAACTTACCCTTCTGAACCAGCTCTAACTTTTTTTGCAACTCACTGTCTTCCCTCTGTGCTTGCTTAATTCTGCCTGATAGGGATGATCTCACTGATACCTGAAACAGAATAGAAGAACTTCATACACCAACAACGACTATGCTAAAGTTTATCAAATCAAAAACCAAAGGATCTCGTTCCAAACGTAGCATGGTTAATGAAGCATTACTTTTTCAACTCAAATCATCTACCACTTTATTTGCTTTTCCTGGATGGTAATGAATTGTAAAATCATAATTTTTTATTAATTCTTGCCATCTACTCTGTCTCATGTTCAACTCTTTCTGAGTGAGTATATACTTTATACTTTTGTGATCAGTATATATTTCACACTTTACTCCATACAAATGATGCCTCGAATTTTTTAAAGAAAAAACAACATCAGCTAATTGCAAATCATCTGTAGGGTAATTTACCTCATTAATTTTCAACTGGAATGAAGCATAAGAAATTACCTGATCATTCTGCATAAGGACACAACCATGTCCATTCAATGAAGAATCACTGTAGATAACAAACTCACCATTCCTGGAAGGATGTGCCAAAACTGGAGCATTCACCAATATTCTTTTCAACTCCAGAAAACAATCATCACATTCTTTTGTCCAGATAAACTTAACATCCTTCTGAGTTAGCTTAGTCATTGGGCTAGATAATTGTGAAAATTATTCAACAAACCTTCAGTAGTAACCTTCCAAACCAAGAAAACTACAGATATCAGTTACATTTGTGGGTCTTGGCCATTCTTCAACAACTTTTTTTAGCAAAATCAATAGTTATGCCATTTTTTTTTGAAACAATGTGACCAAGGAAAGAAATTTTTTTAACCAAAACTCACACTTGCTGAATTTTCCATATATTTTCTATTATTTTAAGGTTTGAAAGATAACCCTTAAATGACTTTCATGATCCTCTTTACTTTTAGAAAACACAAAAATATCATCAAAGAAAACATCCACAAACTTATCCAAGAACTCATGGAAAATTCTATTCATAAGGTCCATGAATACATCAGGTGCATTGGTTAACCCAAAAGGAATCACTACAAATTCATAATGGCCATATCTAGTACGGAACGCAATCTTCGGAACGTCTGCTTCTTTTACTTTCAACTGATGGTACCCCAACCTCATGTCAATCTTCGAAAAATACTGAGCTCCCTAGAGCTGATCAAATAAATCACCAATATGAGGAAAATGATACTTGTTCTTAACAATAATATTATTCAAGGCTCTATAATCAATGCTAAGTCTCATTGAGCCATTTTTCTTTTTAAAAAACAATACAGGAGCACGCCATGGTGATGTGCTTGGTCGAATGAAACCATTATCTAATAACTCCTGGAATTTCTTCTTTAACACTAATAGTTCAACGTGATCCATTAGATAAGGGGGTTTTGAAATTGGTTTAGAATCACGAAAGAAGTCAATAGTAAATTCAACTTCCCGATCATGAATAATACCAGACAAATCATCAGGAAAAACATCAAGATACACATTTACCACTGGAACAACATTAATCTAAAAAGTACCTTTATTTTAAACAATATGTTCAAGGTAATATTCATTTCCATATTTTACTAGTTTTTCAACTTCCTAATATGTTATCGAAATCAAGGGTTCATTCTTGTACACAAACAAAAAATCTTTCTGAAAAGAAACCATTTTAGCTCTGCATTCAATCTTAACATGATAAACAGAAATCCAATCCACTCCCAAAATAATATCAAACACTACTACAGCCTAATCAATAAGGTTTGCTGGTATATTCTTTCTGCACACAAGGATAATAAGGTTCTTATAATTCCTTTTTGTCTCAATGTTACCTCCGGGTGTTTTTACCATAAGTTCAGGATTCATATATTGAGATGGAATTTCCAATTTACTAGAAAACTTCTCAGAAATGAAAGAATGTGTAGAACCTAAATCAAACAACACATTGGCATAATCTGAACAAACAAATAGTGTACCTGATACTACTTCATTCGACGGCCCAACATCTACTGAAGTAGTTGAAAAGGATTTCACCACCCCTTTCTGATTGTAGTATGGTTGGTTTCTCCCAGTTGAGTTCTTCGTTAGACACTCATTTGCTTAATGACCCATTTCATTACACTTAAAACATATTACTGTTGGCTTTTCATTGCCTGCATGATCATCTTACTTACAGTTATGAGCAATATGACCTAACTTACCACACCGAAAGCACTTTCCATACTTGGATAAAAATTCTCCAGGATGCATTTTACCACACTTCTCACATGATGTATATTTGGTTTTCTTACCTCCTTGTTTCTTTTATGAATTCTTCCCCTTTGCCTACCAACTTGACCTCTTATTTTGTTGTTTTTCAAAGAGAACCTGATCATCAGAAAACTCCATTTCCACCTTCTCCGCACATCGAACAAGTTTTTCATATCTTTTGACCTCATGAAAAGCTAAGGCCCTTCGATACATTGGCTTTAACACTGAGTAAAAACAGTTGATTTTACTATCAAGATCTCTTATTAAGTTTGGAGCATTCCTTGCTGGTCGAGTGAACTTTGCTTCATAAGCTGCCCCTGAGTCATCCTCCTGCCTCAATTCTAGAAATTGTTTTTCCATCTTATGATGAACCACCATAGGAAAATATTTCTCAAGAAACATACCTTTGAATTCTTCCCAGTGAATATCATCAATCTCATCACTATGCCTGATATTTTTCATCATCGACCACCACTGATCATCTTCACCTTCAAAACATTAAACATCAAGTCTAACCATTGGATGTTATGAACACCCCATGACATCAAAAAGTTTCTCCAGTTCTTTAATCCACCCTTCAGCTAGCATAGGGTCAGATGATCCTCTGAATGATGGGGGATATTGCCTCATGAAATGTTCCACCAATGATATGTTCCTCTACAGCTGATCTGGCTGATCTAGTGCATGGATACCACCACCATTTATAGCCTGAGTCAACAATGCCATCACTAAAACAAACTGTTCACTTCCAATTCTAACCATCTCAGGTTGCTGATTTGGAAGGTTGTCTTCCTCCTGATGTCATCCCTTCATATCTTCCTTGTTTCCTCTGCGGAAAACCATTCTGAACACAGAAATATCTTAGGTGAAGCAACATGGTAATCTTTAAATTCTATATCATTTCAATCATACCAAAAATTAATTTATAATTTAACAATTTTTTAACTCATAAAGTTGTCTAAACTGACATCAGATACATACTATAAGGCCATGGATTTAAAACATACTTAATATTGAATTAAATGAATAATTCACATTGAGTATCTTTTCACGGTTTAGAGTTTTAGAGAATTAGGTCATAACTATTACATCTCAAAATATTAAAAAGTACAAACTTCTACTAAGTTTCTATAAAATAAAAACTCTTAAATGGAAACATATCTAGTTCCATGATTTAGATAGCATGAATTTCCCTTGATCCCATCCTTGACCCTATTCCACATTAAGTCCTGTGAAAAAGTATTTCAAAAAAAACTTGGGGTGAGAAAAAAAAGCTCAGTAAGGGATACATAATGAATGAAAACTGTTAGTTTTTCAAAACAAGTAAACCATGCATACTTTATCAATGTAATACTTTTCACCTTTATGATGTAGTAAAAACTCTTCACTAGCACCATACACTCAACATCATAATCCCAACACTCAACATCATAATCCCAACACGTCAGTGATTTACACCTTTTCCTGTAAAGGGCTTCGTATGTTTACATTCAAATGATCTAGTAGAAATTTTTGTTTTATGAGAATTAAACCAGTGGAAGATTTTGGTCCCTTATTTCTTTGAAGTCCATAGAACATTCTCACAATGTATCTTTATGTTCTGAAATGATAGACCAGATATGCAATCATTTATAGGATGATAAGCTGCAATGATGTTCAGTTTAGTGCTTATAGGATGATGGGCACTTTTATATAACATCATGGTGATCCTCGAATATATATAAGATACAATAGGTAGTGGTACTCCATATAAATTTTACACCTCCTTGATATACATATGTGAATGTTGATATAATTATATGTCCTCTCAAATTGTGATAACATTATTTTCCTTTGTAAGATGATCCATAATTACCAATATAGCATTGTTTCCTCTAGATATCCTAGGTTTTCCAGGGACAAAGTCCATGGTGTTGTTCTCCCACTTCCATGATGGCGTGGATAGCGGTTGCATTATCCCTTGAGACTTCTGTCTTTATTCCTTCACCAGTGGACATACTGGGTACCATGATGTATACTCACCAATATCCATCTTCATATTTTAAAACCAAAATTCCTTTTAGAGATATCGATACATCCTTTAGCTTTCTAGGTGGATGGATAAGGATGAGCTATGAGCATCATTCAAGATCTCCTTCTTTATCTCTGGATCGAATGGTATACATAATCTTGGATGAAATCTTAAAATTCCTTTCTCATCAATCATGAACTCAATGGATTTCCCATTTCCAATGGTTTACACCCTTTTCTAAATTTCCACATATTTTCTTTGATCAACATTTATTTTCTCCTTAAGGGATGGTTGAGAAATATTTTGATAAAGGATTGATGATGTTCCTCCATTAAAGCATCTGCCACCTTGTTTTCGATAAAAGCATTGTAGTTGATTTAGTAGTAAAAATCATTGATGACCTCAATCCATATTAAATGGTGAATATTAATCTCTTTTTGTGTTAATATATATTTTTAAATCTTGATATTATTATATATCTCAAACTTCTCCCTATAGAGAAAATGCCACCATATTTTGAACACAATTATCATAGCTGCAAACTCTAGATCACACATAAGATAGTTTTTCTCATGTATTTTTAGTTTCCTTGATGTGTAGGCAATTTATTTGTCATTTTTAATAAGTACACAACCTAAACCCCTCTTTGAGGAATCACTATACACCAAAAAAGAACTCTCCACATTTAGGGAGATTGTGTACTTGGGTAGTGATTAGAAACTTTTGGAAATCCTTAAAACAATCTTCACAATAGTGAGTCCAGTTAAAAAATACTCCCTTCAGTGTTAGCTTGGTCATTGGGTTTGAAAATCATGAAAAGTTCTTCCCAAATCACCAATAATACCTTGTTAGACCCAGAAAGTTGTGGATATCTGTTACATATGTTGGCCTAGGATACTCTCTAATTAACTTTACCATTTAAGGTTCCATTTATATCCATTTGTTTGTGATAAAATTCCCCATGAATGATACTTCCTCCATCCAGAACTCACATTTAATATAGTTTTGAAACCATATATCCCATCAGAATTTCATTAACATAATTTTCAAAAAAACAATTCTGTTTATCCTTGCACATAGATTATATTTGAATATCTTATATAAATATTACCAAAAAATTTTCGAGGTTATATCAATATACCCTATTCAATAAATCCATGAAAAGTTTTAGATAATTAGGGTGTCTAAAGGGCATAACAATGTAATCATAGTGTCAATACCTTGTTTGAAAGGTAGTCCTGGGGAAATCTTCCTTCCTCACCTTTTATTGGTTATATCCCAACTGAAGGTCCACCTTATAGAAATAACTAGCACCATAAAGATAATCGAACAAGTCAACTATACATGGTATGGGATACATGCTATTTTTCCTGATTTTATTAAGATCTCGATAATCGATGGAGAGGCACAATGAACCATCCTTCTACTTGTTGATGATGATGGGTTCACCCCATGGTTAAGGACTCGGCCGTACAAAACACTTCACTAGAATATCCAGTAACTAGTTCTTAAGCTCCTCCGACACTATAGTGGCCATTCTATAAGGTGTATTTGATACAGGCAGAGATCTAGGAATTAGTTTAATTGAGAACTCAACATCTCAATTAGGAGGAACTCTAAAGAAAAATTTAGGGAATACATAAGTGTAATACCTATTGTTGGGAAAGTCGTCAATCATAATTCAATCCTTTGTCCCAATCATTTGTGTTATACATGCTATATCATAAGTAATTTATATCAACAAATTAGCTAACGATTATAATAGAGATATATATTCTTCCTTACACGATTATATAATTGGAGTATGCTTTAGGATGTGAAAAGTGATCTCCATTTCCTGATAGTTGATGTTGCCTTTGAATAAATATAGCCAATCCATGCAATAGATAACATTCATCTCTAATAAATGACATGTGAAATGTTCTGTAAGGAGGTTCAGTCCAGAAACATTATCCATAGTGGAGTTAGAAACCATGGATGCAATAATTTTCCCATTTTTTTCTTAAAGATAACTTATCCTACTAATTTTGAGATGATGTTTGAATAATTCTAATAATATTGCATAATAGGAATGAATCCATAGAACCAAAATCAAATTGTACATTTTCAATTATTGAATTAATAATTTGTGTACCTATAACTACATCATTGTATGGATCCACATTAGTAGTATTAGATGTATAAACCCTTACTTGTTTTCTTGGAGGTTGTTATTGATTTCCTCTTACAGTAGTAATCTTAGGGAAATTGTTCTCTTAATGTGCGCGTTCCATAATGTTGTAACACTCCAACATTGGCTGAGAATTTATATGAACATTCCATTCTTCTTCAACAGTAGGGGGTTTCTTCATATCCCGTAATAATTTTTTTAGTACGATGTCACATATTACCACATTTGAAGCTATTCCTGGTTCCAATTAGATAGTTCCCAAGATTCTTTTTCCTAGAATTTTTAAATGTGGGATGATTGAGATTATTTTCATCATGGAATTTATTTTCATAAATTCTCGCATAAAATTCCATTTACCACCTTTTTTAACTAGGCCCATGATACCACGTGGAGTCTCTGATCTCAATTTCATCCTTATGGGAACAACATAAAATCTCTTTATAGATTTTGAAGTCTCGAATTTGCAACATATTGTAGACATGTGTTTAGTCCTCTAATGTAGTGATCTACACTGCTATTTTTATTCATGAAAAATCCATAGGTGGGCCTTGTATGCCTTGTAATGTTTGTTTTACAAACCCCAATGAACTCTTCTTCCTTCTTCTTGAGTCTTAGGAACTCACTTTCTTTCTTGATTCGGAGGGTTCATGGAAAATATTTATTTTAAAACATTCTCATGAATTAATCCCAATATATGGAATCATTTTCCTAATGGGGTTCATATTATTGATTAATATCCACCACTAATCAGATTCCCCATAAAAATTGTAGACCACCTGAAAAAATTTATTTTTTTCTGAGTACTGGAGTATGGAGAATAACATTTCAACAGATTTAATCAATTGTTCTGCATGGAGGGGATCAGAAGATCCACAAATCATGGGATCCCTTATATGTATGAAGTATTAAAAGGAAAATTTCTATTTTCATGGGGTAAGAGGGTGTCCCACAAGATTCATGTTATTATTCATAACGTTGTCCAGTTGAGCAATTACTATAATGAGTTTTTGAGCACCCATTCCCATCGTATAAGGAATATCATTCATGAAATCATAACATTACCTATAACATTGATTGTCGGAATGTGTTATTATATTTCACTATATTGTCTTAATTAACTTAATGTACAATTATAGGGCTTCAATACATAACTATTAATCATAAAAAAAGAAACCTTCAAAAATAAAAGGAAAAAACACATAAAGGAGGTGTATAACCTAACTTTTGATTCCCTATGTTTCATTCTCAGATATCCTTGATTTATTTAATAACACATATTCTTATGTTTATTTATATATCCCTAGTAATCATTTGTATATGGCTCATGAATTTTAAGGACATATCCCCAAGGTGTGTCAAATTTAGAGTGTAGTATGGCTCATTGTTGTGCACCAGTTCCCATTGGAGTATAGCTCAAAGTGGGGGTTTTTTAGGGTTTAACCCTAGATACATCCATGACTAATCCACCTCTATCTATTTGTATCTAGATAGGGATATATTTTCTTGATATAGAACTTACTATGATGTTACCGAAATTTGGGGGTGTTTTCATACACTTGGTCCCATCCTTAATGTTCTTACTAAATTTCTCTATTCCTAACCCAATAAATAACAAGACCATCATTTCATACCAATTATTGAGTCCCTGGACTTTTAAATATAACATTAAAGGTTTTAAGAATCATTATACATCAGATTACATGTCAAGGATTGTAATGTCTATTGTCTTGGATGACGGGGTACCTAAAACTGAAAACATGGAACTAAAAAAACTCATCTTTATTTAGTCTTCATAAAGACTTCCTAACATCATTTTAGCCCTTAAATCATTATAGGGTACCCTAGGGATCACATAAACAATGTAATGGGATAAAATCCTAGAACATAAAATAAACATAATAATAAGGCTTTATAACAAGGTTTATTGATCATCACATAATGATATAAAATGGAATAAATAATCATAACATATAAAAATATTATCAAACAAAATTAATTCATAGTAATGTGGAAGCAACATAAATCATTTATTTAACATGAGTCAATGATCTTTTCTTATAGAGGAGAACAATTAAAGGTTATCCACCAAGACCTTTGCACATAGTAGCAAAAGTCAAGGACAACCTCTATGGCCGTTGCACATGAAATCTCATGATACTAAACATTACCCAATTCATTGGAGCATTATTTGGGAACACCCATCTTAAAATGTTCATGAATATTCGTTCCACATAAACTATAATACATAATCAATCATACATAAATATAAGGAAACCAAGGCAGATTAATGTGTATCACATTCACGTAAGAAAGCATAATGATTGGGCATATCATAAATATGTTCAAGAGAGATTGGAAATAAAACATTAATTGAAAATTTTAAGTTAATGTTGTAATATATCATGGTATGTGATGTAAAATTTATGTTAAAACAAGTATGATGAGTATTTAAGAAATTCTGAACATTAAGACATTTTAGTGCGGTTTTAATAAAAATACTCAAGGCAATTTAAAATAGAAAAGGGAATAATATATTAGATGAAAAGATATGTGAAACAATAAATTTATTTAATAAAAATACTGATTTTGTAAAATAAATGATGGATTAAAACCGATGTCTAAGTGAAACTGAAATTGGGTAAAAATTTACGAAGATCCCTTAAAACAAGTTCGTTTATTGGGAAGTATCATGGAGGGAATCACATAAAAGAGTGTATATCCCAAAAATCTAATGAGGAATGGATCATGAAACATTTTTGGGGATTATGTAACTATTATGATGAATTTTTTCCTAAAAACAAAGTAAAAATTGATCTGGGTAAAAATAAGTATAGAGCGAGCCAAAGGAATAAAGGCTCTTTGGTTAGAATATCTTATGGAATATCGCCATGGTATTAGGAGTACATAGGAGGTATTATTGAGATAAAGTGATTTATAATCCTTTATAAATCATAAGGGAATAATGAGTATGTTTTGAACTTATACCCCAATATTATGAATTATAAAAAAAAGGTGATAACATATTCGACATTAATAATAAAAGTTAAATAAAGGGGATCACTTAACTTAAGTCTGATGGTGTCCTCCAGTTGATATTAATGACCTGAGTAATCAAATTAGCATCTTTAAATAATAATTACAGAATCTATTCTATATGTAAAAGATTTATTAATACTGTTTTTAGTTCATTCATAACATTTTGATTTGGATATGGGGTTCTATATCATTGTTCGGGTCCGTTTGTTTCCTTATTTTTAATGATCGATTCCGTAATTTTCATGTTAGGAGAATCATGTAGAATGGGTATAGTTGTCCAGAATTGGAGTTATATTATATAATTGAAGAGTTATAACGTTACATGGATGTAAATTACAATTGTTTACTTGGAATGAAGATGAATCATTATATAAATTATCTAATGATAACTGTTTGGGTTGATTGGTCATTTTTGAACATACATACTCATTTTGTATTATAATTCAAAATAATGTTTGGAAAAATATTCCAAAACCATAGATGAGGAATAAATCATATATTATTTTCCCTTGGATCCATAATAAAAGGATTCATAACCATAATTTATGTCGTTAAAAAAATTGAAAAACCCCTCATACTTGAATTTGGTAAATTATCACGTCTCGAATGGTGTTTTAATTTTTAGTATAAAAGACATGGAAAATGGGAGATGACGAAGAGTTATTACTTCATCATAAAAAAATTATAGTAAATGTATGTTACTCGAGTCATCCCAAAATTAAGATGAATGTAGGTGAGGAATGATATATAAAAGAATATAAATTGAAAAAAAAGAAAAGTTGAAAGATCTCATATGAAAAGTCAACAGCCAAATGATATTGCTTATAATTTTATAAAATATTTATATTAGAGTAAAAATGGTCATATCATTATTCATACATAATATGGACTGTAACAGGGATATAAAATGATATATCCCAACATAGTTAAATTGAAATTTAAAATAATAACATAAAATTAATGGTTGAAAAAGGGAATGGAGGTAGATTCCTTTACCTTATAGAGTAACTTGTAAAACATGATGGTTGGGACATTGGTGAATTGAGGAAAAATATTAATGACTCATAGGGATGTCTAATTACCATTTCATCGAGGATTATGGATTTTTAATGAATGAATATGAATGAATTAGTGGGTATTTATATTAAAAGGGAGGGTGGGTTTTTATTAACTTTAAAGGACACATAATTTGAAGTTTGGAAAAAACCTTGGGCCTTCCCATGGTATTTTCCCATGGTATTAGCCGCTTAGGATACCTCAAATAATATTTTACTAAAAAAATAGTTCAGATTTTTATATTGGTTTTTACACCATTATGATGTCGTTAAAAATACTGAAAACTCAAAAGTTTATCTTTACTATTAATGAAAATTTAAAGTATTTGAAAAAACACCCAAAAATTCGGCCTAACCATTTTTCAATGAGTAAAATTCATAAATGAAATCCTTTATTTGAAAATAGTTTTCTAAATATTTTTAATTTAATTTTTAATTAAATTCTGAATTAATTAAATAAAAACAATATTAGACCTATACCACATTTTTTAACACTTTGAGAAATAGAACAGGGTCACATAAAATTTACTTATAACCACAATACATAAATTAAAAACTTCCAAATACATTTAATGGAAATTAATTTCCATTTTATATTCTTAAAGTAGTCATAAAAATTTAAATTAAATATTTATGGCATTCAAAAATACCAATACTTATACTATTATAGTTTTTTTTACATTTAGGATGTCTAAATTATTTTTTCACATTCATGGGTGATTTTTATATTTTTTTGTAATATTTATTATTCATTAAAATTCACAAATATTTTTTAATATTCATTAGGGTATGTTACATTTCACCGAATTATTTTTGGTATTATCAAAATCCAAATAACATACTGATCACAATTATAGAAGTAAATTTGGAAATTTAAAACACATAAGTGAGAATATAATGTTTACAGGTCACATAATAAATATTAGAACATTTTATTGTAATTTCATGTGAATATATGACATAATTATAAGAGGGAAATTACTGTTTGATAAATCATTGGGTCATTACTCTAGTGTTCCTTGGTATTGTATTTAGATTATATTCATGTGAATTATTAATATTATGGTAAATTAGAATATTGTCAACTAATACTACACAAAAAATTAATGATTTAGTACCTAACCAATATACTCATATTGACCATAAACATGATTGATTTATTAGTGATTCCTTATGTAATCAATATGAACACTTTGTGCCTAATCATTTTACAAAATGTAGACTTGGGGATTTTATCATTCATCTCTTTAACTTGATAATATCCTAACTAATAATCTATGTTTGAGGTGAATTGGGATCAAAATAGCCAATTTAAAAACTCATCTCGCCCTAGATGTGGATACTTTTTCATTATCAAGATGTTGTTTAGCTCAAAATAATAATTTCAATGGTGTATTGACCCATCCTTATTCTTGAAGAAGAGGATTGATACACACCCTAGTGAAACACATCGGTGTATAAATACTTTATCATGATTCTACTTAATTTCTACCTTTATATCATCTTGGTCAACAATATCCATTACATTTAGGGGGTTGTATATTATAAAATATCAAGGTATAATATATAATGTGAAATCAGCCTCATGTATTATTGAAATTCAATGAAATTATTTGTGAAACACATTAGTAAATTCCATTATAATAATCATGATATCAGAACTGATAATTTATTTAGTCTTAATGATTTGATCTATATTATCTTATATGAAAGGAAATAATATTAACTTTTAAATTTCAATAATAAATTATAATAATCATACTCCAAGAACATTTATAGAATCAGAGGCTGGTTTTTAATATATAGGGTGAATTTATCCCCTTAGAAATGTATGTTTTCTATATATGAGGAATGTCATCCCATACCTAGATTAGAATGAAATACATATAAAGGGACTTTCATGATGTTAAATATGAAATTTATCTATAAAATTTTTCTACTAAATGAATCATACTATTAAGAATGACTTATTCCCCTATTTTCAATTTTCACCATTAACGTGAAATCCATGTTTGGAGGTATAGTTTGAAGAGTTATTCAAACATGAGGGATATGAATGAATCTATAGAACTGTGTAAGATAAACCTGTAATATAGTATTTTATTCTGTTATATTATTTTACATATACCAAAATAATCATACGTATGATAAATTTTAAAATAAAAATAATACAAATTTAACTTATTAACATTTAAGTGATAAATAATTAATGAAATAAATTCATTAACTTGTGAAACAATTATATACAATCTAAATAATTTATGATCCATGTTATAGCATAAAATATTATGAAATTTTTTCTATAAATATTGGATCATAAGGTTCTTGTAAATTTAACAAAGCATATCCCCTATGAGTATCAATTGAGTTTCCCAACAATGAATATTTTCATTGCATTTGGTAATGATTGAGTGCAGCAGAATGCACCATTTTATTTGTTTCTACCACAATGTTCTTTTGTACCAGATCCACATCCACATGAACTATCTAAAAATGGTTTTATTTTCTTATATACCGCTTACTATATAGTTTATAAAAAAATATGGATGTTTTCCTATGTCTAGTATTATCCCTAATATTTTTATTTGGGGTTCATAATACTAAAACACTAAAATAACTAGATATTATACTAATAACAAGTCTAAAAATTAATACCCTGAAAACAAATTATTTCATGATATATTATTAATAAGTAAAAAAAGTAAAGAAAATGATCATGTTTCATATTTTATTTGTGAAACTAGATACATAACATAACAAATTTCATTTATAAATACAACAACACTATGTAGAAACTCTATAACATATCCTAATTTTAATCAATCATCCATTACTACATTGGATAAATTATGTATGCCCATAATAAATTGGTGAGATTTAAATACCATTAAGGGAATCATAAAATCATATTATAAGGTAATATAGTACGTGTGAATGAAGATTATTACAAAGGTAAAAAAATGGCTGAGAATCATAATCATGAACAATGAAAAATAATATAATACAAAATCATAAAGGAAACATGGTAATGTTGAATAAACACAAACCAAGACATAACATACATATGTAAAGACTAAAAACAAGGAAATAAAAATATAATGACCTTTTGATAACAACTTTTTTACTAGGAATGGTATTTTATGAGATAAAAATATTACCTAATGCATTCGAGTGAAATATAGGGTCACCAATCATTTTCATATCATGAAAATATATAATTATGCCACATGAATCATTAAACATAAAGATACATTTGATCAATTTTTATCCTATGAGTAATAATATTGGTTTATATAAATGGGTGTCCCAATTAAAATAAGGAATTGTACATATAGGTAAATACTCAATATTGGAAATAATTATTAGTACTGACAGAAAAAATATTTCACAATGAAAAATAAAGGGCTAATACCGATAATATAATTTGATATGTAATGTATTGTGGGATTGTATATTAATAGTGAATGGTGTCTCTAATAATGTAGAAATATTATGTAATGTAAGATATATATTGTGAAATATTTACAACATGATTTAATGGAAATTAAAATTCATAAAATGAATAATGTTATTGATTAATGTGAAGAACGAGAGGATAATTTATCTTGAGATAATAACTCTAAAATATTGGGAGAATCTTATTAAGGGATTATGGGAACACTAGAAGAGATATATAGAGTAAAGGGTTTATTAATTTTTTTCTGCAACATTTTTTACCAGTGTGTAATTTCTGTTTGGATGGGTATGTAATGAAAAAATTGCGGAATTCGTTTTTAATTTCAAAAATATATATTATACTTTGTATGTTAATGTAATCCGAATCACATACCATATTATGTTTATTTCACATGATTTAATCCAATGATTATTATTTTTATTATTTTCAATGTAAAACAACCTAAATACATTAATGTTATACACGGTTTTTTGGAAGTAATCTTGATTATGAGTAATTGATTTTAAAAACATAAAATATAATATATCTTTTATATTATTCCCTGAATATTTATAAAAGTAATCAAATAAGATAAAAAACATAATTTTAAATAGGAAATCTATATTTGGTTAAAAATGCCTTTTTGGAAATATATTACTTCGCTTTTAGGTCATTATTATGTCATAATATATAATGAAAATTCATACTGTATTTAATTTCTATCTAGAACATAAGTTGTCTTAGAAATGTATGAAAAAATATCTCTTGGATAATTAAGATACAATTATTTTATAAAATGATATTCATTTTTTCAATAATAATTCCCAACACATGACAATTTAAACAATTAAATAAACATATTCATTTACTAATAAATACACTTTTTGAACAATAACAAATTTTTTGGGCTATATTAAGATTCGATTTTACATTATAAAATTATTTTTTCATATTTGTTTCAAAACAATTTATTTAATAAGATTATTTATTAAAATAAAATAAATTAAAAATATAAATGAATTAGATTAATCATTAACCTATATATATAATAACAATACGATCACTAACTAACATCAGCCATGTAAAGTATTATGATGATTAACAGTCCATTATTGTGTATATGACATAATCACCCAATATTACTAATTTAATAAAGCAGTATTCTACGGAATCCTTTCATATAGAATAATTTATTTATTTAAAAGGGTGTTTCATTTATAAAATATTAGGTAATTGAGCTTTATTTAATTATATCTTAATGTACACCAAGTCTAAATAATATCATTCTCAACATATTCACATCATATTTAATACATAGAGATAGAATCCACTATACAAAAAGTTGTCTAAATTGCGATTCTCTATTGAATAGGTTATCTACATGGAACTTGTTATCTCAAATGATAATGTTGTCATAGACCCCCATAAGGTTGAGTCCATTGTACATTATGAACAACCCCAGATTGTATTCATGATTAATATTAATTTTTGTGAATATTGGGATAATGTTGATGATATAACATCGAATTATTCCATATTGTAGTATCAATTTCATTGAAAATATATAATGGTATATTTTTTGTTTGGTCGGATTATTGTGATGAATATTTTCAGTAAATAAAGGGTATCCTATCCTTAATTACTATTCTCACTATTCTTATACGAGGAAAAAACTACACTATGAAATATGATGCATTTAGATTTAATATTACAGTTGATTTGAGGTAGGAGGATTTAGTGGTTACCATTATCCCCATAAATCAGAGACCACATAAGTGGAATTATCAAAGACATGCTTCATATTTAGATATAGTTGTAAGAATCCCTACTAGTGAGATTCAATAACTTTTGGGTGAGATTTTTTTATGTTACAAAGAACATATGTGACCCAAATACATCATATCTCAGTGATACATGATCCTTTAATGGTGGATATGGTTCAATTATTGATTTTTTTTAGAAATAAATCCAATAACATGAAATTTCATTGACAATGGTTTATTATGGAAGATACATAAAGAGGAAGTACATGATTTTTCTGATGAGTGGAAGCTTATGAGAAAAATTGTAAATATGGATATATATATTTTTTAGTACCAATGATGAGAAAGTATATCATTACAATTTTTTAAACATGTACTATAAATCAATATTGAGAGACTGTATATCTGTAGCCCAAAGGTAAAATATATGATTCAAAACATATATTTTGGGAAGACATTATAAGGATGGTATTTTGGCATAAAAAATTAAATTATTTATGGCCATGTATGACACCCTACAATATTTTTCAATGATAAATTCCAAGAGATTCATAGTTCAATATTTATGATATGTCCTTGTCTAACAATGATGTATCATGATCACTATATATACTACTGTCGACCCTGATTAAAGAAGATGATAAGGTCCTCAGGATTAAATGTGTCACCTATGAGCTGTAGAATTCCAAATTTCCAAGGCTATGTGGATTATTTTAGCCTCATCCAATATTTGAATTGTTATTACATGATGATACAATGGATTTTGTGGCATATTTAACTAGGAAATATCACATGAATGATGCAAAATAAGTGATCAATGATCACTTGATGAAGTTATCCCACCTCTTACCTATTAGGTAGCCATGTATCAATAATTATCTAGGATGTATCTATAAAAAAAAGAGTGTTTGATTTCACAATGTTCAGGGAAGTGTAATTTTATACCAAGTTCCACATTTTATGTATTAATTTTTCTAGGGACAATAGAAGGAACTGGGATCATATGTTTGTCTAGGTACAACCTATAAGCAGCTGATTGTCATCCAATCTGAACAAATTGTTTTGATTCCATAGCATATTTTCTTTTCCATTTTTATGATTTAATTGGATCTAGGGAGGTTAATATATCACCCATGTAGTTCTTATATTATTATAACTTCAATAACTTCAAACAAATTCCTCCATTGGAGGATTTATATCATATGTCAATCAATTTGGATCATTTCTAGTTCGAGGTAGGTTAGTCATCATTTGTTTAATCTGGTATCAATTAGGGGATATCATATAAGGTAAATATGATTATAAATTTTTTGGTGACTAAATATATTTCAAAAAAATCATACACTAACAAACATATATTCGCTATAGGATTTGTGGCCAGTCATCATTTATTACTTTAGGTGTTGTCTATGACGAGAGAACATTGTGGTTGAATGAAATGAAAGCTAGAACCTACGTTTTTCAGGCTCATTGACTTAGTGGATTGGTTTGATCTAGTGTTAGAAATATTGGACCTTCCACAACACTACAATTCCATTATACCTTATTTCTTAGGTCACAACCATAGAGATATCTTCCTTACTATTCGCATTAGATATACATTGTTGAAATTGATCTTTATGTTGATGCTTACTTTAAAGAGGATCTTATTCATATAATGTTCCCCAATGAGAAGAATGACTTGGAGATGACTATTCTAATAATACGATTTTTAATAACGTATAATATTTAACTGATTAATATTTAGCAACAAACATTGTATGATATTATTATATATAAGAATTATATATATATATATATATATATATATATATATCACATTAATAATCCAAAAAACATCACATTATTAATAAAGATCATTAAAATAGATAGATAAAAACCAACGATATTTGAAAAAATAGAGATATGAAAATATTATACAAAATTGAAAATCAATAAAGTAATAATATGGATCATTGAAATCTTTAAGAGTTATCCTCCCAACGACCAATACTATAGTAATGAAAAATTATTTTAAAACAAATAGATGAAATAGAAATTGAATATATATAAACATTGGAGAAATTGTAATTTATATAGAGTAAATAAAATAAGTATTATGTATTAGAGATAATGTGATAATTGGAAGAGTAATTTGATATTTAGAATAGTATCTTGGATGTTGAAAATAGTAACCTAACTATTGGGAATAGGTTTTTAACCTCAATATAATAGTGTGATAGAATTAATATATATCATGACTAATATAAGTAATGTAAAATACAATAATGTCAAAAAAATATGATTCAAGAATAAAAAACAAAAAAAATATAAGATCATTTTTAATTAATTAATTTTAAGATTATTTTCTTAAAAATATAAAATTAATATTTTATCATAAAATTACCTACTTATTTTTTTTAGTTCAAATAATCACATCCAAACTATTCCTATGGTGTTTTTTGTAATTTTCAGAAATACATCAATTTCATTTGAATAGTAAAAGTTTATTTTTGTAAATGCTAATGTATCTTAATTTATACTTGTCATAATGTACTACGGGATAAATCTTTTATATCACATGAGTCTCATCCCAAAAATATTTAGTTTCATAAATGAGTCAATATGATAAAATAAAATAAATTTTCAAACCTAAAAATAAATTTCTAAACCATAAGGTCAGAATTAAACCCGTAAAATAAAAAGTTTTATTTTTCCAACATTCCCTTTTAAAAAATTATTCTATTTTAAATAATGATGTTTATTAATTTACAATTCTTTAACACTATTTATATATGATTTATAATATGAAAAAGTCATTATAATATGTCTTAACATTGATGTGAAATTTTATTAAATATATTATCCTAAAAATGTCCATACCATAATGTATAAATAAACCCTCCCCTCTAATTGGATAACCACTACTCTCACACATTAAAAAACCATACTTCTATCCAAAACCAACATTTTTATCCAATACCAACCTTAGGTATGTTCTGGAGTGAACTAAATCCAGACATCAATGAAGTACAATGTCTTACAAGAGAAGACATGCTAACGAAAGAGAGGCCACAAACCGATGAAATAAAGTATGCTTTATGGTAAGGGTATTCTAAAAAGAAAATATATTTTTTGATTATCCATGAGCCAAAAATATTTTCTAACCCAAACACATGTTTTACCACTCTGGATTTTTTTCTTATTCACTAAAGAATCATAATTCTTATTCTGAATAATTTTTCCAACTTTAATTTGGGATCCACGTGATTTTTCATGACATCGTGATTTATGATATTATTGTGAAACCCTTTCATTTCAATATGTTATTTCGAGACTATGAATGAGATATGTTTCATTTAACTTGCATGATTATATGGATATTATTATGTGATGATCGGTCTCATCATTATATATACTACCAATGAATTTTGTAATGTGATAAATCTCATGAAATATGCATATTATATGTGAACATGATTATAGATTTTTTTCCTGTGATTTTGTTATGATTTATTAAAAAATGTTAGGAGTGAAAATGAGGATAAATGGATCACTTGTATTTATGGTATTTTATAACTATAACATGATGAATTGTTTTTATGAATAAAAATATTTGATTAATTTTTGAAATTTTATAATAATTGTTTTGTTGATTATCCCATTACTATGATAGAATGAATATTATACTCTCCCATGTACTATTGATTCAGTCCTCTTATTTCTACTTTCCATTTATGGGGTTTTAGATCATACATTTCATTGATTTTTATCCTTATGTGAATACATTCACTATGTATAATGTGAGATATTTTATCAGGCTAATAAATGTGGAATTTAATAAAATTTATATTATCTTTTGTATAATAAATTATGGCCCTTATTTTTCGAAGATACTAAACAATTCGAGCATTGAATGTATAGCGATAATGTTTCATACATTTAAAATGATGAAATAGTATTTTCATAAAACGTATGGTCACTATTGTTGGTATCAAAGTTAAAATTAGTAAATTGGGGAATTATAATTAGAGAATATCAATTGAAAATCATAGGATAAGTGTAGGTACATGTAAACATCCCAGAAGCATTGTTTTAGTAGAATTATAATAATGGTGTTTTATAAGATAAAATTTATCAATTTATTTTTAAATAGAAATAAATAATTTAGTCATGAATTGCTGACAAATTTTTTTCCATACCATTTTTATTTGAGATAATGTTGGGAACAAAAATAAATAAAGCCAACAACACGTGTAAAGGGAAACTCAATACATACCTGAATGACATATTCGATGCCATGGATGATAGAGTTTAAAACATTATGGTGATTATTACACACTTGTCTCGTTATATGAATAATAACATGAGCCACATTGAATGATAAAATTCACCCAAGAAGGCTCAAATATCCCTTGAGTCCTATATGTTGCAAAAACTATATTTATTTAGAAGACCATCTCATCAAGATGTCATGAAATAGAGGGTTAACACAATTGGGAAGATATTTTGTATTTTTTAGTATTTAGGGATGTATAAGGTGATAATAGATATCTATTTTTTATATGGAAAATATGATCAATGGCGAGAATTAATAAAAATAAAGATGCAGGATTTCATGAAATAGTTGGAGGGGGAATAATTTAAGAAAACATCACTTAAAAAGTATTTTCCTTAACTCTTTGAATAAGGATGGAGGAATAATTCATAGATATGAAGCATAAAAAAGGTGGATCTATCAAAATTTATGAAGAAAACATCCAATGGCTTCTAATATATGCCTCATGATTTCACGTCAACAATGACAGGAAAATATAAAAATCATTTAGTGGATTAAAACCACATATTCAAAAGTTTATATCTATCTAAGAAATTGCGTTCAAGAAATAATTTGTTATATGTCCTCTAAATTTAGTGTGTGAATTTGAAGATTGATATGATTTGTTGGAGATAATAAGTAAATAATGGAGGTCAAATATGGTGGCTCAAATGAAAAAGGAGTTGAGAAGATCCAATCACCAACATTTCAATAATTTGTGACGCAAAATTAGTTTTATTTTGTTAATATAATATTTAAATGATTCATGTTTGGAAGAGTAGGACACTGGGATCATGAATCTCGAAGAGACATGATCATGAAGATGATCATGATGGAGGGAAGGAAGTAAACTCTCAATACAACACCAATGGTTCACTGCCAAATCAATATGGAGAAATGAAACTATTTAAACAATTTCACTATAAAATGGGTTTCTCAGGGCAAACAACTTTAGTGAAAAAAAAATTCCCAAGAAGAAATGTAATTTTTATTTCATATCTACATCTGAAGTGGGGTGTGGAAACAAATTTGAACATGGTACACATCTATTACAATCAAAAATAAAAAGTATTATTTGATTATCAATCTTTTAATTCTTTTTATCTTTTATGTTTTCTAGAAAAATGGATTCATTTCCATAAAACTATGAAGTAGAGATACATGAAAAAACTAGTAGTGCGATTATTTCTCATAGTACATTGGAATATTATCCACGTAGTTTTTGTGTGAATATTCTTCAAGTGAATATCATAATACTTCCCTTTTTTAATTCTATGCAATAATGGTCACATGTTGGATTTCATTAAATATTGATAACTTCACCAATAATGAAAATTTATTCTCATTTTATATTTGAATCCATATCATGATCTTATTGAAATTCATCGACGATCATGAATATTGTTTGCAAAATTATGAAATGCGGTGGGTAATGATACCATGTAATAGAGAATACCAGTCACAAGTGGCTGAGACATTAGAATGCATCAACCCTAATAAAGTTAACATAATCAGGGAATATGTTGATTTATTTCCTGAATAGTTACCATGACTTTCCCCATGTCAGAAGGTAGAGTTATCAATAGAGATTATTCCTAGATCTACATTTATCTCTAAATTCCATTACATGATTTCCCACACTGAACTATAGGATTTGAGGTAGTAGATGAAAGGGAATTGGGTAAAAGGGTTCATAGGCCATATTGAAATAACATGGGGGTGTACCAATTGTAGGGAAATAGTATTTTAATACATTGATATTTGATACTATAAATTCATTTTCATCTTTGAACCAAATTACATGCATGTGGACCATAATGGTTTATTTCATTTGGAAACATGAAATATAATATTTAAATCAGGTGAAAAATATTAATTTTTTCTCAAAGCTATATTCTTATTTAGTACTTTTCATAGACATGCATTATATAAATAATTTTCCCATAACCAAGGGAAACATGATAAAGTGTGAACATCGCTGATCAGTAAGGGAAATCGTAAGAGATACATAAGAATAACATGTACATAAATTAATGATATCATGAACTTAATATTAAAAAACAACCCCTTTAATATTAATGATTATTATAATTAAAAAATGAATTAATTTTTTTGTTTGTAAGGGATGAATCAAAAGATAAATAATGAACATGAGATATTAGAGAATAAAATTGGAATAAATAAATTAATTTACTGAATACACAAAATCATATTGAATAATTACCTATAAGTCAATATTAATTGCAAAAAATACCTGGGAACATCATGTGGCCAATACCTACTGGTTCCGACATACCATTATCCCCAGTTATTCCAAATCCTTAGAGTGGAATGAGTTCACAGTCTAAAACATTATAATAGAAAAATTTGCTTGTTATACAGGTTCAATAAAACATTACAACCATATCTATATCATGGGATATATAAATAATTGTTCAATATATTGAATTTAGATATATGTCAAACCCTTTACATATTTAAAACAAACATATGTGTGCCATAATATTAAAAACATACATCATATCATATCCCATTAAATGAAATGGGAATTATAAGAATATAATCATATCATAAATTGTGCAAAAGTGACAGGTTTCAAAATCAATTCATCATAGAATAACCATTTAAAAGTTAGGTTTCATAAGTGTATTATCAGGGTATAACACAAAGAGGGAAACTGAGTTTCATAAAAAATCACCTTAATCAAAAACCACTCAAATAAAGAATAATAATTTTATGCCTTGATCATATCCCCAATAATGTATAATCTAAATTAACGAATTATATCATATATGAATAAGTATTTGGAAATACCACATGGATCATTTCTTAAGGAAAATAACATTTAATAGATAATAACATTCATAAAACATGGTAAAAATCATTTTACCTGAAAATAAAATCAAAATCCTATAATGAATGATTTTAAAATTAAGACAAAAAATTTCTCATAGAAAATATCATTTAAAAAATGATAAATTAATTTTAAATTTCAAACTGTTTTATATAAATTTTACTTTAACTTAACAGTTAACAAATATAATTTAATATTTAAAAATTATTTAAAAAAATATTTAAAAAAAACATTTTTAAAAACAATTACATTGAAAATAACCACAAAAATTTATATTCGAATCATTGAAAATTATTTAAATATTTTTTATATAATTTTCATTATCATTTTACATGAATGTTTTCTTAAAATTTTATTTCAAAATAGTTTTCAAAACATTTTTATAAAACAAGGTTTTTGAATAAAATAGATTTTCGACTGAAGGGATAAATAATTTTGGTTTTTCATAGAATAAGGTTTTAAATTATCTATAGAACCATCAAGTGGAGATTTTTTACCATTTCATGAAGATTTAGTTATTATAAAAAGATAATAACTTTCATGAGGCTTCCTTAATGGTATGCCAAGAGATTTCATTTTTGGAATCATATTCATAAGAAATGTTGATCAATGATGAGATTGTTACAAATAATCATTACCTCATTAGTAACCTTAGATCATAAGACACATGAAGGTGTATCATACTATAAAACATATAATATTAGCACGATAGATTAATTCATGATAGTTAATGTCAAATGGGATGTATATACACCTCATGACAGAATATATGTGCAGATAATAACATATATCTCAAATAACGGAAAATGAGAAAAAATCATTTTTACAGAATTGGTAACTTTTTTACCACAATATATATGAAAGAGATACACAAAATTAGAGATTTAAATTCCAAAAAACAATTATAGTAACATTAAATAGATTATTTTTAAGTATAAACTCAAAATAAAATAAATAGTTAGTGAATACAGAGTGCATCCCACAAAATTAATAATAGAGATGAAAACACCTTACCTTATGTCTTGCCTCTCCTCTTACTCATTCAGAATAGCATTAAAATAAATATATGTTTATTATAAATACTTAATATAACCATATATATATAAATTATCATATATAATTTTCTTATGATGTTTTATTAACATTTTAGTAGAAATTCCATGTTAAAGTCACATTTCTGGAGTAATCGCTTTTTTTTAATTCAAGTTTTTATTTTCCATGTTTGGTTCACTTAACATGATCATGGTTTCATCATATACATATTTTAAACCACAATATAAATATCATATATATTTAGGATATATATATTTTGTTTTTTTAAAGATTCTGTATTTAAATGGAATACACCGTTCATTGAGACAGTAGGCAATACATGGACATAAATATTATTTCCTTTAAATCTTCATATTATGTGAAATATTTTTTTATATATTTGAATATATTATAATTTTATTTTCATATTTTTTTCATATATATCACATTTTTTTATTAAATACACCCTTGATACAATCTTTGAATTGAGTGAACAAGTCGTGTCACTTTCCAAGATGCTAGTCCATCGTACACACGAACAAAGTTATCATATTCAAAAAAATAAAAACCATGAAGTTATGTGTGATATTAAAAAATATAAGAGTAATAAAATTAAAATTATCATATATATCATATATACATTTTATGACCATAAATATTACAAACGTGAATGGATGAAATATAAAAATGAACGATACTGGGTCACGAGGCGGTAGACCACCATACAAACAAATGATGATTTTGTAACACAATAGATAGATGTGTTCATGTTACTATTTCATATTCATTGAATAGAAACATCAAATTATAAATATATATATATAAATATAAATATATATATATATATATATATATATATATTGGTTTTTATATATGGATAATATTAAAATAATTGAATGAGTTGGAGAAGGATATAATATAAAAATAGCTTTATGATAATATTACATATTCATTGTGAATCCTTCATAAATATGAACATAGAAATTAAGAGGTATGATTTAGTATAAAAAATATATTCTATGTTTAGTTTATGTAACTATGGAAGTTATTTTCAACTGTCTAGTTGATCTAATTATCTTGTATCTATGATGATGGGTGGAGAGTGAGATCCATTTTATAGTTGAGGTGGAGGGATATTCTTGTATGTACAGAAAAGTATTCATTATTCTTGATATCCCTTACCTCATGTGGCTCCGAAATTTTGTAATAATATATTTAGAGATCATTTCATTCAATAATACATTCACAAAAAAACATCTTTATTAATTTCATCTTTATCTAATTGGTTTAAATATTTTATCAATTTCTCTTTTTATTACGGTGACGAAATTTATAACGGAGACAATTTATTCAATAAGAATAAATTTATTTTTCAAAATATTATAATATTTTAACCCATTGATCCTGAAATATTATATATAATATATAAAATAATAATCCCATATGTGTTGTAAATTAATATTAACGGAAAAACATGTAACTCCAAGAAACACTACTTTAACATGAACTGCGATTATAATGTAATTTCTATTTAATGGTGTATAACAGACAAGCTTAGTTAGATGTAGACCTCTGACCAGTTACTAAAATAAAGGAAAATGTATATCAAGAAAATAAAACAACATGAAAAGACATCTATATATCATAAGAATCATAAATATCACCACATCCATGATAAAATTAATTTTTTTTGTAAATATACTATACTGGAAAATATTTAATATTTATAAATTAATTGAAAAAGATAGAATTTTTATTAATTTTAAATATATAATTATAAAAGAATTTATATAAAAGGACATAAATTTCAATTTTTTCATTATTTATTTAATATAAATTAAGGAAATATAATGAAAAAAATGAAAATCGTATCCATTATCTTGAAAACTATTTAACATTACATAATCATCTAAAAAATGATTTAACACAATAAATTATTTGATTTACTACAATTTGAAATTTTTTATTTCAATTGATATATTTAATTATGAATAATTTAATTCATATTATGGACTTCCATAAGCTTATATTATAGATTTTTCATCTAAAAAAGTTAAAACAATTATCATGTAAAAAATAACTCATTTATATTTAAAAATAATATTTTTACAAAATTAATGTATTTAATTACTATTTCAAAGCCTTATAGAAATAAAAATGAATAATGGTTCATTTTTTTTGTTACATAACTTATTAATAGTGATAAATTATAGGAAAAAATAACCAAAACTCATAAAATTCAATATCATATCCATAATGGTCTATAAATCTATTGAAAAATGGGTTTTGAAAAGACATATGTCTTTTTTACATCGTATAATATATGATAAAAAACAAAGTCAACTATTTTTTTGTAATCAACGTAATTAATTTTAACTATTTTAACAAGTCATTATGGTATAAAATGAAGTTGGAATTATTATAAATTATAATTTTTGTTTATTAATGAATGGATTAAATTGTTTCAAATTCAACTCAAAAAATAATATAATATAATTTAAAATCAATCCCACCAACATGATGACAAAGATAATTTTAAAAGTTAAAATATTACAAAGTTAAAATAATTTTATATACAAATGAAATGATATCAACATAATAAAGGAATTATAATCCATTATGATAACAACTATTTAAAATTACATATCACTCTAAAATAATAATTTAACCCAATGATTAATTCAAATTTCCTTCACTATTAATGTTTTTAATATCATTTAATATATTTAACTATTAACTAAATAATTCATGTGATGGTATTTCATAAGAATTTAGTGTAGTTATATCATCTAAAATTTTTATAATAAATTATCATGATAATATGGAATTATTTTCATTAACAATTCGTATTTATAAACGTACCTATGTAGGTTTTTTCTATTACATGTCATTATTGAAATTAAAAGGTTAAAACATAATTTTTTTTTGTCTTTTTTCAATTCATAACTGATTATATGGGACATTTTTCTTGAAAAAGTATCCAAATGGACATTAAATTTGACCTTAAATTTTTAATTGTAATGTATTCACAATGAATGGGTTTTTACATGTTTTGAGCCATTATTATACTTTATGATATTAGATCAACCACTCTGTGAATCCGTTTTTTAATAATTCTTTTCATTTTAACTAACTAATATGTTAACATATTATGTTATTATTATTATAAATTATAAATTATTATTATTGAAAATATATAATCCATTATTCCAATTTCTCAAAACATAAATAAAATAATTTAATCTGAATGTAATATAACATATGTAAATAAAAAGATTGTTTTTAAATTAAAAATATTCAATCTTTTCTAATGTTATTATATCCTATTTCAATATTAAATTGATTCCACATACAAAAATTTTACTAATATATATAATTTAAAAAAATTTATTTAAAATCAATATAAAATATTAATTATTATTATAATTAACACAATAAAGAAGGTAGTTTTCAACTTAATGTCTATATTTTCACTATTCATCAAAAAAATCAATCTTCTCGAAGAATTACCATAAATCCACCCATTGATAATCATTATTTAATGTTTTAAAATTAAATATTGTTTTATAAATTAAATTTTATAAATGTTTCAAAAATTATTATCAATACAATGTGTTCCATTAAATGTCAGTAAAAAATGTGTTTTTTAAAAATACATAATTTTATATATAAAATTGAATTTATTATTATATACATAAAAAAACAAAAAATAATCTATAAAATGTTTATTGAATATATACTATAATACATTAACTAAATTTATTATTTAGAGGTGTTATTTATTTATATAAATAAAATAAGTCCATTCGTTGAAAAATAAATTTCCCCAAAAGGAATATAATTATTATAATGTTTTTTTTAATTTCTTACAAAATTGAATTTTTATTTATCAATGTACAAAGACAAAGAATGGGAGGAAAAAAAAGAAAATAAATTATGGGGGCCTAATATCATAAATCCATATGGAATCCCCACAGATATGTTCCATACATTCACAAGGAAATGTGCCAAAGCTTGAAAAAATGGTACCATCCTATTTTTAGGAGCACTAGATAATATGTGGTCCACATAATTATTAACATCCCTCAATGTGTGAAGAATTTCCACTCTATTTATAATGATTCTCATTTGTTTATGAATATAGTAATTTGGATTCCAATGGATGGTAAATATCTATTGCAGTGAGTCTTGTTTAATTGTGTCGTCAGTTTCTATAGTAGCCAGAGAAATATTATTCATAATGCAAAGGTCCAAACCCAACATCATGGAACTGTTTTCTGAAATTAGTGAATCAACAAGGCCGATGGAAGCAGTAAAATTGAAGATAACATAGATTTGGGAGACATGAACAACAATACCACCACACATCATTCCCATTGATCATGATCTATTAATGTTATGTTTTTTACCATTACTATGTGGAAGAAAACGAATCCACTAACCGTGAGGTGTGATCATAATTGAGGGATAAGTATAATAATATTGTAATAAATTTTCATGTTTATTTTAAATAAGTTATTCATGTTAAAGAATATAAGATAAGTATTATGTATAAATAAATTATAACTTGGTGTATCAATGTATAAAACACATCATGTAATTTTTATTTATAAAATAAAATCAAAAAAAAGATGTGTTTTTACACCATTTATAGATAGAAAAGAAAATTGCAGAATTAATGAAGATGTATATCAATTACCTAGATCAATAACAATATCCCCAAAAATAAAATATATCATCCTCCAAGGATTTATTTCTTATTTTATCATAAGTATGGAGGTCAATAATTAAAATCTAGGAATATTTATTCGAGATTTCATCTACAAAATGTGTTGAGGGAAGACATTTACCATACTTCCATTCATAAATAGAATGGAAAAAATAATTAATAGTAATTTCTTTAAAACATATTACTTCCACAAAAATATTGAATGGTTTAATGAATAGAGTATTACCATTCTATATCTAATAAAATTTGCATGTTTTTAGTGACAATATTATTATTTACCCTATATTATTGACATATAATACCAAAGAATATTATATTGGGACTCCATAATAGTTAAATGGGACAAAAACATTATCTAGTTTCAGATTTAAAATATCTTAAGTGTTCATATTCATCTCCAAAATAACATTATTTTATTAATTAATTAAAAAAAATTATTTATTACAATAAAATATAAATATTTATATTTACATTACATTTTTTAAAAATAACATTCACCAACTAATATCCTCGAGATGAAAGAGGAATAACGACTTATTCCCTCACCGATGAACTTGCTGAATTTGGAGGAATTTTTATAGAAGATAATGGGACTAAAGGAACAGTGTGAGAGACAACAATGGGGATAGATGGAGGGAGTCACTGATAATTTAAGGAGGGAGACCAATAGAATATCTTCTATTTTTGAGTAAGGGTAACATCAACTAGGAGTTGACCGGGTTAAGTGGAATTATTATTCTTGTAATTCCATTCATTTAACCAAATAAAAGTAACAACAAAACATTTATTTCAAAAAAATCATGTAGAAAAATATTAGAAATTATAATAAAATCACAATACTGAAAAAATTCATACATATCTATGATAAATAATAACGACAAATATAAAATATGTTGTAGAAAAATTAATGGATGACTACATATATAATTATTTTTTACATAAAAAATTTCTTATTCCTACTATATCATTACTTCATCTAGTTTATCCACCATTGATAGAATATTATATTCAATATCATGAATGAAAAATGAGTTTATTTTTTAGCAGTGATGGTATTCAATATGATATGTTAAATCATACACTTCATCATCCTTATCATACAAGACTCAATGTTTTATTTGAAAAAACTACACCTCGTACATCATCAAAGACATCTTCAATATAATATACAATTTTATCTTATGATTAGAATATATATGTATTATCAAATTCATGGCCACCAACATCCATCAAGAGAGAGTGGTTAACAGGAGTAATCTGAAATTAATTACTTCTTATACCATTTGTAATATCAACTAAATTTAATTTAAAGGAAATTAATGAAAAATTATAGAGGTAATTCAATTAGTTAATATCAATAAATTATATATGGTTTCCCATTTCTGAAATTTTATATAAATATATATCTATTCATTGTTTTTAAATAAGCATCCATATCAAATGTATGAAATTTAAAACCATTGATATTGAATGAATCAAAATTTAAATATTGTTTTAGTGGTCCTCAAACTTGAAATGTAAAATCTATTAACAAATCACCATGAGTATCAATATTAATGAATTAAAAAATAAATTAAAATTATTTTATTTTGAAAATGTTTTTTAACAATATATCCATATCGATTTCAATATTTAAAACACTAGTTTCATAAAATCTATTATACAACCTATTTATTAATAGATTTTGTTTTGACTTTATCCTTTCATGTTCATCCTCTCATACATATATTTTTCTGTATCAGGATACCTTGAATAAATGTATTTAAACATTAACTTTTTTGTAGCACATATCTATGTGAATGTGATAATATTTTTTTTGTTACTGTAATCTTTGATATACTACCATTTGATTAACCAATAGTATGAATGATTTTTGACTTCCTAGTAGTTGAAAATTAGTCGATGTGTCTTCAACAAATACAACATGATTGAATACTATATCAATATTATCCATGTATCTTGAATAGAAGTTAAAACACTTATGTGATAAATATCTTTCATAAATATAGTTTAATGTGAATAATGTTTTTCCTCTATGATTATAATTTTCTACGATCTTTTGGAAATAAAATTTCAAAAAAATTGGATTGTGATTAAGGATTTGTCAAGAATTGTTTACTTATGATGAAAAACATATCAATAAATTACCTCTCAATTGGATATGTACATTAATAATATACGTGGAATCATAACATAGATTCCTCATAAAATTAAAACCTAAATGATTTATGACATTAAAAAATAAGGATGAAATTTCATATCTAATGTATAAATTATCTGTACAAATGTCTCCGGAAGGTTTTTAAGATCATCTACATGTATAGTATTATCACATAGTTGTCTATAGAATATAAAAAACTGTAGATCAACAAATCATTCCATTTAGGTTATTTATTACATCATTCTATTGGTATTAACTATATAAAAAAATTAGTGAATCAAAACATTCAATCCTAGTAACCAATGATGTGTTACGTCAACACACATTGAGTTGTTCTATGAATACCCATGAGATACCATCATATATTTAAAAATTTTAAGGAATATATCTTAATCACTAATTTTCTTTGGGAAAAATTTCTAGAGCATAAATTCCATTCACATCTGGTAATAGATCACGCATTATGATAATTATTTGTAACCACTTATAATCATTTAGATAGTCCATATACATTCCAGGATCATTATGAAATGTAATTATTAAATTATCAAATTTTTTTTTCAACATGAATAATGTCAATATTTTTCTAGAAACAAATTTAATTCCCAATAGTAAAGGTTGAATAATATACATTTTTGATCAATTTTTTAATCATAATTTCAATTGGTGATGCTCATAAAACTAATTTACCACTATTATTCAAATGAAACACCATGAAAAACTTTGTTACAAACTATACATGTTGTTCTACTATTTCATTACCTTTTAAAAAATTTAATGTTTGCATAGGATCAATAGAACCATATATTTTTTTATTCTTCAAACAAAATCTATGATAAAAAACAAGAAATAATAGATGACCAAAGAAGTCACATTTTTTAATATTTTGTAGTTTTTAGGTTTCAAAATCAAATCTAAATACAATACCGCCAAAAAACCAGAATATGATATAACCAAATAAGAGCACATGTCCAGGAAAGTCACTAATGATCCACAATAATGTAGCGTGCTTTGATAAGATTATTCAAGAATATTGTTTAAATGTTTCAAGACATTTTCTCTATAACACATATTATTAATTAATAATTGATTTTATGTATATGTCAATGTATTTTCTAGATATTTTTTCTAGTAATAATCATAAAAATAATAATGGTTATTTTTTATCCACATTTACAATGGTATAATCTAAGGGATCAAAAAAACATTCAAAATGCTATAACTAGTTATCAAAGACCAAAATGGGTTGAAATCATTTACAACCCATTCCAATTACTCTTTACTATGATCAAATATTAAATCTAGATGTGATAAATCAAACATATTCCATTATTGGGAGTCTATTGGACATTGAATTAACTGATATTTGTCAGTATATATTGAATTACACATCATTATTTGATGTATTTCAATGACTTGAATAATATTTACATCCAATTCTTTAAAGTGATGTAATGAAAAAACATTGTAGTTGTGTTATTTTTCCCATTCATTATAGTAGTATGTTGATTTAGACTTCCACAATCACCTAATGACTTCCATCCATTAGATAAATAGTAATATCCATCCTCTCAACTTGAGTCCTCTCCATAATAAATCATTAAATCATTGGGAATATCATATCTTTTTTTATATTAAAGGACATATTTTAAATAATTTTAATCATATTATAAAATGGCTCACCAAACATAATATGGTGAATTTCTTCACAGATTAATTGAAATAATAATAAAATAAGATTATATATATTTCTACATAGGTATTTGATATGGTTAAACATCAACATAAATGAATGTTTTGAATATTTCAAACATCCACCAAAATTATCTGAATTTCCATTATAAAATAAATAATAAAATGAATTTTCTTTCTCAGTGATGTTTTCACCTTCATTATACTTCAAATAATCTATTGGAGGATCCAATGACATCTTACAAACTTGATTTTTTTGTCCTATAGTCTAGAAAACATCACTTATGAAGTTACCATATGTACCACACTAAAATGATTTTTTTTTCAAATGGGATTATACTGATGTTGTTTTCATGGAATTCCAACGTCATCATGTATAATTCTTTTCATTTCACTTACCATTTTCTAAAATGTTGTGATATCATTCTATTGATTTAAATTAGTGCTCAAACATTATGTAATGTTTTATTCTCATGGAAAAATATAAACACAAATAATTAGATGGGAATTTGTTAAATATATTTTTTATAGAATTCGTGTCTCTAAAACCGTCTTCAAAATTGATATTTAGGATATTTACATATTATTTTCCATTAATAGATATATTTGTAATTTAGAAATCTAAAACTCCTCAAATCCTTAAGCATACTACGGTGTGTTCCTCGGTAGTTTGATCCATAATTTATCCATATACAATAAAATCTGGAAACATTTTATTAAATATAATGTCAAAAATAATTATTAATATTTTTGAAAGATAATGATTGAATTGAGTTAAAAACCACATATAGTTATACTAATTTTCAAATAATAACTAGATAAGACAATGTAAAATAATTAAATCAAACATGTATAATATTAAATAAATTTTAAGTAAGATAAAAATAATAAAATCATTAAAAAAATATATTTCAAAAAATCACTGAAAACAATTTATCACTCCACACATTTGAAACCATTTTTAAAATCTTATTTTTTATAAAATGAACTTTGAAGGAGAGACAACCACCATTAAAGAAAAACGACGTGTGTCAAGCACACATTTTTCAGTACCAAAACAAAAAAAAAATTATTCAATTTGAAACCACCATGAGACTTATGGTCTTAAAACAACTAAAAAAATATATAAGGATATCTAACATAAACTACTTAAACAATATTATAAAACACCACACACACATTATAAAGGGAAACACGTTTTTCAGACTCCCCTACAATGAATTAATTACTTTTATAAAGGACACAATGAATTTTTAAAAACCACTTGGAATTTAAAATAGATCTATAACATGTAAATAAACTATTTAAAAACATTTAAAGACAAAATAAAGGAAATGATGGAAGTTATTAGGTTATTGATATATATAAAACATTACCTAATCCAAGCTACTAAACTAGTGCCCTAAGATGTTTTTCCAGAAGACATCTTGCAAGCATCCGAGTATGCTAGAGGATGATGACTAACACCAATGGACTAAAGTAATATGCAAGGACACTATACCATATATTTTAGGGTATGAAAAAATTGATAACAATAATAAATAATTGAAAAAAATAAGAATCATGCCTTACCAATAAGTTTAATATAATTGAATAATTTCAAACAAAAGTAAATATGTCTTTTCATACTAATAGTTCCATAAGTGAAGAATTTCCAAACTAAATAGAAAAACCTAAATCAACAAAATGGGTAGTATCTCCATGTATGGATTAACATACATGAACATCCCTTATCAAACTAAACTCCCATGTACATGGCTCATTCCATTGTTATGACCACCAAACATTAAATCAGATTGGGTACCCAACAGATGCCCATGTAGGGTGTCAGTAGAACTTAATAGGCCACCCATATTAATTTTAAAAAAAATATGTAGCCTTCAATGAGATTGCATAATAGTAAAAAATAACACATAGTGTAAACAATGAAAATTTGAATAAAAATTAGGTATGAATAATCTCTTAGTCCATTTACATTATTATTTCCAATTATATCACTTCCACCATCTTCCCTACTAAATTAATTATCATCACATATTCTATGGTCTAGGCATTAACATCATTACACTGTATCATAAGACATTCATATTAGTATGAATATTTTAAATCAGTACATTTCTCTATCTCACAAGGCTAAATAGTTAATTTAAAACACAATACATATACCTTGGAGATTTAGTCTAGGTGGTTTTATCAAATGTATTTAATAGATGACTAATGATTCATTCCCCTTCACTAACCCAAGCATTAGAAGGTTGGGTATAGAACCTCAGTCTAACCCAAACCATGGGAATAGATCCACATGTCTGAATCCCCAAAACATCAAATCCATGTAAACATACGTATTTTATCATATTCAATATATACATTATCACAAAAAATAAAAAATTTTAAACACATAATAGTCACATTTCACATTTCATTTAACACCAAAATCACAATTACTCCTTAACTGATGAACACATTTACCATTTACATAGACTATACCATTAACTCAATTTCTCTTTTTTCCTTATCCTATTTAGAATATTCCACAATTTCCATATATAAAAACATTCCACACATTCTATCTTATTCATTTGAATTATCCCATTTATGAAACATCCTCAAAACACATATCACATTTGAAACATTCAATTTATTCCATATAATCTTTTCATATCAATTTTCCGCTCATAACCAAATTCCAATGCCAATGGGTATACCAGAATACAATTATTGACTCTTTATTAATCAAACTAATAATTTCAACATATTTCTTATGGTTTATATTTCAACACAAGGAAAATCTATGCATTTCATAGAAAATTCAAATGTCATGAAACACTATTGCACCGCCTGGGTGGCCATAGTCTAACCACATAAACATAAATATATCCCATGGGTCTCATTAAGGGAGTAATTAAAAGAATTTGAAAACCATTTTTTCCAAAACACACAAATGATATTAAATTCACTATGATTAAGAACCAATGACTCAACCACTGATGAAAAAACTCAAAATAAGATTACAGGATATTATAAGTAGACCATTAACCTCCAATACAATGATTAATGAACCCTTAAATTATCCCTTCTATCCAAATTAAAACACACTTTGAAGCCCCATCTGATTTTCCCCCAGAAAAAGACCGTTATAGGGATTCATAAGAATAAGAAAAAAATCTATAATATGAAATATAGAAAAGAATAAATAGTTGTATATTATTTAACTAATACTTCAATCCACTACCAACGATGCTATAAAAGAACAATAATAGGTGGATATCTACACTTGGGAATATTTTGGAGTGTTGTTTAGTCATTAGGGTTACAATGTGAGAACACAGAAGAATATTGGGTGAGATAATTAATATCCTCTAGGGGTAGATTGATAAATTGAAACTTCATAAAGGTGTGCACGATTTGGCTGCATAGTGGTCCACATTGTATGCCAACTGTGTACCAGACTCTGTCCAAAAGGGATGAAGTTGCATCGTTTCTTGGGTTGGCCCACATGGTTTGAAAAACCGTGTTCCAAATGTATCACTAGCCACTATCCAATGTTTCATTATTTTACATCCCACTTCTTAAGGTATTCCCTAACAGAGCAACAACTGTGAAACATGTAAATAAATGCATGGTTTCTATTCACTTCAAATCACGAACACCCAGATCATACCAAGACTTCCTTATAGAACCATTAAACCACTGTATATAAATAATTAATATATTAAAATATTTAAATAAGGATGTACCACCTTGATGAAATGTATCATACAACCTACCTCACATATAAAAACTAATTCTCAAGAAGAACATACAATTGTCAATTAGATTCGGAATAAAATAGATCAGGTCCCTCTGAAAACATACTAGATTCCTTTTCCTAGATTTCTTCATGAAAATTACCATCCTACCATAAAACTAATATCAATGGAAAAATGTTTCCCCAAATGACTATATCACTAAAATCCACAATATGAACCAGATTCTCTTCAAATGTTACATTGTCCTTATGATATGAATCCTCAATATTAATAACATGAGATAATCTAGATAGATAATTTCAAAGATGTGACACATGAATGTCATCATGAATAGTACATTACCACTGTGGAATGGACAATCAATATGTCGCTGTTCAGATCCCCACTAAAATCACAAACATCCCCACGTTCCTATGAACAACATACCCTTTTTACAAATCTGATGGTGACCCAACCATTGTGACACACAATAAAACACTCGACCGCCCACTGAAAACAAAAGTTATCTTTGATTCTAATATTAATCTAACATATACCAACTATTTTTCATTTCTATGAGCTTCTTAATCAACTGAACTAGCCTCGATGTCGCATACATGAGAATTAGTCAAATGAAATTTTATTCCTCAATATCAATTTAAATAACTACGGAGATATACATGTTCTACCATTGATATCCTCAAATGGATCAGTCTAAATCATATCTAAGTAAACATTTTTGTATAAAAACTCAAACAATCTATATTCGTTTTCACCTATTCCTCAAAAATCCATGACACATGCTCTCAACATGCACTTTAGTATCATAATTTTATTCATCTATTTCTCCTCCATCTGTTTGTGAAAGGACATACTAAATAAATAAATTCATACCATGAACCCTATTTAATACCTATATGGAGAACGATGTGTAGTGTGGATCTATATGTGATACTATATTCCATTGTACCCTATGTAACTACTCTATCTCTTGAATATAAAACCCCCTACAATAATCCATGGGGAATGCCTCTCAAATCAGTGAGAAGTGTACCACCATTGTCAATATATCCAAAAATACCTAGATCACGTAATTTTTTCATGCAATCATTAGAAGAAACTCAATAGAATCCATCATCATGTAATTCCATTTATATTTCAGGATTGGAAATGGTTGCATCAAACAACATGGCCACTAATTGTCAACCTTCATATACTAGAAAGTAAGCTATCATTCCACGAATCCCATAACCTCTATCTTCATCCTTAGAAACCAATATCTCCTATGAGGATCATGATATATTTTCATAAAACCAGGATGTGATGAATCCATTGATGAATAAATCTCATGTATCAACTCTTATCATACATACATTGGCATAACCACCCAACCACAAAAATAAACAACCACATCATCTCAAATGGTCCAACCTAATGGTAACTCCGCAACCTAATAACATTACCTCAAATATAATTTCCCGCTTATCCTTATTGGCTTGAGAATACAACATGTCATTACTAGGACTTATGTGACATCCCCAAGGTTCCAAGGGCTCTGAATAAATGCAGAAGGGTTTCAAAACACGTGGGGGACGATTTACCCTTTTATAACATGCCACAGAACCAACATCAATATCTAAACTAATAAATTAAATGATGCTTGATAAAAGCTAAGAAAACTCAACCATTTATTTTAACATAAACAAACCACGAGTACCACAATGGAAACCAGCACTAAATCAGAGTACACAGTGGAAAGACAAACTAAAAGTCTACAAGAGGGCAACACAACTCCATGCTCCAGAAGCTCCAAACTCCAACATCATGAACTAGCAAAAGTATCACGAAGTACTTCTATAAACATGTGACACTTTACCTTTTCCAACATCCTGGTATATGACATCTGCAAAATCACTAATGTTCCAAAGCATGGGGTGAGTAATGAATCTCAGTATTTTTCCCCGATGACTTACCAACCCATGCCTCTTGGATAGAACTTGTTAGCACATTTTTATAAAACAATTTATATAAAAAAATTCGAAAATATTTCACAGCATAACAAGTTCCATGTCAAAACCAATTTCCAAAAAACCATAGTTCTCAAGAAAAGAAACCAAGAAAAGTTTCCAATCAAATTCACTTTTCTATTTATATCCATTCATTCCATTTCACAAATCCACACAACCAACCATGCATGCAACCTACACCTCCCTATACTCACAAGTGGTGAGTTATCCTTCCACTAAGTCGTCACTTAGTGGACTACCATGACGAGGGTACATCACACCCTTATCCATCCCAACCATTTGATGGGGGTACTTCTCGCCCTTATCCATTCTAACCTTTTGATGGGGGTACTTATCACCCTTATCCATCCCAATGAATATGAACAAACACCACAACCCATGAAAATCCATTCCAAAACCAAGTGAGTTCAAAACCATTCAATAAAGCATCAAAACATTAATTGAAAACCATTTCTTTCAAGAAACAAAACAATAACCTGTTTAAAATCTCCATTTAAATTCACTTCAACAAACACTTTCCAAAAACACCAAATTTCCATCATCCGTTAATTAAAAGGGGTTTCAACCATTCTTTCACAGCAGATAAACAGGCCATTTCAATAAAGGAAAAGAATTTGAAACTAAGTCTTCAAGTAATAAGAAAGAGGTATCGAGAGGAAAGCCACATACCTCAACAAATTAGGCAAAACCAACCAACGAACGATGAACGCTAACAAAACCAAGTCAACTACACCTCGAAACCACCATAGATTCAATCCCCTAGTACCAAAAAAACCATAACCTGACATAAAAGGCATACAATACCTTAGATCTACACACCATGGGTGTATATCTAAGGATCCATCAAGAGGGAAGAAAGATATCTATGAAAACTAACGGAAATGAGTGTTACCTCAATCAACCGGCCTCTCAACGCCAAGGAAAACCTCTGGATCGCTTCCAAAATTCCTGGTAAGTATTCTCCCCCCTTCACCAGAGAGAAATCCCGAGTTTGGGATTTCAAGGAGAAAAAATGAGTGGGTTTAAAGATAAAATGTATGATATCTTTAAAATATGATCTAAGTGGACCCCGCACACAGTTATTCCGCACGACTTGGCAAACTGTGCACTAACCGGGCGGTAGTCACTTCTTGGAGGGGGCGCTCTGCATGACCTCCTCTACATGGCTAGGAAAATTGTGCACTAACTATACGGTCTCCTTAGTTCTATGTGACCACCACCTGCACGACTTCCGCACGGTTTGGGAAAACCATGTGAAGCCCGTGTGTCACCACTTTTTTCACTATAACATTTTAAAAGTCTGCAAACATTCCCAACCATTTCTCACATGCTTCATGTAAATAAAAATCATAAAACAAGGGTTACATACTAAAAATCGGGGGTACTTAATTCTCTACACCATTGGAATTTTCTTCCCCAGAATGTAGAATCCATCCCTTGTTTGAAAGAGTTCTTTCCACTGCACTTTGATTTCTTTATCGCGTTCCCAAGTCTCTTCCAGAATATGACCATTTTTTTCAACAAAACATGCACTAGACCGATGCTTTTTCCACAGAAGAAATTATCCTGCATGTCCACAATCCGCACATGAATATGTTCAAATGAAGCATATGTCTCTAGTTCAACATGATCCCATCTGATCACATGGTCAGGATCGGGCTGATACTTCTTCAACTGAGAAACATGGAACACATTATGCACTACACTGAACTGTGGTGGTAATGCCAACCACTACAACTCCTTTCCAACCCATTCTAGTATCTCAAAAGGGACTATATATAGAGGATATAATTTTACATACTTCCCAAAACGAAGATGTCCAATCCTTGGATAGAATCTTAAAAAGACATGATCACTCACCGCAAACGACAACAGTCTTCGGCGATGATCCACATAAGATTTCTGAGGACTCTATGTCGTCTCCATCCTCTTTTTATCAACTGAATCTTCTATGTTGTTTCTTGGACAAGTCTTAGCCCATCTAGTGAAATGTCAACTGTTTCCACCCAACAGAGTGGAGAAAGACAAGGACGCCCATACAATGTTTCAAATGGAGCCATGTGTATCGAGGGCCGATAGATTTTGTTATATGTGAACACCACTAAAGGCACGTGGTCTTCCCATGAACCACCAAAATCCATCACACAAGCCCATAACATGTATTACTACGCCTTTATCTTCCTTTCGGATTGTACATTCATCTGAGGATGATACGCCATAATCATATTCAACTGGGTTCCCTGGGATTTTTGTAAGGATCGCCAGAAACGAGATGTGATCCTCGGATATCTATCTGAAATGATTGAAACTGGTATGCCATGTCTCTTTACCACTTCTCAGATATAGATTTTTGACAGATCCCGCACCGTATTAGATTCATGTATATGGAAGAAATGGGCCGTCTTGGTAAGACGATCCACTATCACCCATATGGAATCAGGCCTCAGAACGATTATTGGGAGACCTGTAATTAAATCCATAGAAATCTACTCCCTCTTCCACACTGGAATTGGAAGATACTACGACATTCCTTCTGGCCACTGATGTTCTACATTAACTTGCTGACAAGTTAAACATCTTGAAAAAAATTCATCTACCTTCCGTTTCATGCCGCTCCACCCAAATTGTGCCATTATCGTCTAATACTTATTTTGTATCCGTGGATGAATAGCCCATTTTAATTGGTGGTAAGCTGGAAGGAGTTGTTCCTGATAAGTTAAATGTAAAACCATCCGATCTCGAAATCGAAAAAATAAACTCTAATCCAGCTTTCATCCCTCAATGGTCTCCCCACCATTGAGGTTTGAACTCATTACAACATAGTCTACATTGGATGCTTATTCCGCCTTTAATATAACTAGAAAATTAGGAACAAGCGCAACTAGAAAGAAAACCGCAACATCAGCTAGGTCTTCATATTCCATACGCATGTCGGCTAGGACCGACATCAACTCCCACTCATATGAACCTTCTTACGCCAACTGAGCATAAGATATTCTGCTTAATGCATTAGCCTCCAAATTGACCTTACATAGTGTGTATATAAAGTCAACGTTGAACATTTTAAGATACTCTATCCATATCCTCTTCCTCAAATTAAAATATCATTGTGAGAAAATATTCTCCAACCTCTTATGTTCTGTAAACATATAGAATATCTCCCCAAAGAGATAATGATGCCAAGTCTTTATGGCATGGACAAACTGCAGCTAACTCCAAATATTGTGTTGGGTAGTTTTTTTCATGCACTCTCAACTGTCATGAGCAATAAGCTACAACATGATCTCCTTTCATGAGAAAACATTCAAACCCAGATCCTGAAGAGTCACAATACACAACGTACCCTTATCCTGATTCCAGAAAAATCATGAACAGTGATGATGTAAGGAGAAAATTCAACTCATGGAATGATATTTGACATCCCTCAGTACATTGAAATGCACTGCTCTTCTTTTTAAATGCAGTCATATGTGAATCTAGTCATCAGAAGTCACACACAACGTGTTGGTAATAACTATCTAGACCATGAAAACTTCATATTTCTAAGACATTTTTCGGCGGTTTCCTAGAAAGAACAATATCAATATTTTTTGAATCCACTCAGATACCTTTCATAAAAACAACATGGCCTATAAAGTGTACCTCTTGTATAAAAAAATCACACTTTGATAATTTGGCATTCAATTGATGGTCTCTTAAGATTTTCAACATTATCACCATGTGTTGTTCTTGCTCAACCCTTGTTCTTGAATACACCAATATGTCATCCAAAAACACCACAACAATAAAATCCAGATATCGCTGAAATATCTGATTCATCAATGCTATAAATACTGTTGGTGAATTTTTATGGCCAAAAGGTAGGAATGCATATTCGTAGTGGCCATATATGCTTCGGAAGGCTGTTTTTGGAATATCCTCCATCCGAACTCGCAACTGGTGATATCCTGACCGCAAGTCAATCCTAGAGAACCATTGATCTCTCATCAATTGATCAAACATGCCATTAATGCATCAATTTGGATATCTATTCTTTATAGAAACTTGGTTAAGTTTACGATAATCCACACATACACTCAAAGTTCCATATGATTTCTTTAAAAACAAAACCGGTGCTTCCTACAGAGACATGCTTGGCTGAATGAAACTATTGTTTTCTAGTTCTTTCAACTACACTTCCAATTCCATTAACTCCGTTGGTGCCATCATATAATATGTATGTGAGATAGGACTGATCCTTGGAAGTATATCAATCGTATAATCCACTTATCTTACAGGTGGTAACCCTGAGATGTTTTCTGAAAAAACATCAAGAAATTGATCCATGACTACTGGAAAACTGTTATTCACGATCTCGTCCGTCGAATCCATGTTTAACTCATCCAACTAGAAATAAATAGTTGCAACTACTGGTGCCAACAAGCCCATTTCACCTACCTTCACCACTCTTTCTTCTCTAATGAGATGCTCGACGCCATCCTCAATCACGAAACTGACTAATCTGTTATAACTGTCGATGTGAACCCTGAACAATGTCAACCAATCCATACATATGATTAAATCATAGACATTCATCTCAAGTATAGAGAAATCCAATTTCAGCTCAGCTTCACCAAAAGTTATAGAACATGTTATACACACAAATGCTCTACATTTTCTTTCATAGAGAGAAGATTGATGTTTTATCATAGAAGGCATCATTTCAAGTTTTAATATCAGCTATTCAGAAATACAAGAAGCAATAAAGGAATGCGATGCACCATTATCGAACAAAAAATTAATGAGGGTATAAATAAAAATAATATTACCTCTCACAGTAGATGGACCAGACTGGTCATCCACAATCACCTATTCCACTCCATACAATTGATTTGTTGATGCACTTTGCTCCTTTTTTCCTTGTTGAGATTTCCCTGCCTGAGGTGTCATGGTTTTCCTGGAATCACCATCTCTAGCTCTATTCTGCTGTCGAGATTGATTTTGGTTTCTATGCCCTGTCAAGGAATAAGATGCCTGCGACCCCTGAGAAGTGTCACGAATTCCCGATTGTGGAGCACTGTGACAATATCGCTAAATATTCCCCATCTAGTTGCAATTGTGGCATGCTCTCGGTGGTGCTATACATTCTCGTTTCATGTGATCAATCAATACACATTGAAAGAACATGGCTTTCATCATGGGTCATGGAGGAAGATTCACTAATCCGGTCGTCTGATTCTGATTCGCACTCCCACATTGGATGTAGGTATCACTCTTCCTCTTGTTCCTAGAATTAGAGTTCCCACCAGTTCCCATGGGTATCATCATTATTCCTCCTCCCGTAACTCCTATGATGTCTCTTTCAGCTATTTTCGCTCTGTTTACCATCTCTGTATAATCTGTAATACATGAAACAACTATTTTCGAGCGAATATCCTGTCGCAACCCCAATTCAAAGATACATTCCTTCAGCGACGTACTTACAGCAACTTCGAGTGCGTAGCGTACTAAAACCATTAATTTAGCCGCATACTCCATGATAGTGAGATTCTCCTACTTTAGGCTGAAAAAGTTTGTCGTCCTCTGGATCATGAATGTGTGAGGATAGAATTATTTATTGAACAATTTCTCAAATTCCTCCCAGCCTAGGCCTTGATCCACCTTAGCCAGCACCAATAGCTCCCACCACTATTGTGCATGATCTTCCAGCATATATGTCACCAACTATACGTTTAGTTCTGCTGGTGTGTTGGTGAAATTGATGATATGATTCATCATATTCAGCCACACAACCACCCTTTTTGGTTCAGAATCACCCCAAAATATGGGTGGATTCTGCTTCTGGAATAGGACGAAATGGTATACATGGCTTGACTCATACCTCTGATTCCACATGTCCACATCCTGAAACGCATGAACAATACATTGGACAAGCTTCTAGTTCACATGCGGCTCAGGTGAAACTGCATTCTCCACAACCTCTTCTGTTTGGTTTCTACGACGCATAACAAGTACCATTTTCTATACAAACAACGCAGGTCGTTAGTCTCACTTCCTAGCACTGAAGGGTTATCATTTCAATTTCTAACACATAAGAATGACAACATTGATTTACAACCATCATGATTTTTCACATTTACCCAATTCTAAAAAAAATCATTCTTTTGAAAATCAATATATTTTCAAAATAAATGATCCATTCTCTTTTCAAAATCATTCATTTGAAAAAATGATTAAAATTTTCAGAAATCAGGTTTTTTCATCAAACCATATTCCATTTTTCAAAGTGATATATGCATTCATAGTGGTAAGTAATTCCTATAATGCATGTTAGGATCATCTCATTGGCTAAACCCCTGACAATGAGATTTTTTATCCTATAAGTGTCTCCAAAACAGTTATGTACCCAACTCCCTGGTAACTTGATGTTCAACATAAAAAGTTTAGCTACATATTTTTATGATCTACATTCCATGTTCCGAAAATCCTACTTCTTCCTAAGATGTCCACCCAAGGAATAGACATGTAAGAATTCAATGCCAAGACCAACAAAAACTGATGGCTACTTGATCCAAAAATAAAGGAACAAGATGATTGCATTTATACCCCAAGGACTGAACAAACTGATACCATTTTTAATTAAATGCTTATCCTTATTGTCTTGAGAATACAGAAAGTCATTACATGGCCTTAAGAGACATCCTGAAGGTTCCAAAGGCTTGTAATAAATGCCGAAGGGTTTCAAAACAAGTGGGGGGGGGGTGATTAACCCTTTTAGAACATACCATAGAACCAAAAACCAAAACCAAACTAATCAACTAAATGATGCATGAAAAAAAGATAACACAACTCATCCATTTATTTTATCATAAACCTACCAAGAGTAATACAGTGGAAACCAACAATAAATCAGAGTACATAGTAGAATGATTAACTAAAAGACTACAAGATGACAACCCAACTCCAATCCCCACAAGATCAAATCTCCAACATCACGAACCATTACATGCATCATGACATAGTGATATAAACATGTGAAACTTTACCTTTACCAACATACTGGTATATGACATATACAAAAGTACCAATGTGCTAAAGCAGGGTAAGAGTAATGATAATTTTAGGTTTTCCCCGATGACTTCCCGACCCATACCTCTAGATAAAACATTTTATCACATTTATATGAAACAATTTATATAAAAAAATTCACAATAGAAAAAGTTTCATGTCAAAACCATTTTCCAACAAAAACTATCTTTCTCAAGAAAAGAAACCAAGAAAATTTTCCATTCAAATTCACATTTCTAGTTTGGCACATTCATTCCATTTCACAAATCCACAAAACCAACCTTGAATGAGACCTGGACCTCCCTATACTCGCGAGTGGTGAGTAATCCTTCCACTAAGTCATCACATAGTGGACTACCTTGATGGGGGTACATCACACCCTTATTAGTCCCAAGCTTTTGATGGGGTACTTCTCCTCCTTATCCATCCCAACCTTTTGATGGGGGTACTTCTCACCCTTAACCATCCCAATGCATATGAAAACACACCACAACCCATGAAAATCCATTCCAATACCATGTGTGTTCAAAACCATTCAATAAATCATCAAAACATTTATTGAAAACAATTTCTATCAAGTAGAAAAACCATAACCAGTTTAAAATCACCATTTTAAATTCACATCAACAGTCAATTTCCAAAAACAATGAATTTCCATCACCAGTTACTTAAAAGGGGATTAAACCATTCTATCACTGCAGATAAATAAACCATTTAAATCACAGAAAACTATTTGAAACTAATCCTTCATGTTATAATATAGAGAAATCAGGAGTGAAGGAACCTACCTCATTAAATTAGGCAAAACGAACCGACGGATGAAGAATGCCAACAAAACTGAGTCAAATACTCCACAAAACCTCCTTATATTCCATCCCCTATTACCAAAAAAACCAATACCTTACTTAAAATTCAACCACAACCTAATATCTACCCACCATGGGAATATATCTAAGGATATATCAAGAGGGAAGAAGAAGATATAACAAAACAAAAGGAAATGAGACTTATCTCGATCAACCGGCCTCTCAATGCCAAGGAAAACCGCCAGATGACTTCCCAAATTCCTGGTAAGTGTTCTCACGCCTTCACTAGAGAGAAATCCTGAGTTAGGTCCACATAGGAGAGAAAAATAGTGTGTTTAAAGATTAAATGGTTTAGATCCTAAAAATTAGGATCTAGGTTGACCTTGCGTACGGTTAGTCCGTAAGGCTTGGAAAATCGTGTGCTAACCATGCGATAGTCACTGTTTGGAAGGGGCGCTCTGCATGGCGTCTTCGCACAGTTTTGGTAAACCGTTCATAGCACGTGCATCACCACTCATTCCCCATTAACAAATTAAAAATCTCCAAAAATTCCCAACTATTTCTCATATGCTTAATGTACTTAAAAAGGATAATATAAGGGTTACTTACCAGAAACAAAGGGTATTACATCAAATCCACAAATTCATTTTTCTCAAATTTCACTTCCTTAATACGGATCAGATGGGTGGACAAGACAACTAAATATTTAAGGTTCATAATAAATAATCCATCCTACAATTAAATTTACATTTCATAAAAAGTACATCATTTCCACTCTTAGCATGATGCTTAATCCTCCTAATTTTGAGTGTTCTAACTCAAACAATCTACAACAGTATTCCCATTTCCTGATGTGTAAAAAAAATCAACATCAAATGATTTATTGTATGCAACCCATATTTTTTGATGAAGACTCCAATCATACTGAGAGGAAATATAATTCATATATTTTTAATCGATAAACAATTTAATCTATTCTCCCATCATGTAATACCTTCTATAAATTAAGGTGTAAAAACACTACTCCCAAATCAATATAATGAGTATGAATACTTTTTCATTGAGGCCTCATCAATCGTTACCCATATTCAACAACCGAATCATCCTGCATCTACACAACACCAATACTGACACTAGAAACCTCACAAAATAATGAGTCCTTATTTCCTTGATCATTAACAACATAATAGGTGTGGTTGTAAATCACCTGTTTTGCTCATGAATAGAATTATCACATACCCCTAAGCACCCAAAACTAATACACTTTTTGGTCAAATATGAATCTGGTGTTTACGAATTGGATAATTCTTTAATGACTTTTCTTAATAGTCATGTTGTCCAAGAAAACATAGAGCATTAGAATGTTTCTTAGGGTACTCCCTAGAACAAATTGCCTACACCTTCTCTTGTTCCAATGATACACAAACCACATATATGATATGACCTATGAAAAGCACCATGTCAATCAAAAAACTGCTCTTGTATATATTTTCCTATATCATATGATCACTTAGTGTATACATGACGATGCCAAGAGGTTTGTAATTATCATCACATGTTTTTTATTACATTGTGATTTCAACAACAAGACAAAAACAAATTGATCTATGTAAGGAAGAAACATTTGGTTAACTAAATTCAAAAAATGTTTTGGGACACTTGTCAACCCAAAATGTCACAAAAATAATCTTATAAAACCCTTGAATTCTACTAAAGGTATCCTATATTATATCGAAGATTCTTACCCTTATATGATGATACCCTTATCACATATCAATCTTTTATAATTTTGAATCACCTCTATGACGGTCAAAAAGGTCATCAATGCAAGGAATAATTTATCATTTTGATGTTGTAATCTGATTCAGATCTTGATTGTTGACACATAATTATAATGATCCATCATATTAATTTGAAAACTGCACTAGAGATCCCTAATGTTTTGTAATATGATAGATAAACCCTTTATTCTATTACTCCTCAAACTATGTATTAGGATCCTAGAGTTATGTTAGTACCATTAAATATGGAGGAATAGAAATTGGTTTTCCAACCAGAAAAAAATTATCATAAACTCAACATCTCTCAATGGTGGAAACCTCATGAAATCCATTGGATATACATCCTAAAACTAATCTTCTATTGAAGGAAATAACTAATTCTCAAATACCCCATAATCCAGAATAAGTAAAACCACTTGGGATATAAGTTCACCCAACCATTGACAAACTGGGATAGTACAACCTTCATAAACATCCCATACATGATGGAGAATCATTTCTCCCTCAATAGATGTGAATGTTACCCAATGATGGTAACAATCATTGTTGTATTGGTATAAAACTAGCAATTCCATCCCCGAAATAAGATAAAAACATGACATCCCATGAAAAAACATATATCAATGTAAATGGTACCCAAAAACCTAGAGTGCACACCACTTATGTTACCTAATATTTTCTAGTGAAACCATTAATAGTGTATCGATCAACATAACCCCAAATAGAAATTATAATTATAGGACCAACACAACCACCAACATTCCGTAAATGAATGAATGTGAGACACCATAGTCAAACAATTCAGTAGAACAATTAGATTCTACAAGAATCATAGCTCAATCAATCGATGGTTCTTCCTCACCACAATTTAGAGTATATCGAACTGCATATAGCTAACATGTTCCTATACCATGGTCTCATATTTGATTTCCCTATAATGCACTGCCCCACTGGTATGAATTTTCTCATCCCAGAGTACTATTCCCAACCCCTACTGGTTCTCCCTGTTTTGCTCCAATTGTCTTCTTGATAAGGGGAAATCAATACCCTGCCTATACTAGTAACTATAATAGATCCTCCATTTGTTCATAGCTACCGATGGATACTACATAACCATTAAATATTTCTTATTCTTCTACATTCTCAGTACTCAACTGATGGTAAAAAAAGTGACAACGCACATTCCACAACCTTCAATATTGATATCAATATAGTTGAAAAAAACTCTAAGAAGTAGTTTCTCACTTTAATACAATATGCACACATCCACTCATATCAATATCTCTAAATATGCGCTTCTAGACAAAGAAATTCCAACAATTAGATTGTGAAACATGAACCAAAAACCCTGTTCCTAATGCCTCTATTAAGTTCCCCCCAAAAAAGGGAATAATCCATCAAAACTATAAACTATTTTAGATGAATTATTTTTTCATTAGACACTATATCATTCCAATGAATATCTATGAAATTCCTTTCTATAGCGGCCTCTTGTCTTGCCAACATGGGAAAAGGTGTGGAATTCCATGAAATGGACCACATAATCCATCCTTGACATAGTTCAATGGGTCAAATTCAATAACTATGCATCTTTTTCCTATCTCTTGGTATCTTCATAGAAGTTCTCTAGAAACATATATTGGATGTAAATACATGGAATATCATCTTCATGATTAGTCTAAACCAATATACCCCCTACAACTTCATTGTTCTATACAACATATACACACTCATCTTAACTATCATTTCTATAGAATTCTCTATGGAATCCAAAATTTATTGGATAGACTCTATCTAGAACTCTACACTCTTAGTCCCACAAAATCAAAGAAACATTAATGGATAATATAACTAAAACTCTTTGGTTAGATTAATCATATATGGAGTGACCCACTCTAGGACTAGTTCCATCATCCACATAAAATAGTCAAGGTTCTCTTGTAATAAATCATCTACTGTATTACCTTAAACCACTGGGATCTCCATATCTACTTTTAATGGATCATTCCTAGTGATATACACTTTTAACCCAAAAAAACACTTAACTATTGTGGAATCTTCCTACGATTTCAAGCACAATTCTTAGAACACAAAAAATCTTCCACAATTTACCTAAAACAAGCCTTTCCTCTTGAAATAAATATCACATTTCTCAAACACTATCCCAATCGGCATCACCTAATCCAAAAGACTTCCATCCAATAACCCTAAAATGGGTCATGGAAAAAATATAAGGAAAACAAACATACAAAATCACAAGTATGTCTTTGGTAACATTTTTGAAACCATTCCACACTAACAATGTAAATTGTTGCCCTTCGGAATATTTCATTTTTCAAAACATGTTAAAACAAATATGTTATCATATTTAAACACCATTATTATAAACAAATAATTTACCATTATATAAAATTATTCCCATTTTACACATTTACATCAATTTAATTATATACAGTTTTCTTCAAATATTCAAGAATGTAAAATTCATCATGCCCTTCATGTCCCACACCCCCATCCTTTGTGTGCATATTATGAATCATGACACTTACAACCTATTATTACTAAAATATTCATGAATAAAAATCCTCTCTCAATTCTAGCCAAGATAAAAATATAATAAAACCATCAAATCATACAGCATGTGTATCACCAAGTGGTGTAATAACATTCATCTATAACAACACACATTAGGAACAAAAATTCTAACACTGGATACTTGGGTTTTCCATATACATGGGTAATAAATCCCATGAATGGGCTCATTTACAAGTCCCAAATCATTGTAATCTTTTGTATAGAATCATAAAAAATAACACCACTAAAAATTACTACTCTAATACAATTTTTTAAAATCCATGAACTGGGTGGCACAAATCTGGTTCCCCAAGCTAAAACTCAAGCACACCTATCCATATGCCAATGGTTTCTGGCTAGTGGTGACGTTATAATGTAATATAAATGGGTATTATACACTATTTATCAAATTATTCTAGTACACATAACCATAATAAATTAAAAAACAATGAAAAATAATTATAATCATTCATTACCCAATACATCACAAAGAGGGTGCAATTGCTACCAATAGTAAATTTTTCAACTCATGCTAATATTTACATAAGTATTGAAGACCCAAAAATTAATAGAAATAGATGAATCCCAAAAAATGGGTCTTGACTACATATCCAGATCCACATACATTAAAAATTCCCTTCCCATCTCAACTCCCTTGCATAGGTTTCATTCCTCTTTTCGAGACATTAATCCATGAAATCTAGTCAGGTACCAAATTGTGGCTCACTATGGTTGTGAGTAAAACATAGTAGATGACCACCAATAGTGTATAAAATATATCTAGTCATAATAGATAGTGAATCCATGTAATAAATAAACGGTATGGTAATCAATGAAAAACTAATTTCTAGTAGTTATGAATATTTATATAGTCCATTTCCATTGTTATTCCCATGTCCATTAATTATAACACATTCCCTATTAAATTATTTTTCATAAAATGTTTGATGAGTTATGAATTTACGTATTTAAAAAATATCCTATTCTAGATATAATACTATGCATAAGGGTAAAAATTGTGTTATCTAGCTCACAATGATAAACATTACATTAACAACACAATAAACATAGCATGGTCTCCACTTTCATGTGGTTTCATAAAATTCCGTATTTAGAGGTATATATCCTCATTACCCTCCCATATAACATGAATTATTTGGGGAGGGGTCAGGGATTCAATATAACCTCACTTGTGGGCATAGATCCCCATGATAAATTCCTCAGAACAACCAATCCATATGCACATTCTTGTTTATCTGTATACCACATATATCATATCTAAAACCATAGAAACTTGAAAACACGTAATAATAAAATTTAAAATTTCCATTAACACATATATCACCCTAAATAAATAACCAATTAAGAGAAATACTATTAAAATTCATTATCCCATTTAGGCCATTTCATTTTTCATGGCTTAAACTGTTTGGAATATTCATAAATATCCATATATAATCCCATGTACCATATCCCCTCAATGTTATATGAATTAAAACATTAATTAAATTACATAAAAACATATAAAACATTTGAATCATTCATAATATTCCATTTAACTTATTCACATTTTCCCATTCAAACCCTTATTTTATGAAAATGGAAAGAAGTAACTACCATATAGTGACACATTTTAACAAAAACTAATCCCTTCAACAAATTTATCATGGTAACTAATTCAATACAAGTCAACTGTAAGGATAATATGAATATTTATCATTTTGAGGAATATTGGCACATCACATGGGATGATCTAATCTTCTCTAATAAACCTCAACACATCCAATAGGTACTAAAGGGATTTAATTTATCCATTTTCAAAACATTTCCCCCAAACACACTAAATATATCGAATGCAATAAAGAAGAACCAATAACTCAACATAAAAATTCCCAAATTTACTATGATACACTATGATATAAATTATAGGCAACCTTCCATAAATCTGAAGTTGAAAAAACGTTTATCCATGGAATTACATCTGAATTATAACACCCCATGAATCCCCAACCAATTATCCTATAAAAAATGTTTTGGGGATTAAAAATAAGAATAAACAATATACAATCCATAATCCATAAAAGAAACATAACAAGAGAATTAGACATACCAAGATCGTCGATCCACAATTAGTAAAACTCCAAACGACAAAAAATCGATGGAGATCCAGAATTGGGAAGAATTGGGAGATTTGGCTTATCACTCTGGGATACATGGGGGTAATGTAGATGAAAATATGATGTGATACTTAAAACAATAATTGGAATTTTGTAATTTCACATGTTTTAATAGGGTGCATGGTTTAGCTGCATGATTTCTAAAATCAAGTAATTAAAATGTGGTATTCTTTATACATGAAAGGTTAATCTTTCCTATTACATGATGAGGTAAATACTATTTTAAAAAACATTTCCAAATGTGTGAGAATTAAAAATCCAATGTCTCACAATTTGGCATCACCCATCACATGGTTTTTTCTAACCATGCACCAACCATGAAATGTGATGAATAATGACATATTTCATTTTCTTTAACATGATGGACACATGTAACTTCCCCAATATTCCTGACACACTCGATAAATTTTATTTATCCAAAATCAAGTGATTAAAACGAATATTTAAAAAATGATATACCTACAAGATGTTTGTGATCTTAGCAGGTATAAGGTATGAAATCGATAAAAATGTTTGAATAATATGATATATATAATCAATTACCATGGAATGATATTACAAAACAGTAAGGAATATTTATTTCAATATAAACAATGTATATGGAATTGAGTAACAAATATCCAGGACACATTAATATTTAGACATGAAAATTACAATAGAGGAATTATGGAATAACATATTAACATTAATAATAAACTATAAAATGTTTAGGAGGTGTAATATGAAGAAACTAATAAAAACTAGTAGTAAGTATAAAATGATATAATAAATGGAAAATTCGAAAAATTAATATAGTATTAGAAAACTAAATAGAGGATTAGAGATATCATATGAAATGTCAAATTCATACTAATTGAATTCCAAATTTATCATATGGTATTGATTTGGGATCAACCAATTCATACTTGTAGTAATCATTTTTATGTATGAGATATTGTATAAGTCATTAAAAATAAATATTAATATCATGAAAACATTAAATAGGACATAGTAAAAAGAATAAGAATAATAGAATTTGTGGTTTCAAAAACAAAAACCTATCTGTATTCAACATTCTCAACAAGTAAAACAAGTGAAATGTCATGTTTCATCTTAACCATAGCAATTATGGAATAGTATTAAAAAATTATATCATGTTTTTAAATTCTATAATATATCACACATTATGAAGATCTATAATTTATTACTTTATTATTTATAATAATTGAGTAAACAAGCCACGTTAATATATGATAGAAATAATAATATGTAATTTAGTTAACATAGAATTCTAAACATGTAAAAATAATGTAATAGATGAAAAAAATAATCATTTAACAATTAATAGGGACAAATAATATTTTAATTTCATACTATCTATTTGATATCTCATGAAGAACAAATATATCAACCAATTATAATTTCAACCACCTAAAAAGGGATCAGAATTATATAAACACTATTGAAACTAAATGGGATCAATTCTAGTAGGAAAACCCCAGTACACAGCTTAGAGTCACCTATATAAATCCTATATAGCTAACATCTTGTAATAAATACAATGAATATAAGATTATATTAACCCATTATTGTTATAGGATATGATTACAACTACTACCATCCAAAAAATAATATAGGATAACATTAATAGTAAATAAGGCCTTTACATTCTAGTTGATATCTTCAAAAATCAATTTTTTATTATAGAACATTCTATAAGAGTCATCATGTAGTAAGTGTAATTGGAGAATGCACGATGGGCTAATTAGAAATCATAAATTAGACGACAAAGAGGAATTGACATGATGTGGTGAAACTCGATCACAAGTGAGGGAGAGTGTCAGGGTAGGGGATATGGGAAACCAATATTCAAATTAGTTATGATGATTAGGGGTCTAAAGGGATACCAAATCGTAGATGGGTTATAAGGGGGGATTGACAGAAACATGAGAACCGTAGAGGAGGGGATGTCATGGTGGAAGGAGGGTGATTGGGGGAGTGATGCTGAGTGCTCATTAGATGGGATGATCATGGGAGGGTGTATTAAGTGAATGAAAAATTTCTATTAATTGGATAAAATTTAATTTTTTTTAAAATCATACTCTAAAATCATGAAATTATTTCTGTGTCTATAATTAAACATCCGCTAATAAACCACCACTAAACTAAAAATATTATGTAGGGAAATATCAAACTTATCTACCAATATTGGTAGGAAATTTAGTTTTATGATCATCAAAAGTACCTATATTAGCTCAAAATGTTGAAATATATAACATAGTGCACCTAATGGATATTAGTATGACATCATTTCAGAGTAGGTGGACATAACTGAATGGGGGTGATGTAATCATTTCTTATTCCCATGTCTAAATTGTAGAATGTCACTATGGAAATTTTCATTGGATTTCCAAATACATCCAATAGAAACAATTTTTTATTGGGTTTGAGTGATTGACATAATAAAACCTTTCACTTTATCACCATTCATGATGTTTCCACATTAGAGCAACATGCCAATATATATGTAAAGGAATTAGTGAGGCTACATGAAGTTCCATTTTAAATCTTCTATGATTATGACCCAATGTTCCCAAATGTATTCATTGTATGTGTTCTACATTAATTGAATATTGTTTTATATTTCAATATTATCTATCACCCCTAGTATGATTGATGCATTTAAAGGTCCATTAGATTATTCCAAGACATGATGAGATCCTTCTCAATGTGTTCGAATTGTATTATATGATTCTCTATATGTGATGTAATTTAGATCTAATGATTGTTTGAATGAATTTATACAATTAATAATACATTTCCGTGATCTTTTGATTGATTTTACAGAGATGTTACAATCCATAAAAAAACATATTAAAACATTCAATAGGAGATTGAGATTGAATTTAGGGAGATGTTTTTCTTTGGAGTCTCCCCGTGAAAGAGAATAATATGGTTTGTAATGAAATGGTATCTTAGACCCAGTTATAATGTAACCTTTTATATAATTTATATTGTAGGATAAATGGCATATCAATAGTGATGTACAAAAATAATGGATCATGTTGTTGATATTATTGACATATAACTCTCGATGAATTATATACCTGATAAATATAAGGTTAATAATTTATTGATGGAAAAAATTGAGAATGACCTCCCTTGTGGTAGCATCCAGTGAATATCATTGATCATAGAGTGAATTTTAGTGCATCTCATCCTCAAATGTTTGTTAAATATATATTACTATTCACTCATTTTCACTTTGGGATATACATGTTTACAAATTGATTTATTTTAAAAATACAATGTCTTTCAAAAAATTATTTACAATCCAAAAAATATATATTCCCCATATTGATTTTTTTATTCATCATTCTTGAATAATGGTGGTAATGAAAAATATATCATCACATTTTCATATGGAAAAAAATTTCAATCCTGATGTAATGCTTTAAATAATCATTATGGAACCCCTTCCATTACATGGATTATTTTACGAATTATATTGAGATACATTTTATGTGGAATTCATGATTATTTGAATATTATGGTGTGTTTAATGGTTCCATAATTATATATCCCTCCAATGAATTGATTATTATGAAGAACTTCATTTTATTATGTGGATTATTCCATAACATCATGATGGGTCTTTTAACATTGATAATGTTATTATTGGTATATATATGTTATATGTGGAAAATAATCTACAATAGTTCACAAAATTTGTGATATTTAACTATTATGATATGAATGTTTCTTTTTTATAACATTCGAAATTCCAATAGTTTTTTCAAAATTTTCTACATTATAATTATAAAGATCCAATTATTAGGATATGATGATTATATTTATAATAACCCATGTACTATTTATTCAATTCTATAATTTTCCATTTTGTTTACTATGTTTTTTTCTAACCCCTTTCGTTGATGTATGTCATCATCTCCGTATGTGTTCTATATATAAGGTTATTTATATTTATTAGATAAATATTAAGGAAATTAATAAGTTTTTTTTATTAATATGTATAAGGGATGTGTGATCCTTATTTTCCCATGATAGAAAAATTTTAGAACCTTGATTGTAAAAATATTATGATATTGATAATTAAATTAATGTAAAGACATTTTAAAAAAGGTTGGCTCACTATATGAGTGCATTGGTAGAATGAGTGTCTTTGATACGATACTTATGAGAGGGAGTATGATAGGTGGTTATAGTGGATAGACAAGTTCACTAATACACTATAGTGATTCCTATATTTGATCAGGGGTGATATGCTATATGTAGGGTTATTTGTATGATCAAATTTTTCTAGGTATTTAATAAATTATGTTTTTGATTAAACATCTTCATTTGGTTGATTATAACATAAACTATGAGGGTCAATCTTAATGTTAGGTTGGGTTATTTTTATGGGGTGCAGTTGGAATAGGTTTTGAGTTCTAGAAAATGAATGATTTTTTACATGATTTTTTTTGGAAGGCCACTTGAATATAATTCATCTTAAGTTTTAATTCACCATTTTATATACCCAATGAATTGGATTCACTCGATAAAATAAATTTACACCCAAAATAGACCACATGAAATAATCATATGATAAATTGAAGATGTGAAATTAATTCGACCACATAAACAGAACACATTAATTTCATTATCCTCAAAAATAAATTTACACTATCAGTGGACTCTATTATTATGAAGTTTAAAAAATATATCAATATCATAATTTTAAATAGATATTTTGTTTTTTCCAAAACCTAGCTGATGAATTTTGAAAATATCAGCTAATAAATAATATTATGATGTGAATGGCCTATTTAATTCATGAAATTTCCACATCTAGTATTAAAAACTATAACCGCATAACGTTTTTCTAACTCCAGTCCCATTTATTGACTGCATAACTTCCATTGGTATTTTTAGTAATCCATTTAAAACCAGAAGTGTTTATCCTTCTTGAGTGGGAGTTTCAAACTAGGAGACTGATGCTAATCTCTCTGGTTCTTCTCATGCGTCTCGATTTTTTGTTGATGGGGTTTATAAATCTCATTTAAGGTAAGGGGATAAGTCAATCTCTGCCTCAAACATGAGGTTTATTCATATCCTTCTCTACTCTTATGTAAAAGTTTCTAGAAACATTTCCCATTGTTTTTTTAAATTTTCTATGAATGTAAAATAATATTGAATGTTCTAAAAAGATGGAAGTGTGACGCGCATAATTGATTAAATTTATGATTGATGAAAAGTAAGTTCATAGACCTGCCCTTGTATCACAATATGTCCTTTTGTGTTGAGATAATGATTGCAGACACACATTTGGTCTGTCTGCCTTTCATGATAAATTGAACATTAAATTATAACAATTAGGGTTTGTATTAACAATGTGAATTAAGAAAAGTAAATGATTTCAACATGGCATGTGTATTATGATAAATGGAAATCATGAATGTGTTGAATTTTAGGATTAATCATAATTATTTACATGTAATTATTTTATGTGATATCAATGTTTTAATGACAATGTTTTTTTCCAACTATATCATGATACATGGGACTACTTGTCATCAAAATAAATGGGGAAACACCATTTATGAGTTGATTTTCCCCTTATTGATGTGTTCCATAAGAAGACATATGAAACTGAAACACATGAATTCAAATGTTTCCCAATACAAGAATGTTTCTTCACATTGTGATGTTTTCCATAGGTAGAAAATTTTCACTCTTTAGTGGGAATTTACAAAGATCACAATTTTTGTATATGAGATATGATATAAGTGATTTTACATGATTTAGAAGGATCTGTATTTCCATAGAGACATACGACATGGAGTTAAAGAATGTTTGGATATCCCTGAGTATTAACCTATAACTGGAGAGATATTGTGTCAAAAAAATATATTAATTAATTAATTACTACTCATAGAACACATAATTTCTCTGTGTAAATAATAAAAGAAGATTTCCTAAATACTAAGGGTATTTGAAACCTGAGCTGCACTCACACTCTAAACATTTAATCTTTTGGATCTCATGATGATTACATAGATGCATGTTTGGATTAGGTAATGGATCCAAATTGTTTATTATTTCATATTGGGTGTGTTTAATCAATGAGATGATATCAATGTGGTTTTGGGACTGATTTATTTCAAGTATTATTTATTCATACTATTTATGTATTTTAATGAAATTAAACCCTATATTTATTTACCATCAAGGTGCCATTATATATTTCTATGATTATTATATTATTTGATTTATCCTTTTGTCTTCTATAGTATTTCAACTTTTATAATTGTTTCCAATTAATTTTTACACTCTTATTTATTTATGATGTTTTTTCAACCAAGTTCCCATAGTTATAGTTTCCCAACTATTCTTCTTAAACATAATTTTCTTATTAGTGGAATCTAGAAATCAAAGAGGCATAAATGAGGTCTATTAACCCACTCATCCATTCCAAATTAGGCAAAATTGGGACACAATAATTACATATATAATAATAATATGTAAATATATGAATAGGTATGAAATATCTTATTAAAATGAATATGTAATCATATGTGTTTTTCATTGATCAATAAATATGGAAATATAATTTCAAATGATCAAGAATATACTATGGCATATGAATTCCCTAACACGATACAATATCCATGATCCATTGAGAAATAAATATTTATATAATAAAATATATAATTATGGAGCACAAATAATCTTATAAAACCATAAAATATTTTACCATGGATCACAATCATGCTTCCCATAACATAGTTGATCAATAAATGAGACACAGACCGAATTACGCAATGAGTATGATAACTCACACCCCATGTTAGAACAAATATCATAAGTCATTACCAATAGTGGACGGAGTACCACAACTCACTCTATGGTGAATCGATCGTCTTAATTATCACCCTACAGTTAAATGAATATCATAAAACATTTCACATATTTGTCTCAAGATATATAAATCATTTTTATATTTGAATGCGGGATATATTTGACTCCATCCATAACATTCAAAAAATTAACATATCTGATTGAAAAAAGAAATCAGCCATACATCATCTCATGAAGATCCCAATAAATGAAAATGATTTTTATAAGAAATTTCAAATGATGTCATTTGAATAAACATGATGAGTTAAATCGATAGATATTGAAATTCAATAACCAAAAATATGTTTATAATAAGAAAAATATGAGGATTATCCTGAACATTAATTTATAAGAGATAAACTATTAAATGATATTTGGGAAACTGGTTTCCAAAAAATAAAAGTTATATTTCCAAAAATATTTGTAATTATATATTAAAAATAATGTTATATATAATTTTTTAAATATAATTTTTGAGATAGTGAAAAATATATCTTTAAAAGAAATTACTTTTATATGATTCCAAATAATGGATTTGGAAATGATAATAAGTTAATTTTTTTAAATTTGGAGGGGATGATATAAAATATATTATTTAGTAAGATATTTTTTTTTAATTTTACATATTTTTAGGGAAAAAACAACATTGATAAAAAAAGATATAAATATTTCTTTAAAAAGTCATAGAGAAACATTAAAAATATTGAGAGTATTTTTTTTATAATGAAATGATAAAATAAATTATGATAAATAACTAGAAGAGTGGATGATAATTATTCTTGATGTTGTTGCATTTTTAGGAATAATTGATTCTATAAAAAATGGATTTGTTATTGAAATAAAAAATTCCCTTGGAAAGAATGAGGATTAATAATATTACAAAGTCATCACCTATAATAAATAAATCATCTTGAGTAGATTTTATGATGATATTATTCTTTTCAATGAATGGAAATTGTGTTTACCTATCCCTTTACATTGGATTCCAACTTCATCAGCCATTCGCTATAATCATTGATTAAATTGTTCCATCCTATGAAAAAATCCTTATAAAAGAATGGATTATGAATTCTTCATATTACAAGGGTAATCCAAAAATGGTATATGACTTATAAAAACATTGTGAATGATTAATGAGGTATTTGTAGGAGAATATTGGGTTGGGAGATGTATATGAGAGATCCTTTAATTTTTGAATGAAGGAAAATTTGTTGGGAATCTTATGTTATATGACAGGTAAGGATTTAATCCCATGTGGTTTAGGTGATGAAATTATTTATGAAATTAAAGGAATGAATCATACACCTAAAAATTTCATCAAATGTTTCTAATTTTAAATTAATTTAACTATAATTGATCTATGATAAATTTACATGTTCTATCCTTATTTGACTTGTTTAATGATATGCAAGGTGGCTTAATATTTTTTAAAAACAATAAGATTATAAATATTACATATTTTCACATGAATATTCATTATTTTGACTTCATTTAATCTTATTCAATTTATTGATATGAAAATATCTATATTTTAACTTATAACACAATACATATATAAAAAATATTTTTCAGAAATAAGAGAATTCTAAAAAATATGTATTGTTATTCTTACATTTTTTAACTTCCTTAGTGAATGAGTGTGGAAATATTTTTTTGTTTAATAATTATATTAATGTGAGAATTTAAGATTGATAAATATTATTTACCATGATAAAATCATAAAATTATTAAAAAAACCTTATGTAAATATCCCTTTTACCCTTATCATGGTCACTGAAATTTACATTAGTATGTTTTTTATATGACATAATAAAATTGGTACACTTAAATTATATGAATATTTTTATAAAAAATAGGAAATCAATTTTTTTAATCAATTTATGAATATAAAAACATTTATTTTTCATAAAATATGGAAAATTCATAACCATTTTTTCATATAAATGATTTTTATAGAGCAGAATAATAATTTATTCTTATTCATATAAAATATAAATTTTTATTGATTCATATTCATTGATATATATATATATATATTAATAATATGAGAATATAATATCATTATTTAGTAGAGTTCAGTTCAATTTATTCAGATAAAAATATATAATTCATTAAAAATATTCCATTGAATAAATATTATACCATTAAATGAAATTAAACACATCCGTGTAAAATTTATTACACATATTGTTGGAAATTAAATTTATTGATAAATTTGTCATAAATACTTTAATTTAATAAATAAAATTAATTATTAATAACAATTAAAATAATAATTCATAATACTTAAAAATTATTTTTTAACAAATATTTAATGTGACATGATTTTTCATTCATTTTAGTATTATATTATGTTTAATTTTTCATAAATGTTTACAAAAATTCCACATACCAATTTGGCTCTAGAAAAAAATATTTCCACATATATAATAACTATATTTCCAATGAATATATTTATATCTAATATATATTTAATGACTAACAGTAAAATGATTATATTCTATTCTTACATAAATTCTTGCATACCTTCCTAGAGAAATACATCACATTTATTTAATTTTATTTCAACATGCCTATATTATTTATAATGTTATTCCTTAAATATATTAATTTAATTGTGTTCATTAGGTTTATAGAATAATATTATGATTAATATTTTATATTCCTTGTAGTTTTATTTAATATTTTAATAATTTCACAAATATATATCTTATTTTTATTTCATAATTCATTCTAATAATATATCTATCATGAATTATAATATTATTATCATTATAAATTGTATCATTTTTTTAAATTATAGTATGATGTTATACATTATTTTCAACATAGTATTTATTTAAGGGAAATTATTACCAAACTGTCTTGGGTTACAGGTATATTTTTTTCATGATGATAGTTGATGGAGGTGTTTGTTTTAATGGATAATTTAGTAATTGTTTAATAAATTTTTACACATTTTTATTCATTTATGTATTGTCTGAGAAAACTATTAGGTGTAGCCAATAGAGTTAGTAGTTACGCTCATATTTGGACCTTTAAAATGAGTCCACACATCATCATTATTTATATATGTATGTGTAATGGATGATATTTAATATTTTAATAGAGATGGTGATATAGGTGGTATGATTGGTTGGAAGTTCTGACAGTAGATGAAAAAGGTGGTTTATCTACGGATGGATTAGTGGTTTATTATATCTAATTCTATTAATTATAGTTGTGATCATCTTGAGGATGATCATGTTGATTTTTCATGACTAATATAGTCTTATTAAATCTATTTCATCACTATTTTACATAATTTTATTAATTAATGATATTTTTATGATCAGTTTGTTTAGTAATTTTAGGATTGATTTATTTATAATTCATGTGAAGTATATCCCAATTAACACATAATATCTAGACACTGGTATTTATAAGCCTATGGTGTGTTTGGTAGTGAAAATTAGGCCTTTTTGTGTCCAGTTAAAATTACAACAGACCATTCCATGTAAGGGATTTAAGATATTTTTTTCAGAATATGTTTTTTATTGTATCTATTTTTTTTTTTTGGAATAGTAAAAGATTAATAGCTTATAATTTGAGTTTTTTTGTATCAGATTCCTTATGATAGATTAATCACATTTTAGGGAAGTAAAATATAACAAGTGAATAATAATTGTTGTTCTGATTTTTATGGTATGTGTACCATTTTTTGGTTTTGATAAATTTGTGTCTGATGTTATTGCTTTATATTTGAAATATAATGACCTGAATGGAAACATTACATAATATAACTATTTCAAATCTATTTCAATTCACTAAATTCCCAAAGATCTATTTTTTTATTGTTTTATAATTTTTTAATATAACTCATACATATAAACACACAAGCATACAAATTGGATACAATTAAAATAGTATCCATTTCGTCCAAAACATAAATTTTTTAACAAAACAACAATATTTCTTTGAAAAATATTCACAACATGTAACATTACATCCTTATATCCCTTACACATCTTTAAAACATGTGAATAAAATTTAAAACAATGGGATGAGTAAAAAAATATCCGTAAATAATATAAACATTAAGAAAGAAACCATTTTTCCAGGAATACTTATTAAAATATGAAATAATTTTTACAAATACATACTTCACACCCATAAATACTTACACAGTGAAACATGAAGTATCAATAAAACATTAAAGAACATATATAAAACCATAGTGGTATCTTGGGGGATTAATTAATTATATTTTAACCCAAATGACTACAATATGATTTGTAAGTCCCACAATTACCTTAAAATGCAACCCTCATGACTACCTTATGGTGTAACCATCGCAGTTACACAAGGAGTAACCGTACGACCAACATCCAACATACATATACCTAATAATGTTTTGGGATATATAGGTCCCACGATTCATCCTAATCAATTCCAATGAACCATAACATAATCATTGAACATGAATAATTTCTTAAAAAATTTCTTTTGAATTTTGTTCAGTATAATTTTATAGGAATATTTTTTAAAGGACTATCTCCAAGAAAACATATAATTGAAGATAAAAATAATATAATTGATGAATTATGTCTATAAAATGAAACTAAACATTAAAAATCATAATATAAATGAAATTTTTACACAAATAATCTCATTATCACATCATTAATGAAGTATAATGTTAACCCAAAGAATTGACTTTGAGTAAAGAATTATCTTACCTCATGTTCTTATTACATCAATCATGATAAAACCTATTCTATAAGGGTTTATATTGGTTAATTATTTTTATTTATATATATTTAAATGTTTATGACTACTTATTTTATCATTTTAAAACATCACTCACCCATCTACAAATATTATATTGTGGTTTCAATTGTTTCAGGTGCGTGCTTCAATTAATGTTCATGGTCGGTTCATTAATTATTTTCTAATTGAATGGAAGAAGAAAAAAAGAGGAACAAATGGCGTTAATATGTTTTCCAAATATTAAAAAACACCAGAAAACATTTTTTTCAAATGGTATAAGGATGAATCATTAGACAAATAATTAGTGACATTTTTTTACATCATAGTCATTGTTCTTCAATAATCACGAAATTGTATCATTATATTCCATTAATGTTATGAATATAAGTTAATAATAGAACATAATAGAGGTCATATAATAGAAGTTAAAATCAGTGTAAACCATTAAATTGTTTTAACAAATAGATTTTAAGGATGTAAACGAAATTGAAGACACGTAATCAATGATTTCGGTAAATCGACACATCATAGATGATGTTTTTATATTTTAAATAAGAGGAAGATCAGAAGAAGAATGATGATTAATATTTCAATAAACATGATTACAAATGATAATATATATAATAATATATATTGTATTCCAATTTCATAAGGGGAGTTGAAGATACTGTATGAAAAGAATGGAATTGAATGGAGAAAACATGAACATTAAATAGGATCTTTTCCCCTTGATATCTTCTCCTTGAAATCCTTCTTAAGTCCCTTGGTTATTCCAATTTTGTGAGACCATATGATCATTAAAGTGGGGATGAGAAATTATTTGGGTATTTGGGTAAATTTAGACAATTCTAAAATCTTATTGTTGTGAGAGGATGAGGTGGGGGTGAGGGTTGTATTTATAGTGAATGTTGGGGAGATTTTAATGATTTTCAAAGGACACCTCATTAGTGTTTGTTGAAAAACCATGGGAATGACTACGTTTTTCCCATGGAATTGGAAACCTGGGAGACATTATATCATATTTTAATAATCAAGAGTCATCCAATAAGATTAAATCATTATGATGTAATTAAACACATGAAAAAAAATTAAAACTGCAATTTTACTATTCACTTAAAATTCATCTATCATAGAAAAAAAGACCAACAACCTACCCATTTTTAACATGTAGAGTTAAACAATTAATGTCTTTTTAATTATTTTTCAAATTATGAGAAGATTAATTTTTAAACAAAATCCTATTTTATTCCAAAAAATCCTTATTTAAAAATTATAACTGATTTTATATCACATTTAAAAATTAATCAATATCTCATTATGTTATAAATATAATAATATTAAATAATAATATGATTTAATATTTAGAAGTAGAATAATAATATTTATATTTCTATTAATAATGGTATGTTACAATTCCCCAAAAAATTATTTTGGGTCTATTAGTCTTGAAATATTATTCGAAAATCAATAGTAGATGTATGTTTTTTGAATTTTAAATCATTGAAGCGAAAAAATTGTGTATAATGGCTAGTTTATAAATATATCCTTAAAAAGTGTTGTTTTATTTATTCATTATATTTCATTATGTTTAATTTATTTTTAAATCCTTTGGGTGTTACACTCTCCAAACCATCATGAATTTGCCTTCTTGTAATTTTATTTACTTATAAACAAGTGATGTTACCTTTCCCAAATAGAATTTTTAGATTCCCATATTGATTCTAGTATCATGTGGTTACTCCAATAAACCATTACATGGTAGATTACATTATTTCTCATTAAATATTCTCTTTTATCAATAATATAAACATGTTTTTCATTATAATAAATGATCTCTTCCAGTTAAACGGCTTCTTGGCTCAAAACATTTGATTAATCTGGCAGATAATTATCAATATTGAAACACTATAAACATTGTGTATATGAGATAACTCACACAAAAAGCTACTTGATACACAACCGATCCATCATTATCGAATATTTCATAAGGTCCAATTAACTGTTGACTCAACATTCCATTATTCTTAAAACACATAACACTTTTCCATCTTGATATTCTATGAAAAATATGCTCACTTATGTAAAAAAAATTATTTCCTCCTATAATATGCATAACATTTATTATTGGTTTGATATTTCCTCATGTGTTTTTGTATCGTTTTCAAGTTCATAGCAACTTTATCTATTAATCATTTTCCATCACCTTTCATTCACAAACTTAATCATAAAAAGATAGATTTCGAAACTACATACCACGTAATGCCTTAAAAGGATCCATCTGTATAGTGGTATGAAATATTTTATTATATAAAAAATTAACCTTATGAAATACTTTGATCCTAACATCCCTGGTAATCCATTCAGTTAGCTCAAATCATATTGTCCAAAGTCTGAATCATCTGTTTTGACTGCCCATCTGATTGATGATTAAGCTGTACTGAAATTGAATTAAGTGCCCAACGACTTCTGAATGCCTGTGAAAAATGTAAAAGTGATCATAGGATCACGTTCAGATAAAATGGAAAGAGGAACTCCATGTAACCTAATAATCTAATTTATGTAAAATAGATAAAGTTGATTCAAATATATTGTATCCTGCATAGGATGGAAATGAGTAGATTTTGTCAGTCGATCAACTATAACACAAATTTCATTGTTACCATGAGAAGTATTTGGTAGTCTCACAATGATGTCTTTTAATATATTATAATATTTCTAATATATAACTAGTAATGATTGAATCATCCTCTTTGATAACTACCACTCTTCGTTAAACTATTGACATATCAAATATTCATGGTATAATCTTTAATATCTATTTTAAATCCATCCCACATGTAATACTCTTAATTATCTTTATAAATCCTTATGCGTGAAGGATGAACTGAAAATGGAGAACTATGACATTTTCATAACATTTATTTCTTTCATAGGGATACACAAGAATCACACAATCTTTTTCCTAATCATAGAACAAAATCGTAATTGAAGTTATATTCTTGAAACAAACCCATTTTATCCAATTCTACTTTTTCTATAACTTCTCATCTTTCTTATCTTATTTCTAAATTTTTTATGAAAAAAAATTACTACCTTAATCCTGAAAAAAGAGAGGAATATAAAATATAATCAACTTCCAAGACAAAATTCATGAAATTATTAATCAAAGGGTCATGTTCTAGTAATAACATAGTTAATGATGCATAATATTTTTGTCTTAAGGAAACTTCTACAATGTTTTCATTTCATTGATGGTAATTGATCATGAAATCATAATACTTATCAATTCATGCAATATTCTATACCTCATGATTAATTCCATTTGAGTGAATATATACTTCATACTTTTGCGGTCATTTTATATTTAACATTTTGTTTTGTATAAATGATGCTTCGAAATTTTAAGGAGAAAACCACACCTTCTAATTCCACAACAAGTGATGGATAATATGAATCATGAGGATTTATTTGTCTTAAATCATAAAAAAATACCTGACCTTTCTACATCAGAACAAATTCGTGTCCCTTTTATAAAGCATCACTATAGATGAAAATCTCATCATTTCTGGAAGGTAGGGTCAGAACAAATGAATTCAAAAATTATCATTTCAATTTCTGAAAACAATAATCACATTATTTTGTCCGCAATAATTTAACTTCTTTTTTGAGTTAACATTGTGAGTTTACTAGATATCAATTAAATGTTTCTAATAACCTCAAGTAATATCCTACCAAATAGTGAAAGCTATGATTCTTGGTTACATTTGTGGGCCATGGACCTTTTTTAAGAAATTTAATTTTAATAGAATCAACTGTAATTTCATATCTAGAAAAAATATTACCATGGAATGAATTTATTTGCAACAAAAATTAAAACTTTCTGAATTATCGATATAAATTATTTTATTTTACGGTTTTCAAAATAACCCATAGATGTTTTCCATTATCTTATTTTTTCTAGAATATACCAAAAATTTCATTAGCAAATACAACCACACACCTAACTAAGAACTCTTGAAATATTATATTCATGAGATACAACAATATATCAAGTTCATTAGTTATTCCAAATGTAATAATGGTAAATTCATAATGATAATATCTTGTTTGGAAATCTTTTTTTGAATGTCATCCAAATTCACCTTCAGCCTATGGTACCCAGATTTCAATTAAATCTAGGAAAAATACTGAGTTTCCTGTAACTGATCAATTAATTCATTGATGCAAGGAAAATAATATTTATTTTTAACAGTAATATTATTTAAAGAAATATAATCAGTGAACATTCTCATTGAATCATATTTTTTAATGAAGAAAACGGGAGCTACACTAGGTTATGTGATAGGATGAACGAAGCATTGATCATGAAACTATTGCAACCGATTTCTCCATTCAATAAGTTTTATTTGATCTATTCGATAGATGGGATCTAAAATTGGAATATCGTTATAAACAAATAAAATTTTTAATTCAATTTCACGATTAGGATAAAAACATGTAACTCTTTATGAAAAACATCAACGTATTCATTTACCACTGTCCCATCATTATTATGAATTGTTCAAATTTTTTCAGAAATATGAGCAAGATAACATTCATTTCTATATTTCAATACTATTTCATTTTCATGAAATGTTAATAATTGTATAGGGTTGTTCTTATATAGAATGTAAAACTATTTTTAAAAAATAACTTCTTTTTCCCTACCATCAATGTTAATATGAAAAACTGAAATCCAATCCATACCCAGGATGAAATCAAAATCCACTAAGTGGAAAACAATAAGGTTTTCAAGTAATGTTTTTCTGTAGATAACAATAGGTAGATTTTCAAAATGACTTCATGTTGTAACAATTCTTTTTACTATTTATACTTATGTTTCAATCTCATTTCTTATGGTCAAATTTCCAATTTACTAGAAAATGTATCTGAAACAAAGGAAGGGGTATTCCACATATAAAATAAGAATTTAGTAAAATATGTGTAAATAAATAGATTACATGGAACCATTTAATTTAATGAACCAAAATCTACTGATGTTGTTAGGAAGTATCTCACTTCACCTATCTGCATATTGTCTGGATTCATTCCATCCCATAGATCTTTCATTGGGCATGCATTTTCATAATGGACAATCACATCACAAGTCAAACACATTACAGTTTTCTTATCAAAATTGTTATTAAGATAACTATTCCATAAAACACAAGCCATATACTCAAACTTACCACATCGAAAACACTTCATAGTTTTGGTATGACCTTCCCCCACAGTACTTTTACCACACTTTTCAAAAACTGGAAACTGGACATTCTTACCATCAGATTTCATTAACTAATTATTACCCATATCTTTCCATCTGGACCACTTCTTATGTTTGTATTTCATAATATATTTTATTATCAGAAATCTATATTTCTACCCTCTTATAAATTCATATAGGTTTCTCATTACATTATATTTCTCGAGAGGATAATTCAATTCGTTGTCTTGGAAGCAATCCTAAATAATAGAAATTTAGTTTTTTATCACGAGCCAAAATAAGATGAAGAGTATACCATGATAGTATGGTGAAGTTTGGTTCATAAATGGACACTAAATATTCCACATTTTCCTCAATTCATGGAATTTTTTCTCCATCCTATGTTGAGCCACATTAAAAAAAATATGTTTAAAGGAAAAAACTTCTAAATGTATCCCTCTCTAAGGCTTCAATCTCTTTTCTATCCTTGATATTATTGACCATATAGAACTAATGAATAAATTCACCTTCAAGATGATAAATGGAAAGACTAACCTTTTGAATTTATAAAATTAACATTCCTCCAAATATATTTTCATGGAATTTAATTGATCATTCAATTGCTAATGGGTTAGAATATCCACTGATAGAAGGAAGATTCATCCTCATAAAATGTTCAAATACATTCGTGTTCATTTGTGGTACCTCTAGTTATTATCATACATGAATTCCACCACCATTTATTTCATGTTTCAACTTATAAATTACTGTCACAAACTTTTCTTGGTTGCGGATTCAGGAGGATATCAATCTCCATATTCATACCAATTTCATATTTCCTTTTTCATAAGTAGGAAACTATTATGAACTAGAATATCTTTGATGAATTAATATTATATTATTTAAATACTATATCATTTCATCATAAACATAGGGTAAAAATAATTTACGGTGTTCTATTGACATTTTTTCATCTCTTAATGTTATGTAATTTGCACTCTGATACCAACTATAAGGACTCAGAATTAAATAATACATAATATAAGTATTCAAAATAGACTTTCCATCCGTAAAATCCATAATATATTGTTGGATTAATGTTTAATAATTTGATGGAATAACTCATACATATCAACCCATAATCAAATAATGTGGCTACAATAGTTACAATATCGATTTCTTCCGAAACATTTTATTTTAAACACAAAATAACAACATTATTTCTTTGACAAGTATTTATAAAATTTTACTTGACATCATTATTTATCTTGAAAAACCTTATAACCTATGAAAAATATTAAATACATGGGATTATCCTAAAAAATTAGTAATGGTTATGAAACGAAGAAAATAAACCATATGCTCTTCAATACTTATTAACATATGAGATACATTTCATAAAGAAGATATTCTCACCTGAAAATATATACTTGGTGAAACATGATATTTTTCTTCAAACATTAAAAAACATATACAAAAATGTAAGGGTATATTTGGGCATTACATACTTATATCATAACCTTGATATCTACCTTATGATTTGTAACTCTCCCAAATACCTTACAATTTAACCCTCAAGGAAACCTTATGCTATAACCATAATTGTTACATTTGGAGTGACCATATGACCAAACATTAAAATACACATACCAAATGTATTTGATGGAGATATCGCTCCCAACCATCATCAGAAAATATTCCCACATACTATAAAATAATAATGTAAAATGAATAATTGAATGAAAACATTGATTTTATATTTTTTAAAATATATTCTTAATATATGATTTTTAAAGAAACGCCCTTTACCAAAATCGCATAATTGAAGGGAAAATTAACATAACGAAATTTTTATGTGTATAAAATATAAATAGGTATTATAAATCATAATAGCAAGTAAATTCATTACACTATAATACTCAGTATAACCTAATGATTGAAGTATAAGGTTAACCCAAAGAATGGAAATTCAGTTAAGAATTCCCTTACCTTGGATCCTTCTTACTCTGAACATGATTAAACCTCATGTATTATGTTTAAAATAATATTAATAATATTATATAGAAAAATATTTTTGTTTATAACACCTTATTTGATCATTTTATATCATAATTAGACCCATTAATAAATATATATTTTTTATTTCCATTGTTTCGGGTGCATGCTTCAAATGATTTCAATGGTCGGTTTGAGAAGGAATTTCATACCTAATAGTATAAGAACATCAGAAGTGGGATAAAATTTTGTTAATAAGTTTGTAAAAATTTAATTTTTGCAATAAATCATTATTGTATTTATTTTATGTGGATGAATCTTTTGATAAATCATTAGTGATACATGTTTAGATCATTTTGGTAGTTCTTAGATAATAACAAAATTGTTTAATCATATAAAATTATTATTATACATATTTGTTAGTTAATGAAAAAAATAAAGGACATTTTATAAACATTAAAATAATTTTCAACCAGTAAAATGGTTTTAAAATAATATTAGAAGGTTGTAATGGAAATTGAAGACACAACATCCATGGTGTTAGTAAAGTGACAAATCATGAATATTGTTTTTATTTTTAGTATAAGAGGAAGAAGAAAGAAAGAAAGACAATAAATTTTTCAATAAACATGAAAATATATATATATTATATATATTATTGTAGATTTTATGCCTCTTGGATAAGGGAAGGAGAAGATAGTATAATAAAGAAAAAAAATTAAAAGATAACACAAGAAAATGAATGAGGATCTTTACCTCTTGATATATTCTTCTTGAGATCCTCTTTAAGGCCCATGGTTATAGCTTTATGATGAGTCATGTGGTTCTTGGACCTGGGAAATAGCCCTCTGTAGGGGATTGGTTATAATTATGTCAATTCTCAAATATTTATTGTTGTGAATGGACTTGGGTATTGTGAATGGTATTTATAGTGAAAGTGACAGGGTTTTCAAATAATATCAAATTACCCATCATTTGTGGTATTTACAAAAACATGGGCTTTACCCTGTGTTTTACAATGGTATTTTACACATGGAACACCTCATATAATATTTTAGTCCCTTAGAGTCAATATAAATATTACATCATTATGATGTCACAAAAGAAGCAGAAAACATAAAACTGTAATTTTACTCTTCACTGAAAATTCATGTATCTCAAAAAATACCAAAAAACACAGGAAAATTTTTCCAACATATAAAATTAATGAATTTATTCTTTTTTTAAAAATATTTTATTTAAATATGATAAAAATAAATTTTAAATAAATTTATATTTTGTTCAAAAAATATAATTTAAAAAACTATAATATATTTCATAATACCATGGGAAATTAATCAAGATATCATTATCTTATAACATTTATAAAGAAATTTTAATATGATTACTAATAATAAGTTTCATATTACTATTCATATTAATATTCATAAGGGTATGTTAGTATTCTCTAATAATTTCATTTTGGTTTCATCAAAATCCATAAAAAATACTGATAATTTTATTTTAGAAATTGAAATTATTGAATGCAAAAAATAATGTTTAAATTTTTATTATATTTATCTAATTAAAATGTTTTGTTTCATAGAGTATTAGTGTTTAATGTATTTCAATTTAATTTTAAATCCTTGGGGAGTATGTGTAATACTGTAATTATATTGAAATATATTGTATTAAAGAATTATTTTAAGCATATATGGCTCCCCATAATTTTGTATTCTTTCTTGTGTAATTTTAATCAGCCTTACCAGAAAGAGTTGTTGTTCGAGAAATGAAAATGGGATTAACTATTTAATGTATCTGCAGTAACCACAAATTTTTTTACCATGTAAATACTCTATATAATTCTACACATCATGACTAAGAAAGAGATCCTCTATATATTGACTTTGTTTCTCCATAACCTAAAACAAGAATGTGGGGATTTGAGGCCAGAATGTAGATATATTTGAATAGAAATTGAGTGTAAGGGAATGTGGAGTGAACAAACATATATAAACATTCCATAGATTTATTATTTTTTATGATTTATATATATTTAGAATGGTATTTTATTCTAAACAACATGCCACTCAGATTTCTTTTTATCAATCATTTGGCTAAGAGATATTTGATTCAATTGAAGAATGATTTTAATGTGGCCATTTATAGTTGATATGAGTAAAATTCATAGGCAAGGTTTTTATTGGTTTCTGGTATATCAATAAAAATGTGTTGAACATTGGAAGTGGATATATGAGTAGATTGGAGTGTGCCTGATATGGGTTAATGGTGAATTGGCCAAGGTTTACATGGTGTGGATACTAAAATTGTGTAATTTATGTGGTGTTATAGTCACAAAAAACACTTTTTTCAAAAAAATACATTTGAAACCTTCTTATAGTATATTATGTGAATTCAGTACAGATGAAATTTTATCATATAGTGAATCCCTCATTTCCTATATTGATGTGATCTATTTAGATAATCTGAGGACCACTAAAAAAATTGGTGTGATATACATTTACATGATGTTCAACATGCGATGATAACATTAAATTTCTTTAAAGGGGTATATTCTATGAGGTTTATACTTGAGACATTGAGGGTGTAGAGATCCTTTGTGATTCTCTATCTAGTGCAGTTTTACACATTTTTTGTGGACAATAATTGGGGTTTCAAATAATTTTTATAGTTTTCACACCTATAATCAGATATAAAAGCAGATATTTGTGTGTTATTTTTGAATGGTGTATGATATACTATAAATATAAATGTAACTATTTTTGTAAGGACCTCATTCACAGAGGTAGTGAACCAGATAATTATATTGGATTAGAACTCTTCTATTGAATATTTACCAACCCTAAAAAATGTGTCATGAGAGATGGATAGTTGATGTATAAGTGGATGGATGAGGGGTCTTATATAAAAACATATTAGTTTAGTATGTGATTGTTGAAGATATTTCCTTAGTGGATTTGGTTATCGATGATTATTCTCTAATTTGGGTAGATGAGACATGTGTGAACCCACTATGACCTACTATAAATGGTGTGTCAGACATTTTTCAATATTATATATTCTGTTTAAAAATTCATAGTGACCATATTATAATTAGGGGACCATTAATTATTTCATAATCATACATATGTGGAGGTAATGAGATTATTTCTAGAATATAGTATTTGAGAAACAATACCGTGTGTGGGTCGTGTATGAAGATGTCATATTTAATAATTCATGTAGTGACCAACCATCAGTATGGATTCAGAGATATGTCATAATTTGAATTAATAATATTTTATTTATTAATAAAGTCATTTTTTACTAGGAGAATTATATGGAGTTTTAGATAGTTAATGGTCAGAATTGAGCATACTGGAAGATGATGTGTAATGGTTCATGATTTGCATCTCTGATAACTAAATCCACTGGATATTGTGTTTTTATTTGTAAATTTATGAATTATGAAATTAATGTGAGGTTTATATAAATTTGGTGGATCTATTAATTGTATATAATGTTTAAAAATAATGGCTATCATTATGACATGGTATTTTGATAATTAATGAATAGTTTATTTACATCAACGACTCATGCAACTAAGGTTAAAGATGAATTATTGGTATGTAACCACTATAATATTATGTTTCATGGTATTAACGAGGCTATTTTGGTGAATCTTAGTGAGGGGAGTGACATTGATAAGGTTTGGATATTAATAATTTGGATGTTGAGATGACCTAGAGTGTGATAGATTCCCTCGGTTAATCACAATTTTTTCGGAGTACTGTATGATTGGTTTTTGGGTTATGGTATGCGTTGGTAAGGACAAGTCTATGAAATCCTATAAAATTTATACTATATTTTCAACGTTTTTTTTCTATGTATTAAAACATTACAAACCAAATAATATATTAGATCAAAAATATGATTTGGGACCTTTACTATCTATCATTGGTGTCAATATGGCAAGTGAATGAGTCTCTAGAGTTTTCCAAGGAATGAAGGTTATTTTTTCAGTAAAAATAGTGAAGAAGTTAATTTATGGAATATGTGATAAGTATGCATGAGTTTTTTTTCATATTTCTGTAATTTTGTATCAGTTCAATTTTTGATTTTTTGATTGAATTATTAAAATTCATATCTCTAGGTTATTTATACTCTTGTGAATTAGAGTTATTATGTATGCGTATTGGTATCCATGTATAAAGGCTGTGGTTTCTGAAAAAATTACTTGGTTTCAGGTGTAAATTTAACACTATAATGTGTTTATAAAAATGTATATGTCCTATAAAAAATATTTGTTAAATTGATTCGTATATATCAGTACCCCAAGCATAATATAATAATACAATTTAATGGAATTCGTATATTGATAGATGGACTATATATATAAGGTCATAACTGAATCATATAATTGTTATATAAATGTATAATAATAATGTGTAATCATAATATATTGATACATAATGGTCATAAAATTATAATTATGATAGAAGGTATTGTGACACATAAGGCCCTTCACGGTCAATACATAATTTTCTTTTTTTCCAACATTCTGATATATAATGGTCACCATGGGATGATACATTAGTTTCATACATGTATGGGTGAACAAGTAATGATCACAATATCTATAAAAGTTAAATTATGATGATTTGTAATAGGATTTTTAAATTAAAATTAAATATTAAATATAAAAATTCAATTATAAAAGGGAGTTCAATACATTTTTTCCTGTCGACAATGCTTGTTCACTTGTTATCGACTCTCTCTCATTCCTGCGAGATTATTGAGATTTCATTCCTTGTTTTGGATAGAATATCATGCATATTATTATAAATAGTACCCATGGGAATTTTTATAAATACCACAGTGGATCTTATTAGTTTCTATATTTATATATAAAATTATCCCTAATATAGTGGTTTTATTCAACATTTTGGATTTATTATGAATTAAGAAATATTATTTATTTTTTCTTGTAAAACAGATTCATATATATTACAAGTTTTTAGATCCAAAAAAATTTCTTCTATTCTGAATTGGTTAGTTTAAAACATTATCTAGGGTAGGTTTTTGTGGGTTACTAGGGATGAACCCATTTGGGGTATCCATTGTAGCTAAGATATACCTTGGGAAAGTCATACCTGGAAAATCATGGATGTGATCTGGTATACGATTCATTAGTGAAATTATGGTTTCAGGTCATGACATGTAAATTTTATGATCTGGTAAAATGGTGATTCATATGTTGTGATGAATGATTTAGTTCCTTATAATTATGTTGGGTTTAAACTAAATTGTTTTTTGTGATGTTGAACATTATGAATGAAGGTGATTGAGTTTCACAAAAGTGTTTTACATAGAGTTGAACATTTATGTGGGTGTAGATAGAGGATCATTATTTTTATCAAAAGGGGGGATTTTTGATGCCACTATCTTAAGGGATAAGAGAAATTGGGATCATTTTCACACCATATTGGGCTTATTAGGCGGTTTAGTCGAGATGTTTTGGGTGGAAACTCTATTTTTTTGGGAGATATATAGTGTTGTTATTGTTGTAAATATGTATAAATTATGGGTAAAATGGTTATTTTCATAGTTATTGGAGGGAGAGATACCATTATATAGATATATATTTCTTTACATGATGCATGATCTATTGAAACCCACGAGTAGAAGGTTTTGTAGACATGTAATGGTAAAATCCTATTTAATTTTAATATTAGTTTATGTTAGTGATGGTTTACAACCAGGGAGGCATGGGTTTGGTTTTATAGAATGGGGAACCACATATATGATAGACAATGAATTTAGTGTTCCATTTTAGAACTAAAAAAATTATGTCAGGTGACATCATATATTGATGAGAAGTAAATGAATGATTTTTCTAATGAATATTTTAGCACTTGTGTGTTTTATTTTTTATTAAGATTTTTCCATGTGGATATTATTTATGGACATTACTTTGGGGTGGAAAATTGAGTTCATGACCACACTTTGATCATTCCTGTTTAATCACCTATATAATTAATATTGATTTATATAGGTAAGGATATATGATCATCTTTAGGTATCTCATATAAAGAATATTGTAGAGAAGTAATATTCTATATGTTGATATTAATTACTGTTCATTTGAGATTATCAGTATAGGGATGAGGGTTTATTTTGGTTTATTTATGTGAATTTAAATATGTGATCCTCACAAATGAGATATTTTTTGTTTTTTATGATTAATCAAGTCTTATAGAAACTATTTATCCTTTGTTATGGTATATATTACTTTTAAGATTACTATTATATTTGTAAATGTTGTGTTATTTTTGTTAAACGTCATTGGAGGTTATGGTTTTCCAAATATCAACACATTGTCCTTTTCTGGTATTTAGTAGCCTTTGGAAAATGGGGAGGTGAACCTATGGTTATGTGGAGAACTACTCTGGAAACTATAAAGTGAATAACATAAACGTAAATTAGAAATACTAATATATAAGAATTATCAAACAGAAATAATATTTCATAAAATTTTAATATGATTTGAATTTGACGGAAATATATCATAATGACCCCAATGTACATTAATTTTGTAATTACATAATTAAAAATCTATAAATCACAAGCATCGTTTGGGGTGTTTACCACTTAAACTCAATAGAAATAGATTAAAAGGAAGGGATTAAATGTCAAAAAAATGGAATAATAATATATACATCTAGAAAACTATTTAATGTAAAAGAACACCTAAATAAGTCAATATTACCTTTATATTTACTTTATGTAGTTTTTGTTCTAATTTATTTCAATATAATTTTATATAACTTTAAGTTCATAGACCCAAAATATATATTATTAATAAAAATATACCATCATATACAAATATAATTGATTATAATTTTGTAATAGTTTATATTAACATTAGATAAGTGAATGGGTTTTAAAATATTATAGTTATTCACATGCCCTGGCTTTCAAAAATCAATGGTTAATGGTTTAAACTATTTACATGTTGTGTGGTTCACTCAGTTATTAAATAATATTCATAGTATTTATTAAATTATGATTTAATGTATATGTAGTTATATTTATATATATATATATATATATATATATCAAAATATAGTAATTTATATTAATGACTATTGTGAAAAATATAAAAATCATTGATTTTTTTAGAAATCCAATATTTTAGTAATTGTGTATTGATTGTGTTTTTAGAATATGAATATATAAAAGTGAAATCAATAATATTTTCAACTTTTCATTGGAATTAACATGCATTGTCGACGTTAAACCCTACATTACTATATTAAAAATTTTATAATAAAGGAATTTGATGACCTAGTTTTTAATGATATACATATTTTTTCCAATAATTATACTTGCTTATATTAAAATTAAATTTCTAGTGGAAATGAAGTTCACTAAAATGAGATTATATACAATATAATTTTTTTATATTGAGTATTTAGTTATTTGAAATTTTTTTATATAGAAATTAGAATAATATGTATTTATGTTTTTATTGAGAATGTATTAAATAAGTTTCGGTGAAGCCAATATGAATAAACAATAATTATGTATTTTTCAAGAATTATATTTTTTTACAAATTTTTCTTTTTAACAGATAACATCAATGATCAAGGGTCTCATATTTTTTCTTGTAATTATGAAAACTTTTTAACAACATATGTTATCTATTATAACACATCAACTATATAGACCTATAATTATAATATATAGTTTAGGGTTTCCTCTAGATATATAATTCGTATTTTAGAGATGATAGTCTAATAGAATGAATTTATTGTGTTCTAATGATTGATGAAGAAATTGTAGAATATTTTATAGCATATAATACATTAATATGAATTTATCAATATCAGATTATGATTTTTTATTCCTATTATATTCATTACGAAATTAAACACAATTAAAACTACGATTCCAAAACATGCAATAATTACTTAGATATATATTTGAAACAAAGAATGTAAAAATATATAACATCATACGAGATATGGAAGGATATATATTAAATAACCATATTATGATTTTTTTAAAAACTACATCCAATTTCAACCGTATTATGTTATACAAAATAAGGGAATATACAACTATATGAATTTTTATTTAATGTGATGATATCGAATAAACTCCATATAGATTAGTTCTTTTTTAATTTCAAATTATGTACATAAGAAATAGAGTAAATCATGTGGTAATAATTAAAGAAATAAATATTAGGTAATTTATAGAGGATTAATCATAACTAAAATGATATTTAAATGTAAGGAGTGTAATAAAAATTATAATACATTCTCTTTACAAGTGAATCCATATTTTTTCACTTTTATTCTCTATCATATATTATTTATGATAATATTTTTTTAGTCACATATAATGTTAATAATTTTTAAGAAAATATATTTTATTATTTATCTTTGAGGGTTATAAATTAATAATTTAAATATAAATAATGTTTTCATTTTGTTGATTTTATCCCTTTGAATAGAAAATTTATGATATAACTTAATAAAACATAAAAAATTTCATAATTATTTAACTTTAATACTAATATTTTAAATGTTTATTTATAAGATCTCACTCCATAAATATTAATTTCCAATCATATACATCATTTGAAAAAAAAATTGAAGTCACATCAATGTTTTTTTAATATTCATTTAATGATTGAAAATTTAAAAATTTTAACGAAGTTTGATTTCCATGAAAATATTCAAATATGAAATATATATTTTTTGTATTTATTTTGATATATTTATTTCTGAAAAGGGAATGATGTGTGATTATGTTATTAATTTAATTTGGCAAACATTTTAGCAAAGTGTTGTGAAGAAAAAAATAAGTATTTTACATTGATCATATATGTATTGAGATTATTTTGAAATAGATTTTAACCATTTTTTCTTTTCGATTACCTATAATTGAACTCCCAAATCATGTGTAATAAACACTTAAATTACATACAAAGAATTATATAGTATTCAAAATAAAATATATAGTAATCATTAATTAAAAATTAAAAAATAACTAACATACCTCATATATTATATAAATATTTTTATGTTTTCATATTTATAGAATATCTCAAAAAATTAAAATATAAAAAAATATACTTTTTGAATAAAACTAAATTTTTTTATTCATTTATATATGAATATAATTTATTCATAACGAGTCATCAAAATCATCAATAATATAAATATAAAATATATCCTCATTGCAATATCACATGAAAAAATATTTATCATAACTTTGGGAAATGGAAACATAATAAGTAGATACCTTGAACACTCAATAATCGAAATCATACAACTGAATTAGTTCTGTAATAATCTTGGAATAAAAATTATGTTTAAATATTAAAATAGCATTGTTTCAGCATAAAAAAACTACATGATTTAAAAATCCCTAAAATTAAATTAAAACACAATAATCAGTTATATTGTAATCATAATGACGGAATCCAAAAATTAAACATCAGAAACAAGATTCCAAGGCCTCATACGAAGACATTATATTTTAATTAGAAGGGGTACAAAGAAAACCCCAAATTGATTATTCGCGTGAAACCTATTGAATCATTAAGGGTTCATGAAATTATTATTCCCACCTATAACCTTATTATGTCCAATTAATTCACATCAACAGTCACTATGAACATTCATAGTATTCCATAAGGAACTTTTTTCATAATAAAAAATAAGGCTACCCATATAATGATGAACTCAAAGTAGAAATAAATGATAAAACTATGAATGAATCAAAAAAATGTTAATAATTTTAATAATATTCTATATAAAATAATTTCAGAACTTTATCATAACCCATTATAATAAAAAAGGTGGGTTTATGGAAAAAATACATAGTCAACATTTTAATAATCACCCCAATTTAAATAACAATATATGTTATGCTAATACATTTCCCATTATAATTAAAGGGTTATAAATACTATATCCCATCCAATTAATAATGGTGTTTTGTCAAAAAAATATATATTCAACAAGAGAATAATTAAATATACTATAATAAGAACATATATAATTCCTATACTTTCCCCCAAATCACTATAATACAATTCATTATTGGTTAACATCATCTAATCAAAATTATGACACCTGTGATATCTACATTTTGATGATTATTCAGTATATGGAAAATATTATAATAGAATAAATTTATCACAATCCATATATACAATGAAGGATATGGTTGAAAAAGAATATAACCCCATTGTAACAATTGAGACATATAATGTATTATAATTAATGAATAACCCCCTCACAAAAGAATGATTTAATTTATATTACAAAAAATTCATCAGGTATATAATTTTCGTATAATATAACATAAATACCCCAAATAATAAAACTATATCTTATAGTATAAATAAATAATAATATACACCACTTGGGTGAAACATTTTTAAAAAAATTAAATTGAAATTATAACCGAAAATATCTTTTTGAAAACATTTTTATCATAGAATGATTCTTATAATTTTTAGGTTTTATTTAATGGTAACATTTGAAAAATATATATGTAATACTTTTCCACCCATTAAATTTATGAATAATCATCAATAATGGATTATTGAATATAAAGAAAAATTTTCATTACCAAATGAGGAAAAGAGGAAAAAACTAAAAAGATGAAATGAAATAACCACTAAAATATTTTCAATAATTAAATTTCTAAATTATCTCGTTTTATCGAAATTTAAATTTAAATTTAAATTTCAAAATAGTTAATATTATTATAGAAAATTATTTCATAAATAATTATGTTAGTGACACAAATATGGATGAAATAATTTATCAACAAAAATTAATAACAAAATTATAGGAGAACAGATATATAAATATCCCTTATTGGAAACTGAATCCATAATGAAATAAAAAATTAGACTGGACTTAATGCGGAGAAAATTTATATATTTATACAATACTAAATAAAAATAATAATAGTATTGATTATCTAAATTATATGAAATACATTCATTTTAACAATCATCACTCAACGAATGAGAATTGATTGGCCAAAAACTAGTACGATTTGGGTAGCACTATTTCCAAGAGTTATTTAATTGAAAAAATTGTTTGGATTATTTTATCAATCGAATTTTGTGTAAAATATATAGATTTACTTCATGTTAAAATAAGTCAATATAACTCTATAAAAAGAATATTGGTGAATAACTTATAATAGTTCTTAATTAATCATGATTGAGTTGAAGAATACTTTTACAAATTAGGTAAAACTTTATTTAATACCATTTGAATGAGTTAAAATTTAATCAAAATAAAAATAACTTTATTACAATATAATTCATGATATTATATTTCAAATATGTATTATATACGCTACATAAATTAAATTAGCAGCATAATACAAAAAATGTTTCAATGTGAAAAATTTTAAAATGAAAATTCATACATCATGCCTAATTTATTTTTTTATTAAAACCATAAATTAGGATTAATTAAATTAATATTAATATATATATATATATAACCATATTCATAACTATATCCAATTATACTCATTATTTAAAATAATTCTAATTATATGAATTTTATATAGTTTATTAATATTTTACACCACTTGTGTTTTTAATCATTATCACTTTGATATATCATCATAAAAGAGGTCATCAATATATTTTCTCAAAAATTCCATATAAATGATATTATATACCGTACATTAATAGAAATTAAATTTTTTTATAAACCTATAATATTATTTCATGGTATCATTTTTTTGGTCCTAAAGGATGAAATTGATGATGATCATATTATATTGATTCTTAATTAACAATGGGCGAGTTCGTAATGAATATTTTAAATGGTGATATAAATATAAAATCGTATAAAAAAATTATTTATATTTGTATGTTATAAAATAAAATAATATCTCATAGTCAACCATGTTACAAATGCACTATATCTTTTAAGTTGGTGGTTAAACATACATAACCATGAAAATAACAAGATTTACTAATGATTACATGCTGGTTGAGTAGTAATATAAAAATATTAAAAGAATAATTATTTTATTTAGTTTTTATTATTATGATATATTGAAATTTGAATAATTATAAGAATAATTATATAATATAAAAAATTTATTTTTATGTCCAAAAATATTTTCATCTTAGTATGCTTGAATAAGATGGTTAATGTTATAAATTGTATTTATTTTTTATTGAATTATTTGATTTCATGATTTATATATAAAAAAATAATATAAGAAACAAAAAAATATCAATATAATAAATCCATTTCCATCACCATTATTCAATTTTTTGAATGTTTGAAGGTAACATCTCATTTATAAATGTGGTAGTCTACATATGTGAATGAGATGTTTTTTAAATTTGATGGGTGGGGAATATAAAATTGGTATAGCATAAATATAATGAAATTAATATTCCTTTTTTATACTTATTTAATTATTTAAATATCGTCAAAATGGTTATTTATATGCATTTTTGTGAATTTTAAAGAATAAAATTAAAATTTTACGTAAAACATACGTTGATAATTTGAATCTTCTTTCGAATTATCATTATAAAATTATTTATATGATGAAATAATCTGATGACTTTGAATTCCAAACATTTAATGTATTTATATATGATGAAAATTTGCAATATTCTCATGGAAAATTCAAACTATAGGTCTTTCTTGAAGTTAGAGGAAGTGAGCTAATTTTATTGGTGAAAGAGGCAAAAAATCATTGATAATGAATGTTATGTAGTGGAAAAGAAAAATATTCCAGTGGTTTTGGGAATTTTTATTGAGAAATGGAATTTATATCATGTGGATAATTCATAAATACCAAACATATCCTTCAAGATGGTGTATGTGAAATTTTAATTAATACAATTTTAATATTCCATATTAACTAAATTTACCAAGATAATACTCGATTAAAAAATAATCATTGAAATTATTCTATTTTTAAAATGTAATAAATGATTTTCATAAAAATTTTAATTTGATAAATATATATTTGGTATCGAATTATCCTTATTAATTTTCTATATATATTGAAATAATGTTTTAAATTAAAAAAAAAGATATAAGTAAATTTTTTTTGAGTAAAATTCTGTTTAATATATTAAATGTTTTTATGTTAATTTCTTATATATATTTAATGAAATATGTGTTTTTATATTTATTTTTTTGTACAAGAATCTAATTAGTTTCATATTTTATACAACAATGAAAAAATAGTTTTATAAAAAGATTATTATACTCAACTATATTTTTTTTATTAAAATCAATAATATTAATTTTACCACGGAAAGCAATATTTATTTCTTGTGATTTATTTAAATTTAAAAAATTTAATATTCTCATTATAACTCAATTTTGTCTTATATTATATAAATATAATATAAACTTTTTCAAATAAAATTAGTTTTTTCATGGAAAAGTGAAAACAGAAAAAAAAAATTTTAGAAAAATTTCAAAAATTATTTTACAAGAATATTGTTATGACTCTTCCAAAAATGATATACAATTTACAAAATAAAAATTCTATGTTTGATAACAAAATATTTTATAAAAATTATAAAATATAGTTGATATATTTTTATATAAAAAATCACAAAAGAAAATTTTAATTATAATCTTTTATTATTCCATATCTGTTAATAATTATGTTTTTTTTAATCAGTTGGTTATTTTAATAATATATTTTATTATTATATATACATCATATATATATTTTCTTGAAAAAGATATATAAATTTAAAAAACTATATTTTTATGAATAAAACGACTTTATATTGTTTTTTTACTTAAACATACTGAATTCCAGTAATATTCAATGAAGTCATTGATTTCTTGTTTTAAATATTTAAATGAATACTCATCCCAATAAATTTTCAGAAATTTAATAGAAATTATTTTAGAGAAATAATTAATATTTTTATATTGAACTATATATATATATATCAATTTTTTCATTTTATTTGTGTTTTGGGAAAAATCTATTAGAAACTTTGACTTCCTTAAAGTTAATTATATATTAAAATATAACATGGTTTCAATATTCCCCTTAAATAAAATATCATCTCTTAATTTTACTTATAAATATCTTATTAATGATGGTGGGGGAATTGTTAATATATTTATAATATGGGGTATATCCTCTAATATGACATCTACCATTATCTCTTGGGCTATATAAAATTATTTATCTTTTCAAGACAGTGATACCATTTCATACAATATTTTTCCAAAATACGTATACACCCTAGTTATATTATCTCCATAAAATACCATTCACATAATAATTTGAATTTTTATGATAATATTTAACAATAAATCAATTTATTTTTAATAAAATAATAACTCAATCATCAACTATCAAATTGTTCTAACCACTAGATCATACTGTAAAAACATGTCAATATATATTATAAGCTTAAAAATGGATAAAAATTTCATAAAATACATTGAATTATCATAAATCCCTATGATATTGATACTATAGAGCTCATACTTTCTAGTTAATAAACACTTTTAGAACATAAAATCAAACATACAACAAGCTAGAACATATCCATCCATCCAATAAGTGTTATCAAATTATTATTCCTGAAAATGTTTCATTTACATTAATATTTATATCAAGGTTATTGATAAAATTTTATATTTTATTTAAACACATTAATGAAAAACTAATGAATAATGATCCTCATAAGATTCATATATTCCTCAATAACATTAAAAATACAACAAAAATTCATCGATAAATATAACTCCAAAAATTGAAATAGGTAACAATGTCAATTTTTAATTTATGTAATATTATCAACCATACTAACACAAAGTAGACTATAAGACTAACTTCTCCATCATTATATGAATATACTGATATTTTTATCCATTTATTTATGCTCAATTATTAAATTATAATTAATTTTAGTTTATAAAACCACTACATTTTCAAATTCACATTCGTCAACCTATTATAACTGATTTAATAAAATTCAACAATAGTATCAGTATATAAATATTAAAATATCCATCTGAATATTTCTCACTTTTTTTAAATGAATTAAATTTTGATCAACATATGTCTTTCCATATTCTATCTTTCATTGCCTACAATATTATTTTCTATTAGGTTCCAAAACCTAAATAGTAATCACCATTCACAATTCGTTTATAATGGTTCATTAAAATAATGGGATTATAAAAATAACAACCAATGGGAATGTCAACCTTGTTTTTCAGTCATAGGTTCAATTTGAATGCATCATAATGATGGTTGAATAAATTATCATGTATAATTTTTAAGGGTTGTCACACCAGTCTTTTTTTATTGTTTATTTTATTATTTCTTTTGGGCATCAGATAATTCGGGTCATGGCTGAACATAACATTTATGAGATTTCTTTTGAAACACACTTTTTGGCCTTTTCGGCATTCAGCGCGCCGCTGGGTAAGCCGTGCGACCTCGCTCGGCTCTCTGCATGCCTTTTTTGTCGTGCAACCAATTAAATAATGAATTTATTAATAATTAAATAATGTTTAAGAGGGATAAAACAAAATTGAGACAGCACAACCTCAGGCGGGGCACGTTTCTGAAACCGCTCGGCCTCACCTGGTAGACCGGGTGACCTTCCGATGTCTGATTAACAAGATTGCAAGAATTAATAATGAGCAAATAAAATGATAAGAGTCAGATACAATTAAAGTTAATTGTTTTAATGGTAATAATAATATTTTTTATTTTAAAATATTATTGTTATTATTAGTTCTTTTTATTTATTTTGTTTTTACTTTTTTCCACTTTCTTTTTTTTTGGATAGGGTTCGGACCCCCCCCTTCTTCCTTGTGTGTCGTTTTTTTCTCCCCCTCTTGCAGATCATGGCTCTTCCCCTTGTTGTGCCGCCCATCCATCTTTCCTTGGCTGACCTCCATCTGACGATACCAGCGCGCGCCGCCTCCCTATCACCAGTTGTGGCCCCTCTTTGCATTTCAATCCCCCTAGAACCCTGCAGCGCTGCCCCTGCCCCTCCTGTTCATCCTCCATCCCGCCGCGTCGTGTCGTGCCTCCATCCGGCGTTGCCTCCTCCTCCCGGATCCACCCTCCGGCGCTGCACACAGCTCCGAAAAAACCCCAGCCGCTGGCACTTGGCCTCCCCTCTCCCTCACCCGCCAACCTCCTTGCTTGGTCCGGTGAACCCCAGCATCGCCTCCCTCTTCCGGCGTTGCGACCCGTCTCCTCTTCCATTTCCTACTTTAGAAAACCCTTGGCTGAACCTCCCTCTTTTCCCCCCGGTGTGACCCTGTTCCGGAGCAGCAACCCAACGCACCTCCCCTGCTGGCCGCCGACTTGACTCAGCACCCCCTCTCCTGATAAGTGCTTCCTCATATCCCTGGACTCCGGTTGTAAATCGCGCCACACCCCCCACCCCCTGCGCGATGCACATCACTGCACTCCTCCCTTGGAACCCTCAGCATCAATCGGTTCTACTCCTGATCCCCCCCTGCCAGGATGGCTTGCGTCTTTTCCAAAAAAAAACCCCGACGTCGTTTCCCTGCTTCCCTCCAACTCCTATGTCCGGTGACCTCCATCCGCTGTCCTCCCCGCCTCGCACAGCGCCTCGGGCCGCAGCTCAGCCGAGGCCCCTTCCCTTGTTGCAAAAATCTCTTCCTTCCTTCCGGCGAAGCATCAATGGCTGCCCTCAAGGTGATTATCTCCTAACTATTAGGATTTTACAGCTGATATTCTAGTGTTTTTGGGTTTGAAATTGATTTATTTTGGGTTTGAATTATTGATTTAGGGTCAATTTTGGTTTGTTTGAGTTGCATTTGGTATGCGATAATCCTTGCGCACCATATTTGTGAAGTCTACCAAACTGAGGTAGGTGGTTCCACGCTTGAGTAATACTTGATTAATTCATTTGCTTATTGAATTAACATAGCATGTTTATTAATTAGTTAGTGTGGTGCGAATTATATTTTACCTAAGTTTTAGTGTGTTTTGACTTGTCTAGTAGGGTGTTTCATGATATGAGTATGTTTTTGTGAAATCAATGTCGAACTGATTATTAGTTTTTCTTAAATAAAATTTTGTAGTTATTTTGTTAGGGCGTGCAGAGGGTGCGATTTTCGTTTCAGTATTGCTTCTATTTACGTTTAGTTGGAAATGACATTTGAAATAGTTTTTGGTGTTTAATGTCATGCGGTATATATTGAAATTGTTTGGAAAATGTTTCTGGAAATTAGTTTAATTATAGAAATGGCCTTTTAACTATGCAGATGGTTTGAATGTGGTGCTTTGATATGAAATTGAGTGAGTTTTGTTGAAACTTTTATAGTGTTAATTTTCAAGTGTTTCAAAAATTGTTTTATTGAATTATTCAATTGCGTGTGTGGTGTGAAAGTGGTCTTCAAAAAGATTAAGTCTGTGTATGATATTTAAAGTGGTTTTTACTACGTGAAATTGAGTGTCTTTGGGGTGAGGTCTGGTTTTTCATCTTGGGAATGTTTTATTATGTTTTGATTGATTTATTAAATTATCTTGTAGTGTGTTGGTCGTCGCATGGTGTGTTCGTGTGGTTGGAAACACGTGCCTACATGTATATACATGGGTAGGCATGTATATATATACAAATCCTCCTTGCGCATGTTCCCTCATGGAACGAGGAATATGTGCCTAGATGAAAGTATATATATATATACATATATATATGAAAATGTATATGTGTGTAGGCAAAGCGGTCACGGGCTACCATCGTCAAGAGCTGCGTGTCTTGAGGTAGGTCCCATATGCCCTAATCTTTAATTAGAATTTCCATTTTCACTTGGGGTTCTTTAAATGTGTCTTCTTCTTTTATATGAGATGCACAAGCTATATATATGTGTGTATATACATTAATGGTCATGGTTCTTTAAAAGAGGTTTCCTCAATGATTTTAGAGTGTAATAAGTATTTCCAATGGTTTTTTTAGATTTAAACATGTTTTCTAGCTTGCTTTTAAATATATAGTACCTTGGTTGTTTAGTTGAACTTTCAAATGGTTTTGGAAACTTATGTGTTGGGTGATTATGTGTTCAAAATGAAAAGTGTTTATTGTAATTAATTAATCCCTCTTGGCACTTTGAGAATGGTTTGCAAAAGTGAAATAAAATCCCTCTTAATGCATTCCCCGTTGTTGTAGAAACATGATGTCTGTGTTAAGTGTGTCATTTGTGATATGTGCCTAATAAAGAGGCTTATGTGATGTTATGTGACATAAAAAGGGCGATACACTTAAGGAGGGAGAACGGTGGTGAGAGGTAAAATGGACTTTTGATAAGAATGTGTTATAACCTTTATACGTTTTTGATAAAACCTCACCACCCTTTGAAATAGAGCACTTGGGAAACCATGGGTACCTAGCTGGGCGACTAGGACTAGTACGTTAGATGACACGGCAGGGGCTTGTCCCGATTTGTCTAGCAGGATTGACGCAACAATAACACTAACTAAACATATGAATTTCGGAGGGTCGTGGCCTTCTATGCCAAATTTTCTGAGGGTCGTGGCCGTCTAAGCCACGTTTTTTGAGGGTCGTGGCCTTCTAAGCCATGTTTTCTGAGGGTCGTGGCCTTCTAAGCCACGTTTTCTAAGGTTTGTGGTCTTCTAAGCCACATTTCACCGAGGTACAAGGTCTCTAAGTTCCCACTTTTTCTAGCTACCTATAGGGATTACCCATGGTGCTCATTTGTGACATACTGCTAGCGATGTAAAATTATTTTCAGTTGTTTCATACTTACTGTCTCATTGTGAAAAAACCCCGTTTCAAACTAAACTGCTTTCTTGCAATTTTCAAAGGTGAATGCACTCTTGGAATCGATTTTGAAATTATGGTAGAATAAAAAAAAATCATTTTCATAAAAATTTCAACTTTTTATTTGGATTTCAAAAGACAAAAAACACTATTTTATTATGTCTTATTTTCAAACTAGCGTAATTGGATTTCTTTTTAAAGGTATGGGAATAGGGCGTGGTTATTTCTTAGCTTTCCTACTGAGCATCTCGGTGCTCGCGCCTACATTACTTTTCATTTTTAGGTTATATACTTGGATCTCTCTTCGAGCGAGTGTGGTTCTATGTTTGGTGGTGACCCATGGGGTCACTTGGAGGTATCTTTAGTTGCCTATCTTTATTTTATTTCCCGCTGTTAGTGTTTACTTTTTTTGTTCGGTTTATTTCTGTTTATCTTCCTTTTTATTTTATTGGCTAAATCGTTCCCAACTACATGTTTTGGTGCCTGCACTAGTTGCCAGCCTGTGGGGATCAGGGACGCCCTTCGGGCCATGTTGCGGATCGGGTCAGGCGTCGGGTCGGATGGTGACCCGGCCTGGTTCGTGACAAAATGGTATCAGAGGGCAAGGTTTGTTCTCATGGGTTGTTTTCTTTTGGGATAGAGTCACGGTGGACTGAGTTAAGGTTGACGGGACTCGACGTCCTGGCTACGAGTAAGGTGCCTGGCCAGCACACCTCGTGGCGGGACTCCAGTTACCAAGGTATGTTGGGTTCTGTCTGAGTTTTTGGTCCTTGAGGTTAATCCTGTCTAAGGGAAATGAAAAGGGGTAATGTCAGTGGTCCTAGTGAGCTCACAGGGTCTGGAAAGCCATGTGTACCCGGGGACCCTGTCCTAGAATACCCTCCGTGCCGACGGCGTGACTGGCGTGTGGCCGCCAACCATACGTTCCAGCCACCCACTGACACAAGTTTTCTCTTACGTTGTTTCTCAACTCTTTGTTTTGGATTCGTGGAGATTTGGTGTTCAGGTAAAAATGTTTTGGTCCTGGAAATATGTTTTCAATTGAAGCGCTTTAAAAATGAAATGGTGTGTAAGGTTTGGAAGGTGTGGGTTGGATGTTTTGGTTCTGAAAAATTGAATGGTTTGATTTTAATCCTTGGTGTTCTCATGGGAAACCACATGCATGAGTGTATAGGGGAAAAGGAAATGGTTAATGGCACGAGCGGATGAGTGCCTTGATAGACATGAGGTGGGTGCCGATGTGGCACGGGAACATGGGTGTGCAAGTCCCATGGGACAACATTGGTGTTTGTGCAACCCACTAGCATCATTCTTTTAAAAAAAATTGTTAAAGGAAAATTTGGTGTTTTTAAATAACCGGTGATTGTGTGGTGTGTCCTTGAATTTTTGAAAGGTTGGATGTGAGGCATTTCGAGCCAAGAATCCTTTTTGACTGATTTGTGTCTTGAGTTTGAATTCTTATTTTTAATTTGGTATGTTTTCGTTTATTTAGTGAAATCTTTTGAAAGTTATTCGGGAAGCCCTTTCAGTGGTTCCCCCGCACGTCTAGTGTGTGCTTCTGGTATGTCTTGACCACTGAACCAGTTTGGTCGGGTCCATGGTTTTCTGTTTTGAATAGTGCACCCCCCCATGAAGCATTAATATGCGGTTGAAGTGTGGCCATAGTTAATCCACTGTTGGACAGCCCTCCAGTTGATTAAAGCGAGGAATCTCCCTTTTGAGTGATACTGCTAAGTGTTTTCCTTTTTCTTTTGGGTTAAGTGGATCCTCTAACAATGGGATGAAATGCGCGAGGGAAATTGATAGGTTCTTTAGTTTCTTTTATCTGTCTTAGTTGTCGGGTATGAAATTTTACATCGTTGCATCTGATGGTTTCCCCTGGAAGCAGTGAAAGAAATTCCAGTGGGGATGGGTGAAGGCGATTGAGAGCTATCAGTGCTTATCGAGGTGATGAATGGTTTGTAGTGTTTACATTAGAGGCGAGGGTCATGTTTGGTGACATCTTATAGCACGAGCTCCCTTTGATAGTCAACGGCGGTTTGGAAGCAACTTTATGTTTTTGGTGCGGTCTATAGTTCTAAATGACATCTGGTCTTTGGTTTGTTTCGTTTAAGGAAAGGTTCATGTTAGGCTACTAGTTTGGCAGACCCAGTCGTATGAGGCTACTGTGGTTGTTTTTAGGAATCACGTGTTGTTTAAGACTCATCTTGAAGTCCCTTTCCGTATAATGTTCCTCTCAACAGCAATGGTCATGTCCAGGTGACGAATTTTGGTGTCGTGTTCTCATCCAGTGTGACAAAGGGTGATGTGCATGCACCATTTCAGCTCATGTGTTAGTGAATGTTCCCTATGTGATTCGTTGGATGTCGTAATTTGTTGTGTTTTATGGTGTTGTCTCGGTTGCAGTACAGTTGCGTGTGACACCAAAATGAGAAGCTCCGTTCGGAAGCCTTCCATGCCTGACCGCAAGGCAGAAGATGATTCAAACATCAGGGCTCCAGCCACAGGCCTCTGAGTATAGCTGGGGCATGGTCAGGAACCCCGGGAGTGTATGGGACCCCGACCTTCTTTCTGTCATCGGTGTCAAGAGTGAAAGCAACATAGATTGTTTTCTATGGTTGTTCTATTTGAATGAGCCGTCTGGTTTCATACGGTTTTTGTGACCAGGTGGAGGAGTGTCCGTCTTGTGCATTAATGTCTTGGGGGTCACCTCCCACTGGATGCAATCACTTTAGTGGTCCTTATGGGAGTATGTTGGGTAGTCCAGTCTCAAAGTTGGAATAATGCTCATCCATGAATGTGGAAATACTGGTTTGTATTAGGTTATGCTTTTGACGCCCCGATAGTCAGACCCCTCCCTCCCCGTACCTTATGGTGGGGTGTCTGGTCACCGTTGGAGAATTTTCAAAGTTCTATACCTTCTGTTAGTTCTAATGGTGGGGAGACCCACATTGGGACTCGCACGAATGTCTCTAGAATGAATCAGTTTTGGAATATTCTTTAATGGCAGGGAGTCCGCTCGAACCTCCCCACGTCGGTTTTCCAGTCTCATTTCGAGTGTTAGTGAGTTATTAATGGTGGAGATCCCCTCAGGCCTCCCCATGTTGATCTTCTACTTCTGTTTTTAAATATGGTTTGGGGATAAGGGATAAGAATGTTCCATGGACGTGGTTTGACCTTATTTGTACATTCTATCCTAATGGTGTGGTTTTGGTTTAATAGTGCCTAATGTGCTTCACCTTGTGAAGTTGGTTTTTGTGGGTTGAAGAGTTCGTTTTCTAAAATAATCAGCTGGAGGCATTCTAGCTCTTTGGGGCAGGAGAAAGATATCAAAAAGTCTTTATATGAGTTTATCGAAGTTGTCTTTGAGTCACATTCTTTGAGCAGGATGTTTTTGGCCTCTTTTTTCTTGGTGTTTGTGGGGATCCCCTTTGAACCTTAAGAGAGTGTGGTTTTCTTCTTTGGGGTTTGGTTCTGGTTGTGGCTTTCTGGGGATGGAAAGCTTTATGGTGGGGAGAACTGTCACACCCATCTTTTTTTATTATTATTTCTGTTGGGCATTAGATAATTCGGGTCATGGATGAACATAAAATTTCTGAGATTTATTTTGAAACACACTTTTTGGCCTTTTCGGCGTTCAGCGGGCCGCTGGCAAAGCCGCGCGACCTCGCTCGGCTCTCCGCACGACTTCTTGTCGTACAACCAATTAAATAATGATGTTATTAATAATTAAATAAAATTTAAGAGGGATAAAACAAAATTGAGACAGTTTAGCCTCGGGTGGGGCACATTTCTGAAACCGCGCGGCCTCTCCTGGTACACCGGGTGACCTTCCGATGTCCGATTAACTAGATGGCATGAATTAATAATGATCAAATAAATTGATAAGAGTCAGATACAATTAATGTTAATTTCATTAATGGTAATAATAATATTTTTTATTTGAAAATATTATTGTTATTATTAGTTCTTTTTATTTATTTATTTTTACTTTTTTCCCCTTTCTTATTCTTTGGCTAGGGTTCAGACCCCCCCCCCTTCTTCCTTGTGCATCATTTTTTTCACCCCTCTTGAAGATCATGGCTCTTCTCCTTGTTGCGCCGCCCATCCATCATTCCTTGGCCGACCTCCGTCCAACGATACCAGCGCGCGTCGCATCCCTATCACCAGCTGTGGCCCCTCTTTGCATCGCATCCACCTGGAACCTTGCCGTGCTTCCCCTGCCCCTCCTGTTCAGCCTCCAGCCCACCGCGCTGCGGCATGCCTCCATCCGGCGTTGCCTCCTCCTCCCGGATCCACCCTCCGGCGCTGCACACGGCTCAGAAAAAACCCCAACCGCCGTCACTTGGCCTCCCCTCTCCCTCAGTCGCCGGCCTCCTTGCTTGGTCCGGTGAACCCCAACATCGCCTCCCTCTTTCGGCGCTTCGACCCGCCGCCCCTTCCGTTTACTCCTTTGGAAAACCCTCAGCCGACCCTCCCTCTTTTACCCCTGGCGTGGCCCTATTCTGGAGCAGCAACCCAGCATGCCTCCCCTGCAGGCTGCCGGCTTGACTCAGAACCCCCCTCTTGATAAGTGCTTCCTCATCTCCCTGGACTCCGGCTGGAAATAGCGCCACACCCTCCTGCGCGATGCACATCGCTGCCCTCCTCCCTTGGAACCCTCAGCATCAATCAGTTCTACTTCTGAGCCCCCCTGCCAGGCCGTCTTGCGTCTTTTCCAAAAAGAAAACCCCGACGCTGTTGCCCTACTTCCCTCCAACTCCTATGTCCGGTGACCTCCATCCGCTATCCTCCCCACCTCGCACAGCCCCTCGGGCCGTAGCTCAGCCGAGGACCCTTCCCTTGTTGGATAAATCTATTCCTTCCTTCCGGCGAATCATCGATGGCTGCCCTCAAGGTGATTATCGCTTCACTGCTAGGATTTTACAGCAGATATTCTGGTGTTTTTGGGTTTGAATTTGATTTATTTTGGGTTTGAATTATTGTTTTAGGGTCAATTTTGGTTTGTTTGAGTTGTGGTTGGGGTGCGATAATCCTTGCGCACCATATTTGTGACGTCTACCACACCGAGGTAGGTGGTTCCGTGCTTGAGTATTACTTGATAAATTCATTTTCTTATTTAATTATCTTAGCATGTTTATTAATTAGTTAGTGTGGTTCGAATTTTATTTTACCTAAGGTTTAGTGTGTTTTGACGTGTCTTGTAGTGTGTTTCATGATATGAGTAAGTTTTTGTGAAATCAATGTCGAACTGATTATTAGTTTTTTTTAAGAAAACTGTGTTCTTATTTTGTTAGGGTGTGCAGAGGGTGCAGTTGTTGTTTCAGTATTGCGTCTCTTTGCGTTTAATTGGAAATAACATTTGAAATAGTTTTTGGTGTTTAATGTCATGCGGTATATCTTGAAATTGTTTGGAAAATGTTTTTGGCAATTTGTTTAATTTTAGAAATGGCCTTTTAACTATGCGGATGGTTTTAAAGTGGTGCTTTGATATGAAATTGAGTGAGTTTTGGTGAAAAATTTATAGTGTTAATTTGCAGGTGTTTCATAAATGGTGTTATTGATTTATTCAATTGCGTGTGTGGTGAAAAAGTGGTCTTCAAAAATATTAAGTTTCTGTTTGATATTTAAAGTGTCTTTTCCTACGTGAAATTGAGTGTCTTTGGGGCGAGGTCTAGTTTTGCATCTTGGGAATGTTTTATTATGTTTTAATTGATTTATTAAATTATCTTTTAGTGCATTGGCCGTCGCATGGTGAGTTCGTGTGGTTGGCAACACGCACCTACATGAATATACATGGGTAGGCATGTATATATATACATATCCTCCTTGCGCATGTTCCCTCATGTAGCGGGTAATATGTGCCTTGAACAAAGGATATATATATATACATATATATATATGAAAATGTATATGTGTGTAGGCGAAGCGGTCACGGGCTGCAATCGTCAAGAGCTGCGTGTCTTGAGGTAGGTCCCATATGACCTAATCTTTAATTAGAATTTCCTTTTCCGCTTGGTGTTCTATAAATGAGTCTTCTGCTTTTATATGAGATGCACAAGCTATATATATGTGTGTATATACATAAATGGTCATGGTTCTTTAAAAGTGGGTTCCTCAATGATTTTAGTGTGTAATAAGTATTTCCAATGGTTTTTTTAGATTTAAACATGTTATCTAGATTGCTTTTAAATATATAGTACCTTGGTTATTTCGTTGAACTTTCAAATGGTTTTGGAAACTTAAGTGTTGGGTGATTATGTGTTCAAAATGAAAAGTGTTTATTGTAATTAATTAAGCCCTCTTGGAACTTTGAGAATGGTTTGTGAAAGTGAAAAAAACCCCTCTTAATGCATGCCTCGTTGTTGTAGAAACATGATGTGTGTGTTATGTGTGTGATTTGTGATATGTGCCTAATAAAGAGGCTTATGCGATGTTATGTGACATAAAAAGGGGGATAAACTTAAGGATGGAGAACGGTGGGGAGAGGTAAAATGGACTTTGGATAAGAAAGTGTTATGACCTTTATATGTTTTTCATAAAACCTCACCACCCTTTGAAATAGAGCACATGGGAAACCGTGGGTACCTAGGTGGGCGACCAGGACTAGGACGTTAGATGACACGGTAGGGGTTTGTCCCGGTTTGTCGTGCAGGATTGAAGCAACAACAACACTAACTAAACATATGGATTTCTGAGGGTCGTGGCCTTCTATGCCACGTTTTCTGAGGGTCGTGGCCTTCTAAGCCACGTTTTCTGAGGGTCGTGGTCTTCTAAGCCACGTTTCCCAGAGGTACGAGGACTTTAAGTTCCCACTTGTTCTAGCTACCTATAAGGATTACCCATGGTACTCATTTGTGACATAATGCTAGTGATGTAACTTTCTTTTAAGTTGTTTCATACTTACTGTCTCATTGTGAAAAACCCTGTTTCAAACTAAACTGCTTTCTTGTAGTTTTAAAAGGTGAATGCACTCTTGGAATCAATTTTGAAAATATGGTGGGATAAAAAAATGATTTTCATAAAAATGTCACCATGTGATTTGGATTTGAAAAGAAAAAAAAACATTATTTTATTATGTCTTATTTTTAAAATAGCATAATTGAATTTCTTTTTAAAGGTAAGGGCATAGGGCGTGGTTATTTCTTGGCTTTACTACTGAGCATCTCGGTGCCCACGCCTACTTTACTTTTCAGTTTCAGGTTATAGACTTGGATCAATCTTCGAGCGAGCGTGGTTATAAGTTTGGTGGTGACCCATGGGGTCACTTGGAGGTATGTCTAGTTGCCGAACTTTATTTTATTTCCCGCTGTTAGTGTTTACTTGTTTTGTTCTGTTTATTTCTATTTATCTGCCTTTTTATTTTCTAGGCTAAATCATTCCCAACTACATGTTTTGATGCCTGGCACTAGTTGCCAACCCGTGGGGATCGGGGATGCCCTTCGGGCTATGTCGCGGATCGGGTCAGGCGCCGGGTCGGATGGCGACCCGGCCTGGTTCGAGACAAGGGTGATATCCCATAGGTTGATATTCTATCATGTCATACCAACATTCCATTATATAGGCTGCTATTTATTTTGTGGAAGACCGACCAAAAATATATTTTATTAAAATATCAATACTTTATATAATATTTATACTTATTAATATAATTTTGTAATAATTTTATCTCCCCCTAGTCCATAAATAAAACATCAAATTTTTCATTCACATAAAATTAGACACTATCATAAAGGAATATATATACAATTGAATGTATTATTAACTTTACAATATCAATTCTGAAGGTATCCTCACTAATCATCCTAATCTTCATAGTTATATAAATTAAACCTTTAATAGAATTTATAACCCCAATACCCACACTCTTGAATCTAGATGTATAGATACATACATTACATTCTCACTATTATAATAATTGTAAAAGTAACAATATAAGCCTCAATAATTAATAAAACAAAAAATATTATTTTACCTATTATTTTGTTGGATCTATTTAGGATTAGTTCTATTGATGATTTGGAGAACCCATAGTCATAAAAAACCCATTTTCGTTGTACCAATAAAATTCATTTCCATTATATATGAAACTACATAATTCATAATAAATCATAAATATATCCCTTAAAATCTCAAAATTATCAACCCTAGTAAGAAAATTATGTGTAATAATTTTATTTAAATTAAGGGGAAATGAATTCTTAATATGTAGTGACATAAAATTCTCAATAAATTAAAAAAAATTAGTATTAATTGAATAGACATAGAGTCAAAAATTTGGTAATAATAGTAATCAATAAGAATCTATAATTAAAAAACTCTAAAATAATTATTTATCCATTATAATAAATGAAATAATTAATATAAATAATGAATATCTAAATGTGATGGAATTAATAATGCATGAAATTAAAGAAATGATTTAAAGACCTTGTTATAAGAAACACTCAAGTTATCAGAAGTGGTTTACAAGGAAACCCAACATATATTATCTCCTTAAAAATGTTGATGAATTGAAGGATTATTAACATTAAGATTCCGTAATCACATTATTATGTCCAATTAAATCATCATAATATTCAAATAGGTCATTTTCACCATTCCATATGTATATTTTTGATGAATAAAAAAAACATATCAATTTAATAAAGCCTTGATATTTCAATACATGGTTAATTTGTGTTAGTATAAAATAGAAATAATGAGTTTCAATACTTTTACACAAGGTTATTATAGGTTAACAAGATCATAACCCATCTATATAATTATGGTAGTCTGTCATACAATACATAATAATAATTCTAATAATATTCATTTGGGGAAAATGTTATGTAGTGCGCTATTACATTTCACCAATTTAATAAAAGTGTTAAAATTATCATAACATTTACGAATAAGGAATTTGGATCATCAAAACATATGTAGTCAAAATTTAAATTATTATAATTATTGGAATTTAAAAATACATAATTATAATACATTTCCTCATTCATATAAAATATCATTATTTCTAGGTTTCCACTATTTAATCAAATTTTTATGAAATTATATGTTCACATAATATAGATTATGTATTATCCAAAAATGGGAAAAATGAAACAGTATAACCATAATATATCCAAATACCAAAGGTGGATAATTGTAAAATTATGTAAAACTAGTGAAATAACATAAAAATAGAAGGTTGTTGACATAAATAAAAAACTCCCTCCAGAAAAATTATTTTAATATTATAAAAAAATGTATCATGAAATGAATTATTAAATACCACAAGTTAAATAAACTAAATGATTAAAATAAATATATTAGGTTAAATCATGAAACATAAAACCCATTATGTTAAATAATTTTTAAAAATCCAATCAGATGTTCAAATTAAAACAGAACATGAATTCTGGAAATTTTTTATGTCTATACTAAATTAATGCTTTATATGTCTATTTTAAATGTAATATTTAAAATGTGGATGTAATATATTATGAGAATAACATTATTTTATAACTATTCTCAAATTATGGTTCCATGAAATGATGTAAAGTTTATTAGGGAAAAATGATAAGAGGTTGAGAAAACCTGTGAACGTTAATGGAAAATACATTTTATTTATTTTCAAAATAGTTCTATTGAAAACAAACATTGTATAAAGACATTAATTTTTATTAAAAAAAAGATCCATAACATTATTATAATATATAGTTTCATTCAATATTATCATGGGATGACATATTAGTTGATGAAATAATTTCAAGATGAATCTAAATTACTCTTTTAAATGAGACAAGAGTTATCAATAATCCTTACAAGTCACATACTCTATGAGGCATAAATTAATTAAAAATAGATTTATACAGTAAAAATATAACCAGTGAAAAAATACAATATAATATAATATTTTTCATAATGTACCCAACTTTTAAGAAAAAAGAAAATTTGAATGATCACATCTTAATAAAGGTAAATTATTTAACTAAAAACACTTGCGACTAGGGTAACACCTTAGTCAATATGTAATTTATGAAAAGAATCTGATTTGGAAGAGTTTATCCCACATATTACAAAGAATAAATTTACTATATATTCATCAAATAACTAACCAAATTAATTCCTTAAAATGGAATGATGATGCATACAATCTATCATATATCATATAATCATAATTAATACAATGAACATTACTTTGGGTTGAGTAACACTTTAATTAAAACATCACAAATGTGTTGATCTATAATTTAACATAGAATAATATTATTTCAAAAAACTTCATAAAATTAAATCTCAAATAGTTAATGGATTCTGCATATAAATGAAATTGGATAAATAATTTAAATATTCTCTCGAATAAGGTAATTTTTAAATATAACCTTTACCTTGGTCTTGATCCATTATGAAAATAAAAAAATCCAAAACAAAAATTTCTTTATTTTAATTACATTAAAAAACATATTTTCATTACTATGTAAAATTATAAAATTCATTCATATATATTCTGCACATAAGGAAGTTAGTTAGTTTTTACCCATTTTCAACATAGGGTGTATATAATCTATATCTTTTTAATGATTCATTGTTAAATATGTGCATGTAAATATTCAATTCAATTTAATTTTTATTATTAGATGTTATTAGGTACAATAATGGATTTTCCATGATTTTTTATAAATATATAATCTAATTTCTAGTAAGTTAAGGTTGTGATACTTCATTATAAAATCCAAGATGTGTATTTTATAGTGATTTTAAAGGATGTAACAGTGATTTACAAAGAAATGAGTTATATTTTTTGATAACAATATAGGAAAAAATTATTTCCCAATTTATGTCACATTATAAAATTAAATATGTTTTCATTTTTCATCCATGATATCAATTCATTGTGTTGTTCATGTTGGTGGTGAAACTGAATTAAACCTGAATATACCCTTGTTAATGAATGATTATGAGGTCATTTAGTTGTAATAAAATAATATTATAATGATAATTATCTTATTAACTATTTATGTGTTTCTTATTTAAAATTTTTTAGGATATATATGTTTTATTAACGGATCTCAAAATGTTATGTTTTATGAATAATAATATTTTCAACCTACTTTTCTTATTTTATAAGGTTAATTTTACAATTAATTCTTATTTATGATAGTAATAATATAATCCCCCATTAAAATTTAAATAATATAAATAATTCCATTAATTACATATCTACCTACCATAACCATATATGTAAACATCCATTAATATTTGAGATGAAAATTTAAATGTGTCTTTCCTAGAGACAGTTGTTCCACACATGCGTGGGAATTTTTTTCTTTTTTCTTTTTGATATGATAGGAGGGTAATAGATCATTATTATAATAAATATATAATAAAGATTCTAAATTATATTTTTACATTTTATTGAAATAAAAATATCCAAAATCAGTTTAGAGGGGTTTTCATATGAAGGATAAAGTATAAATTTGATAGGGTAAGTAATACATACATTTATAATTAGATTCTTCTCCTAAAGAATACTTTGGAAATGAAAGAAATTGGAGATTTTTTGAGTCTATGGGATGAAAATAATTATTGGTTATACATATAAGGATAAGATTTTATATTATTCTAGGTATTTTTTAGTATAGTGTGCCTTGATATTGGTGATTGTAAACTCCATTTATAAGTGAACACGAAGGGAAACATCATTAGAAAATAATTGTTGATAACAGATAATAATGGAATTATATGAATGTTGCTTGATTTGTGGGTATAAATGGTATTACAGGAATGAGTATATGTATTTTATAGATAACTAGAAATTAATAATGTTTTTTTCCATCTTATAATTTCTAAATAGTTAAGACACCTCATTTAAACATATATCCCTTTTTAATATTAATTAAAATTATCCATTTTAATTATTTTATTATCAAAAATATGAGATGATCATTCATGAAAAATATTTACATTCATAATCTAAATTTTCTAGACTATTTAATATAATTACATTCATAAATATTATAAAATGATCCTTTAAATTAAAATTTATATTTTATGCAATACTGTTTTTATAAAAAAATCCCTTTCTATATATTAATTTTTATTTTTTGTTATTTCATAGGCATTATTAATTTATTTTTTTGTTACATATTTTAATGTGATAAAACTAATATTATAGTAGTAATTTAATATTTATTAATGAATTATATATATTTTTTAAAATTAAATAAATCATATATTTTATTTGAAAGCAAAAATTTAAATTTGATCATGGTAATTAATAATTAATTGTTATTTTATTTTCAATTAATAATATTAAATTTTATATAATTACATAATTTGGACCTACTAATTCTAAATATGATTTCCATTTATTAAAAAATATATATAGGGAAATGTGTGAGAAAATAACTACTTTTTATACAAAGAATAAAACATCATCTAAAGAAAATAATCTTTATTTATTAAAATATTTTTGTTATAATTATCAAATAAAATTTATAATATTATATAATTCAATATTTATTTAGAATCCAAAAATAGAGATGATAACTATTCACATAAAAAAATTGGCCTTCTTTGTTGTAATATATTCACTATTCTTATTTCAAGAAAATTAATAATTTATTTATTGGTAATATATTTATATATTATCTATGTATATAACTATATGAAATAATAATTAAAATATATTCTTTAAAGAATGACCCGACTTAGAAAATTATATTCTTAATCATAATATTATTTTTCTATGTTTTTTTATATATTAATGGAATATAATTTATATTAAATGTATCAATTAAATACTTTTTATAAGTAATTCATAAGGTAGTTACTCTAATTGATTCCATATAATTCACCATATAGGTTTTAATTATAATACTTAATATTTGTAAATTATAATAAATATATAATGGATTAATATATGATAGTTGTCGTAGGTGGATATTTATATTCGTCATAGTGTCTTTTTTAAATTAATCAAATATTAAATTCCTGAGGTGATATATTTTGTAAATTACATTATGGAGTTATTGTACGGATGATTGAAATATTGAGAGATATAAAGAGAGAGATAGACAATACAAAATCAATTAATTATAATGTTTGATATGATGATATAATTATTTTGAGGGATGTATGTGATTTTAAATATGAGAATAGAAAAATATATTAGGACTCCCCTCTAATATATTATTTATTTTTTAGTGTTTTCTAGTGAACTTTTTTTATAAATGTAAAAATTGAGTTAGTGGCTGATCTTATGAGGGACTATAGTTTTAAAAATCAAGGTATATTATATTAATTATACAATTTAAATTAATTAATATGTTTGTCATGTAATTTTTCAACTTTTATGAACTCATTTTATTTAAACATGAATTTTGATAATAAAAAAATTTTGTTCTTAAATATTTTATATAGTTTCATTAAAAATGAAATGATGGTTATTCTAAATTAAAAAACATCATTTTCTTACATTTACCCATATAAAAAAATAATAATACAATATAGGATATGTTGTAAGTGTTAATCACTAAAATAAAACATCATTGAAAGGTGGAACAATTTATTCTTTTTAAAAATGGTTATTTAATATTAATTTATATAGATTGGTCCTTGTAATTTATTTTGGAAAGATTATAAAATGGAGAACTCGTAGAACTACTGGAAACTACACATTGGTTTGTTGTTAAGAAATATTTTTCTATTGGTCTAAAATATTACAAATTTTATAATATGTTTTTAAGGTAATTTTGATTTATATGTATTTTGTGGTGAATTTTTATATCTGGTTTCTTGAATAATTATTTAATAAAAATATTATTTTTTTTGGAAAATGTGTTTTTTAATCCATAATGATATCTCTTAAATTTATTATTTTTTATAGATCAAATTTTATTTTTTTACGATTTAATTAATAATTAATTCTTTTTTGGGTTATAATATTTGGATTTCATATTAATTCAGGATTTGATTAATTAAATTTATGATAAAAAATAATATCTCATTATGTTATTCATAATACAAAAATTATTTATTTTTATCATGAATATCATATTATGGGATGAATTTTGTTCTTCCAAGAAGGATTATTATATAAAACATGATGATCCATCTTGAGAAGCATGATAGGAAAGGCCTCATGATTATTTATTTGGGTTTTTATACATATCCTATTGTTTTTTTTGAATTAGTTGTTTTATATTACAATTTTGTTTATCCACCAAATTTTCCTCTATAAAATTTTAACATATTTATCCTCTTATTATTTATGTAACTTTAAACTAAATTAATTAAAAGATAAATTAATATAATTGAATAAATTATTTTCTGTGATACATCACAATTTTGGTTACCACCCATTATTGGTATTGGTTAATATATAAAGAAAAATCTAAAAAAAGAATAAATAATGTCATATTCTGTTATGTTAATTATCCATGCTCTCTTAATTTTTAAATTGAAAAAAATATATAACTATAAATATATCCTATAACAATAGTGAAAATTGTCAAAAAATTATATGATAATTCATTATGATTTAAAGATTAATAAATGAAGTGAATTCACTCTTCTTCAATTTTAGATGCAGATATTTCTAGAACATGTAATATCTAGAACATCAGCGGTAAGCCTCATCATTTTAGGGACCCTCTTCTCAAAATTATATTCCTCATATGATCTGGAAAATCCCTAGAAAAATTAAATTCACATATAAATCATTATTTTTTTCATATATTTTAGTAAGATATATCTATTTTATTCAATAAGTGTAATATTATCAAGGATTTATAAATGAATTGAAACCTTATATAAATTTCAATTATCTGAATTTCGTGTCTTTCCCCATATTGAAGTCTATGTTAGTTTAGGAATGTTTTATTTTCAACGAATCAATAAAAAAATTATACCATATTAATAATATAAAAAATCATTATTTTGTAATGGTAATTTACCTGTTTAATTATACATATTTTAATATCCAAATAATCATAATTTTAATGAGTTTGACTTCAAATTATTTTATGTGTAATCCTATTGAATCCTTTAAACCTTTAACATTCATGTCATTAAAATCTGGTTACACCATTGACTCAAAAATATGCCATAAACTACATTATTTGAAGCTTCCAAATGACTCCTCTAAAAATATAATCATCTCATGTTACTAATTTATTACTCAAACAAAATATCTAATCTCTTTTCTCATAGAAAAATAGCATCTCGTATTTTGATAAACTGTTACAATGACCTTCCTCAAAATTATATATTATAATAACATATTTTCATGACATCCCTTGCTTAATATTATATTCATACTTTGTGTCATCAAATATAAGTAAATAAAAAATCACACATTATTTTATTATCAATACATGTGAATTAGTATAAGATAATGACTCATCCTCTATTTTTATTATTTCAGACTCACCATTAGTACAAGACTTCCACGATCATCCATAAAAATATTTTGGAATGATTTTTTAATGTTATTTTGAATAATATATGGTGATCAACTTTGTTGAAATTATTTTCCATTCAATGAACATCATATTATCATTTTAGATTCCTCCCTATTGATTTGGTATCAATTAGAGAACGCACTATCATAAATTTCGGGCCATCATCCATATTTTAAATTTAAATAATCATTAAAATGTTTTCTGAAACCATATGATATTAATTAAATTAATTTATGAGGAACCCTTTATAGATCGAAATATCATTACATGTTTCGTTCCATATGATGTTTTCAAACAACTCTTCACAGATATTCAGATTTATGGGAAATATAAATTTATGTCAGCATTAGTCTGTATCATTATATAACTATATTTTACATAATTTTACCTTGTAAAATAAAACCTTATACCAAATGTAAAATGAAATTATGTGAACTACAAATGTAACAACATGATTTAAAAATTTAAATATTATGTTTGATATCTTACAGGATATAACACATCAAGATTAAATGAAAAATTAAATATTTTTATTAAAATTTAACAATTTAACATAGCTATTATAATATTGAGAAGGCATAGTATGAAATGAATTACGACAATATTGTATATATATAGTTAATTATTTGATAAATTCATAATAAATTAAAATAAAACACATCTAAAAATTCATGGAAATATTTTTATGAAAAACATCTTAAATGTGGACATGTTTTGTAACACCCCAATATTCCACGTTACACTTCTCTTTTAATAATACTGTAACGTGTGTCGTACACAACATCGAGGTTCTAACACACACCACATCCAATCATAGTAGCCCTTATGAATAGTAATTGACATTTTTGAAATTTTATATATTTTATTATTCAAATTGGACTTCATTTTTGGATTTGTAATATCAAAATTATCTTAGAATGAGTTTTTGGTATTTTTCATAGAACTTTCGATTTTTTATGAATAGTAAAAAAACTAATATTTAATTAAAATCAACTATTTTTAATCCAAATAATTTATAGTGGTAAATTATAATATTGAGTGATTTTAATTTATAGGTCAAATATATTTTTAAAATTTAATCCAATGTTATTCATTGTATGTAATTTCACATTTAAAATAGACATAAACAAGTATCAATGTTTTGATATTTATTATTACTTAAAAAACACGCTTTTTGTTTTGACGATGGTAATTAATTTAAAATTAATATCTTCCCCTCCTATGTTTGGAATTTGGAAAAACAGATTCCATATTTGGGATCAGGAGATCCAAATTTTGTAAATAGGTAATTTTTTTAGACATTATGATTAATTAATTCAGTAAATATTTTATTTACAATGGTTAAAAGGTAAATCCTAAATATATAGGTAAATAAATAAAATTAAAATAATAATAAATTACCCAAATACGTAACATAACCATATTGTATGATATATGTCCGACCATGTGCGTCTTTGGGTCGATTTTGGGACCACATGGAGCCACATGAGAGTGATAATGACACTTTATATTTATTAATTTAAAGTAAATGCAAAAATGACATAAACATATATCATTTAGTAAAACAATTTATTCAAGGTGTTATATAAGTTATCATTTTGGATATATTTATTTATTAGAAAGCTAAATAGATTTATGACTTAATTATATTTTATTTTTAATTTTTAGACATTGAATAATTAAATTTATTTATAACACAATGATGTTGCAATGTTTTCGTTATTAATGAATTAATCAAATAAATGGTATTATAAAAGATAAAATAAATATAATTGGAATATTTTGATACCATCCACGAATTTTCAAGGTTACTATGTAATGTTATTATGGATTAAATAAATTTATTTGGAATTAATAATGTTGTTATGACTTTAAAAGAAATTAATTATAAATAGTGTCAAAATTTATATAAAAGAGTTTATTTTAAAAAAAATTATATTATTAGTTGATATAATTTTTCTCAAAATCAAAGGTTTGGCCTAAGGACTTATATTATATTAGGTATGTCATTAATGAACCACTTGGGGTTTTCTTGGTAGTTTATAGTATTTTTATTAACAAAATAATATAAAAATACCAAGAGGCATGGTAAATGTCAATCTAATTACCTGAGAGTTAAATATGAAATATAAGGTTAATATAGTTTCCTAAACCTATCTAAAACCTATTGTTTGGGTGACTTTAAATAAATCCCTACCATATAATTGAAATAAATTATTTTTGAGCCATTAGAAACCAAGTATAATGTTATTATAAACTAATATTTTATGTTTTTTTTCTAAGGTGCCTCTCACCCCTCTTATAAAAGGTCACTCCCACTCCTCTCTAATTCAGACCATAAAATCATTTTGGCTCTGCCAAACCCTGCCCAAATACCCTCTCAACTATACTCCCTTTTTTTAAAGGCACTCCTTTAGTCAGAAAGCCATCCTATGGTTCCCTATTGATCAAATCAAAAGGAAGAACCCGAAGAAGAGGTAAATATTTCATCACCTCTTTCAAGTTTCTTTCTTCTTCCACTTCCTTTCTAATATTTGTTTCAATTATAAAATAATATCTCTTGTATCTTAAATATGCCATTATTTAATTATAAATATGGTACAACCAAATTCAATATTCTATCAGTCCTTTGAATGAAATGTCACCATATGTGTGTATGTACGTCTTACCGTCTCCACGTCGTGGTGTAATTGTTATTCAATACATCATCATTTGGATTGGTATAATAATGATCTTTAATTGATGTAAATAATAAATATAACATGATAATGATTCTGTATATATGATGTAACATTAAATTATATATTATTTTACTATCAAAATAATGAAATTGTCACTCGTGCATACGTTCGGATTACTGTCTCCACAAACGTGATGAGATTCATTCACCATCGTATCAATTCAAGAATGATTTTCATTTTTTGATTAAATGTAATATTTATAGACTTTATATCATTCTTGATATAAATAATATACGTACGATCCATAAAAAATATGACTCACAAAATAAAGATTATAAAGGAAAACGAATCCGTTAACACCCGAAACAACAATAATACTAAGATATTATTAACAAATCAATGTTAAAAGATCATATATGATATCATATTAATGTATATGATTCTTTTATAATTTAATAACAATTATTTCAGCATTTTACAGGTGGTTAACCTACCCTCAACCAAGGAAAAGTACAAGGTAAGGGTTAAATTCACAATTTCTTCATTATTCGAGGTTGTTTATATGTAATTATCTAATAGCACCTCTTTATCATCCATATCCATGTTTATCAAAAATAAATTTAAAAACATTCTTACTATTTTATTGACTATGGGTTAAAGTCATTTATACCCTTGTTTTAATATTTAAAAGATTTTTATAAAGGAATCATTCCATCATTTTTCAAAGAAGGTCATTTTTAACCTTTTCAACAAAACTAAGGTAAGAATGTATTTTTTTTAACTTATACGTTGGGTGATGCTATTTTACACCATTATAAAATCATCGAAGATTCTATTACAATTTTATAAGTACATTTTTAAAGTAAATGTTTTCTTTTATAATTATGTGATGTTTAAATGAATTAAAAAAAGAGATATTTCTCTCAAATAGTTTTGATTTCGTCTATGTCAACATCCTTTGATGGATTAAAAGCTTATTGGAAGTTTATATATTATGATACCAAACATCCATGTAGTATAAATGTTTTTGTGATATGTTTGACTGCGGATGTGTTATTTTTATAACATTCACCGTTTATGGTGAAAGTATTGACATTTTGTATTCTAGTTTTAATACAAATGTTTATGTTATTTTAAACTTGTTCATGTGAGGAATGCATTGGACATAGTAAGAGATGGGGGGAGCCCGCTATAGCTCCTCGATGAATCGGTAGGTCTCATAAGAAAAACTACTGTCTTGGCATAAGGATTTGACAAAATCTTATTTGTAGTCATTTCACAAGGCATTGACTATGTGGTTATGATAGTCTAGCATTATTAATTTCATGATTATGAAAGTGGTTATCGATATTGCATATGATTATTCGACTAGTAGAATACCCATGCGAATAAGTAAATGGAATTATTTCATTTTATTTTTTTCCATATTATGCTAATGTTCATGTTTAAAAGGCTATTGTTTTAGTTATACATTTCCTTAAATGTTTATGTTTCTTTATGAATGTTTGCATTATATTTTTATCCTTAATGAGCATCTGAGCTCACCCCTTTCTATGTTTTATTTTTTCCATGATGTGAAGAAGTATTTTATGACTGACCTGCTAGGATAGTCTGAGGGGATATGAGTGTGAACTATGGATATTATGTTGTTATTGTTTTTCACTTTATCTTGTAATGTAAGACTAATGAATGTGTCTAGTGTTTCCAAGGCTACTATACTAATCGGTGTTTTGAGACTTGATCATTTGTAATCATTCCAATGTTATGTAATAATACACCGACTCTAGGTAACTGGAATCGGGGGCGTTATAGTTTGTATTAGATGATGTTTAGTAAAAACCTTAGAATCTAGATTTAGATAAACTCTGATTAGAGCACATAGACCTAACATGGATATTTAGGATTAGTATAGAAGAACTTCCTAGAATTTTGCTATTGTAGTGATTTTTTGATTTTTTTCATGCAATAAAACTCTGTCTGGATACGAACAGGTAGAGGTGGCTATGGCACAAATTTACCTAGGGGTAAATCCTGAAAACACCGCATTGATCTAGACTCGAATGGGAACTGGTGCATGAAAATGGGCCTTACTGCACTCTTGGTTACACCACTCCCAGGGGATATGCTTAGGATAATTATCATTTTCTTTACAAAACAATTATGAAGGATAATGAGTATATACATCCTAATAGAATTTTTTATTATTATTATGGATTATATCAATAAAATGTTCAATTTATGTTAATTGTTTTACAATTTTGGATTTATATATTGCGATTCATAAACTAATCTATTGTATTCCATTGTCTAGAAATGGTTCCTAGTGGAAGGATTGAAAACTGTATCAATGCACGCACTCCATGTAGGGATTTAACTAATACTCAAGACAATTATATTGGAGATGGTGATGCAACTAGTGCTGATCAGCTAATCACCATACATGGACAACTCACTCAGGTTATGAATAATAACCTTACCTGTATGAAGCACCCTGATCCACAATGTGGTGGATCAAAGTTAGATCACATCATGAGGAAACAACCACCAACATTTAATGTGGGTGCAAATCCACAAGTAGTTGAGCGATGGATAAATTCCTTAATGAAAATATTCCACGCCATGGGGAGTAGCGAAAGGGAAAAAGTTTTCATGGCTATTTACCGTCTCACTGGAGATGCTAATCAATGGTTGTCATTGATTAAAAATAATAAGGAAGATTATGAACAATCAAATATGGAATGGAGGGAGTTTAAAGATATTTTCATAGAAAAATACATTCCTCATGAGCATTGAGTAGATATGGATAGATAATTATTGGGTCAGAGGAAAAAAGAAGATGAGAATGTTGAAAAGTATGAGTCTAACTTTACAAGGTTAGTAACGCATTCATTAAATTATATACATAACCCAAGAAGTACAATTGATCATTTCTTTTATGGGTTGAAAACATTTCTCCATCGAGCATTAGTCTCACAATCCTTCTCTTCCTACTCAGATGTTTTCTCATGTGCTATCATGACAGAAAAGGAATTATCTAAGTCTTACTACTTTAAAGAAAATCAAGAGAAGAGGAGATCTATTGATCAATCTAGAAATAGAAATAAGGGGAAGAAGGGAAAATTCGAATATCCATCATGTAGTAAATGTGGGAAGAAACACCCTGGTACATTCATGAAGGGAATGAGAGTCTGTTACAAGTTTCGTGAAAAAGGCCACCAAGATCATGATTGTAAGAGGATGAAAGACGCTATTGATGCTCAATGCTACAATTTCAGGGAGATTGGACATTATGTAAATGAATGTCCTTAGCATCAGGGGAACATACAATAGAAAAGTCCAAGGGATCTAGGGCAAGTTAATGCTATCACTACTACTGAGATAGAAGATCCTAAAGATGTGGTGGCCGGAAATTTAATGGTTTCCTCAAGTTAAGAAAATGATTTTTTGATTCTGGATCATCACATTGTTTCGTATCTTATCGGTTTTCTATGAAAATTAGATACTTCTAATTTGATTTAACAAGGGAGTTGTCAGTTAAAACTCCTAAGGACTGCATCATCACAACAATTTTTGTGAATCCCTTCCCATTAGAGCATATAAATGTTCTTTATATCTATATCACATCATCATACCCATGATTGAATTTTATATAATCCTAATTATGGATTGGATTTCAGACCATGATGTAAAAATTTATTGTAAGAGGAAGGAGGTTACTTATGTGATAATGATGATAATGAAAACCTCATCTAAAGAGCGGAATCATCACTACCTAATTCTTATATAGATCCACCCCCAGTAGCTCAACTAAATTCAATTATTTTTGAGGAAGATAATGAAATTATTGTGGGTGAGGAACGGAATGTTCTAATTTTGGATGTAACTATTTCTAAAGAATATTTTGATTTGTTTTAGAAGATTTACATGGACATCCTCAAGAGCGAGAAATTGAGTTTTCCATTGATTTAATTCCTGGATCAAGGCCTATATCGAAGACCCCTTATAGAATGGCCACTGTGGAATTACTGGAACTAAATAAACAACTAGGGGATTTGAGTAATAAGTGGTTTATTCTCCCTATTGTTTCTCCATGAGGAACCCCTTTTCCTTTTGTTAAAACTAATGATGGATCTATGAGGATGTGCATTGACTATAAGGAGATAATTTATATAACAATAAAGAACAAGTATCCCCTCCCTCACATTAATGATTTATTATACCAACTTCATGGAGCTCAATATTTTTCGAAGACTGAACTTCGATCTAGATATCATCATTTGTGTATGAAGAAGGAGAAAATTCTGAAAACAACATTTCAAACTAGGTACAGAAATTACGAGTTTACAGTAATTCCTTTTGTGCTAACTAATACACCCTCTGTTTTAATTGATATAATGAATAGAATTTTCAAAAAATATCTCGATGCTTTTTTAGTGGTATTTAATGATTATATCTTGATATACTCCAAAAGCTAATAAGATCATGAAAATCACTTGTGCATTATCACGAAGACTCTTAGAAGACATGAATTTTATGTGATGTTTAGAAAGTGTGAATTCAGGCCTCATGAGATTTCTTTTCATTGACATATTTTCTCTAAGGATGGAATATCTGTTGATCCATCAAAGATAAAGGAAATCCAAGAACGGCCAGCATAGATGAGTATAACTGATGTATGCAGTTTTATTGGTTTAGCCGGTTATTATGGACGATTTGTCTAGTATTTTGCCCGATTGGCTGACCCATTAATGAAGCTCACACGTAAAGGGGTTAATTTTTTTTTGTAAAAAATAGTGTGACGAATGTTTTGATGAATTGAAGAGAAGATTAGAAAATTCTATTATCTTGACTCTACCATCGGGGAATGATGGATTTGTTATTTATAGTGATGCCTCAGATAAAGGTCACAATAGTGTCATTATGATGAATGATAGGGTAATTGCATATGCATCACGACAGCTACAAATTTATGAGAAAAAACTATCCTACTCATGATCTTGAGTTAGCAACTGTAATCCTTGCTAAGAAGATTTGGAGACACTATCTCTATGGTGAAAATGTGAGATTTATACTGATCACAAGTGTTTGAAGTAAATTTTCTCAAAGAAAGAAGTCAACAAGAGGTGAAGGTGATGGCTTTAACTACTCAAAGACTATGATTACACAATACACTACTAGCCAGGGAAGGTAAATAAGGTGGAAGATGCTTCGAGATGATGGTTCATCGATTTTTGAACAAGATGAGAATTGAAATGGATCCTATTTTAATATATCCAGTGAATATAAACATGGGAATAACCATGGAAGGTGAAACATCAATTCCTTTTCAATTATTTTCTAAACCATATTTACTAGAAAGGAATAAGAGTTCTCAAATCGATGATGAAGAGTTTCAAAAGATGATTAAAGCTATGAATGATGGGAGATTGAGTGATGTTTTTTATGAAGATGAAATTTGGAAATTTGGGGAGAGACATTATGATCCCAATATACCTGATCTAAAAAGATATTTACTGGATGATCCTCATAGTTCCAATTTCACTATACACCGTGGTAGAACTATGATGTATAGAGATTTGAAAGAACCCTTTTGGTGGGACAACAAGAAGAAGAAGATTTCTGATTTTATGTTAAGATATATGGTTGGTCAACAAGTGAATTATAGAAGGCAACAACATAGAGGAGTCATGCAACCTCTTCTTATACTGGAGTGAAAATGGGATAATATTATGATGGACTTTGTCATGGGTCTAACAAAGACTCATAGAAGGAATGACACAATATGGGTCATTATTGATCAGCATACCATGTCAGAACATTTTCATTATATAAGAGAAGATCTACCAATTGACCATATAGAAGGACTATATATTAATGAATTAGTGAGACTTCATGGGTTACCCCTATCAATTGTTTCTGATCATGATCCACATTTTACTTCATGATTCTGGAAAAGACATCAGAAAGACCTGGATATTGGGCATCATTTGAGCACTACCTACCAGCCCCAAACTGATGGACAATCAAAACAGACTATTCAATCCTTAGAAGACATGTTGAGATCATTATAACATGACATTCATGGTATGTGGGATCAATATTTACCTCTGGTAGAATTTCCCTATAACAATAGCTTCCATTCATGTAATCAGATGGCACCATATGAAGTGTTATACAGAAAGAGATGTCATACACCAATCTGTTTGGATGTTGTTAATGAAAGAAAACATGTAGGCTTAGAACTAGTGGAGGAAATGATGGAAAAGGTAAAGGTGATCCAAAACCACATCAAATCAGCTCAATGTAGGCAATAGATATATACTGACAACCGAAGGAAGGATTTGAAATTTCATGTTGGAGATCATGTTTTCTTGAAGGTATCTCCATAGAAGGGTCTTATATGTTTTGGTAAGAAGAGAAATTTGAGTCCTAAGCACATTGGACCTTTCAAAATTATAGAAAAAATTGGGGCTACATCATACAGGTTGGAAATGTAGTCAAGTCTCTCCAAAGTTCATGATGTGTTCAACATATAACTGTTGAGAAAATAAATGACTCAACCAACGCATGTACTCACTTATGAGGAAGTAGAAATGGAACCCGATATGTCTTATTGCGAAGAACCCATCACCAATCTTGATACCAGAGAACAAGTGCAGAGAAACTGGATGACTCGTCTGGTCAATGTTCTATGGAAATTCCATAAGATGGAAGAGGCAATGTGGGAACCCGAGGAACATATGATGAAGAACCACCTGAGCCTTTTACGCATTAATATTCTACAAATTTTGAGGACTAAATTATTTGAAGGAGGTGAGAATATAACATCTTATGCTTCCACGGTACGCTTCTCTTTAGATAATACAGTAGCATCTGTCGTACACAACTTTGAGGTTCTAACACACATCACATCCAATCAAAGTAGTAGTTATGATTAGTAATACCCACATTTTAAAATTTTATAAATTTTATTATTCAAATTGGACTTAATTTTTGGATTTGGAATATCATAATTATCTTTGGGTGTGTTTTTGGTATTTTTCTGAGAACATCCAATTTTTGATAAATACTGAAAAATACTAAAATTTAATTAAAAACAATTTTTTAATCCAAATAATTTATACTGATAAATTATACTATTAAGTAATTTTAAAGTATATATAGAATATATTTTTACCATTTAATCAAATGTTGTTCATTGGACGTAATTTCACATTTAAAGTAGACATAAACAACTATCAATGTTTTGATAATTATTATTTCATAAAAAACACTCTATTTGTTTTGAAAACATGAATTAATTTTAAATTAATTTCTACAACTTCTGTGTTTGTAATTTGAAAAAATGGATTATATATTTTTTATTAGGAGGTCCAAAATGTATAAATAGATAACTTTAATTTTTAGACATTATGAATAATTACTTCGGTAAATATTTTATTTACCATGGTTAAAGGGTAAGTCCGATAAATATGGGCAATGAAATAATATTGAAATAATATTAAATTACCCTAATGTGTGTCCTAAACCTATTGGATGATACATGTCCGACCATGGATATCTTTGGGACTATTGTGGGACCAAATGAAGCCACTTGAGAGTGATAATGACACTTTATATTAATTAATTTAAAGTAATGGAAAAAATGACATAATCATATATCTTTTAGTAAAACAATTTTTACAAAGTGTTATATATGTTATCATTTTGACTATAAATATTATATAGAAATATAAAATTATTTCCTACATAATGGTATATTATTTCTATTTTTTATACATTTAATAATTAAATTTATTTATGACACAATGATGATGCATTGTTTTCCTAATTAATGAAAGAATCAAATAAATGGTATTATAAATGTTAAAATAAATATAATATGCATATTTTGATGCCATCCACGAAATTAATAGAATACTATGGCTTGTTAGGATTGATTAAATAAATTTATTTTAATTAATAAATTTGTTTTGACTTAAAAGAATCAGTTACTAAATAGTCTCAAAATTGACATAAAAGAGTTTTTAAAATAAATATTATATTATTAATTGATATTATATTCCTCAAAATCTAAGGATTGGCCAAAGGATGTGTATGATTATATTTATTTCATTAATGATCCACTTAGAGTTATCATGGCAGTTTATAGTATGTTTATTAACAAAATAAAATAAAAATACATAGAGACATGGTAAATGTCAAACTAATTATGTATGAGTTAAATCTAAAATATAAGGTTAATATAGTGACCCAAAAGTTTCTAAAACTTATTGGATGGGTAAATTTCGACTCATCCACACATTATACTAGAAATAAATCTATTTGGATCCATTAGAAAATGATTATAAATTTATTATAAAATAATATTTTATGTTTTTCTAAAGTTCCCCTAACAACTCTTATAAAAGGAAACTCCATCGTCTCACTAATTCAGATCTTAAAAGCCTATTGTGTCAGCCAACCCCTACAAAATTACACTCTAAACTATCCTCCCTTCATCCTAGAGGCCCTAATTTAGTCATAAATCCATCCTAAAGAGCCCTTTTTATCAAATCAACATGATGAACCCGGAGAAGAGGTAAATATTTCATCACCTCTTTCATTTTTCATTCTTCTTCCACTTCCTTTTTCATTGTTGTTTCCATTATAAAATAATAAATATAGTATATTCTATTTACTGTGATGTTATTTTAAATATTTTAAAACCTAATTCATTATTCTATCCATCCTTTGAAGGACATGTAACAATACAATTATATATTATTTTAATATCAAAATAATGATATTGTCGCTCATGCGTACGTATAGATAACTGTCTCCATGAATGCAATGAGATTAATTACCCATAGTATCAATTCATGACAATTTATAATTTTATGATTAAATTTAATATTTAAAGACATGATATCATTCGGGATATGAATAATATGCATCCCATCTATAACAAATATGACTCACAAAATAAAGAATATAAACGAAAATGAATCCATTGACGCCCGAAACAACTATAATACTAAGATATTATTAATGAAGGAATGTTAAGATATAATATATGATATGATATTAATGTATATGTTTACTGTATAATTTATTAACAATTATTTCACCATTATACAGGAGGTTAACCTACCCTTGACCAAGGAAAAGTAAAAGGTAAGGGTTAATTTCACAATCTCTTCATTATACGAGGTTGTTTATATGTAATTATCATCTGGGACCTCTTTATCATCCATATCCATTTTTCAGAAAAATGTTGTTCAAAAAATTCGTAATAGTTTATAGACAATGGGTTAAATTTTTTTATACCATTTTTTGAAATTTTAAAATATGTTTATAAAGGAATCATTCTGTCATTTTTTAAATAGGGTCATTTTTATCCTTTTTGATAAAATTAATGTATGAATGTATTTTTTTAACTTATACGGTGGGTGCGGCTATTTTACACCATTATAAAATTGTCTATGATTCCATTACAAGATTATAAGAATATTTTTAATGTAAATGTTTTCATTTATAAATATGTGACTTTTAAATAATTTTAAAAAAAGTGATATTTCTCTCAAATAGTTTTGATTTAATCTATGTCAAAATCCAATGATGGATTATAATCATATTTGAAGTTGATTTATTATGATACAAAACTTCAATATTGTATTGAAGGTTTTGTGATATGTTTCACTATGGATGTGTTATTTTTATATCATTTAGGGTTTATGGAGAATGTATTGAAAATTTTTATTCTAGTTTTAATACGAATGTTTATGTTATGTTTAAACCTATTCATATGAGGAATGCCTTGGACTTAGAAAGGGATGAGGGAGCCTAGTATAACTCCACAATTCATTGGTGGGTCTCATGAGACAATCTAGTGTCTTGGCATAAGGCCTTGACAAAATATTATTTGTAGTCTTGGTACAAGGCCATGACTATGTGGTTATGATAGTCTAGAATTATTCAATTCATCATTATGAAAGTGGTTATTGATATTTCACGTGATTATACGACTAGTATAATATCCATGTGAATAAGTAAATGGAATTATTTCATTTTACTTTTGCCATATTATGCTGATGTTCATGTTTAATAGGATTTTATTTTAGTTATACATTGCCTTAAATATTCATGTTTATTTATGAATATTTCAACTATATTTTTATTCATACAGCGCTTCTGAGATCATCCCTTTCTATGATTTATTTTTCCCAGGATGTGAAGAAGTATTTTATGACTGACCTGCAGAGATAGTCTGAGTGTATATGAGTGTGGACTTTTGATACTTTGTTGTTGTAGTATTTAACATTATAATTTAATGTAAAACTAATGAATTTATCTAGTGTTTCCAAGTCTACTAAACTAATCAGTCATTCGATACATGAACTTTTTTGATCATGCAAATGTTATGTAATAATGCACTGAATATGGGTAACTAGGGTCGGGGCATTACAAGTTTGTGTTACACCAGTAAATATAAAAATAACTAATGAGTAATTTTATTAATTAAATATACAAATATAAATAATACATTAAATATAATGTTTAAAATCATTATTATGTATTTTCTATACATTATTTATGAAAAAATCCAATTTTATGCATAAAAGATGTATTTTTCTAAAATGGTAGTTTTATTTCAGTTTGAGGGTTATCCTATATTGAATATAGTTATTAATAATTTTATAAATTAAATTTTACAATATTAACATATTATTTGAAATTGTTGTATCAAAAAAATTTCTTTTATTTTTTATATTATCTTAGAAGTTACATTTTTTTCATGAATATTAAAAAAATACCTGATTTTAATTGAAAATTGTTTTTTCATAAAAATAATTATAGTGTCAAATAATATATTTGAATGATCATGACGAATAATTATATAATTTTTATCAATTTATCCAATATATTTCATATTAATAAATTTCATATTGAATTTAGATATAAAAATATTTCTAATATTTGGATGTTGTTACTTTAAGAACATGTTTTCTCAATCCATCTATGAGATTTATTTTTAACTAATTTTTGAAAATTATGTGTTTATTATTTTGAATAATAGATTTATTAATAGTAATCACAATATATAAATTTATTAATTATATCCCTTTAATTTTTTAACATTTTGAATCGTAACATTAGTAATATTTTTTATTTCCGTGGTTTTTGATAAACACCATAATTAATGGTTAAAATAATTTTATATATACTATAAAATTACACTAATATATTAAAAAAAATTATTTTATGACTATTTTAAAAAAAAATCCTTTTGTAAATGTTATATCCTTTGGATTCCACATGGATGCACGTATGACATTTACTAACTTTTATGCCAAGAAAAGTGAATTTTTTCACACTCTAGTTATTAATAAGTAAAATTTGTATAATGAGGTTTTATGTAGTTTATATGTTATAATATCAATATTAATTTGAATTTTCACTTTTTTATCTACATCCTGTTAATTTATATATTATTTTTATATATTAAATAATTACATGAAATGGTGACACAAGATGTTTTTTAATTGATTAATTAATTGAAGATTCAAATAAATGACAAAAAATATTAAAATAAATATAAATTTATATAATAAATGTCATTAATTTAGTTTATATATTGATTTGAAATATTATTTTTGTTTTTATATATTTTTTTCAATGATATCATATTTTTATGATATCTTAAAAATGTTATGCGTTGAATCATGTCAAAATTGACATTATTGATATTTTAATATAAATTGTATTTTATTAAATAATATAAATTTTGTAAGAATATAAATTTTGACCAATTAATTTGTAAATGTAGATAAATTTAATTAAGTACTCATTTATTGTCCATTTATCATTTTATAGTAATTATATTAACCCTCAAATCGTAAATAACATGATATTATGGTAAGAATTAATATGGTTAAATAATTGTTAATGACAAAAATATGATGTAATCAAAAATATATATAATTAATATTATATTATGTTTTTTAGATCCAAAATTATCCTATAATATAAATTTATATTTTTGGATCCATTTGAATAAAAAAATTTATTTATATTAAATTTATATTATGATGATTTCCAAGAGTTCCTATCCCCTCTCCAATTGATGAGAACCCATTATTTTCTATTCTCCACACCTCAATCCCTATTTTTTCTGGCAGTATATTATAAAATACCTTTAAATAATTCCACCGAAATTTATATATATCTATGTTAAGTTATAAAATACTCCTTATTTGTGTTAAAGTGTTAATCATATGAGATTATTCAAAAAATTGCTTCGCTTTTAAAGAAGAGTTTTCATTTAATTTCTCCTTTAACTTCCTTCAATTATTTTTCAATAAAGGTTAATTAATAACAATAGTATCATCAATATATTTAAATTTTATTATTTTAATATCATCTCTTAACTCAATCACCAAATTCATCGAAATGGAAATTAATTAACCATTCGTGTTTATGACTGACTACAACCTCGAAAACCAATATTATTCATTTTCCAAAACTGTCAGTAAACATTGATTATATTTAAGTAATTAATTTCTATATATTATATTAATGAATAATTTATCATTATTACACAATAATTTATGTTTTAAATTCTTACCTATACATTAACATAAAAATTATAAGGTTATTAGTTTATACTTGTGAACTATCACAAACACAAAGTAACGTGATTTTTTTTAATCAACACATTACATGAATAATATATATAAGTATATTTAAATTATTAATATGTAATTAATGATATTATTATACTTTTATAAATATAAAATAAGAGTTACATTATTTATAAAATGATCGTTGAAAAATGAAAATGTTATTCAAGTGTTTGTACGACATAATTTCGGTATGATTGTAAAACAGTTTATCATTCATAACCATATATAATGAATGGATTTAAAAAAATTAATCATTTATTATAATTATTATTATATCATTAATTTAATTTTTTATATGGGGGACTTATACAATTTTGATTATGGATATAAAACAAATGTTATTTTGATATCATGTTACCAATATTGTCAAAACTCCCAAGGATAAAATATATAATTATTAAACTGATATTATATGATATTAAGTTATTTTAATATAATAATAATCTAGAACAAAATTACAATAATGTAAATAATTATCATAATTTTATTATTCATGATGATAAAAAAGGTATATTATGTGTTTGACTAACAATAAGGGACCCTTTATATAAAACATCATTTTAAATGTTTTAATGATTTGTTCATCTATATCATTCCAATTCATTTCCATGTTAAAAAAAATTATGAATATATATATATATATATTTGTCATAAAATTATAAATTTTAGTTTTATTCAAATGTTTCAATGTGGTATGGGACACTTTTATTTATAAATATATTTATAAATATTTTATATTTTATTTGAAAAAGGATTTGTTAATCAATAACATAAAATATTTTCTTTTGGGTGAAAATGGAATGTTATGAGTATATTTTCCAAAATTAAAATAATTTAAATGTTATGATTATATAATGATATTTGGGAATATGAGGGGTGGAGAAATGATAATCTAACTATAGATGGTTAGGTTATAACATCAAATTCATTTGGTATAGATGTAAAGTATATTGATATTTCATTTCCTATAGTGATATGTATAAAATTTGACCCCATAGTAATTTATTTTGAGTATAATTTTGACCCATCACACCAATTTATCTTTTATATTATCTCTTATAAGATTTCATTAATATAATTTTATGTTCATAAGGTATGATAATGAAATTTTGGAAATATTTAATCCTCTTTTACGGTAAAAATGTATTGTTTTTAAGGAAGGTTTTATGGGTTTTCACCAGACTAATGGTTTCCATTATTTTATGTTTTATATTGATATTTTTTTGGCAATGAAATGTTTTGAAATGTTTTTCACACGATTTAAGGAAGTTAATGGATGAGGTTGAGGTTATGGAGAAAATTAAAATGATGCACCATGAAAAGAAACCGTGTTTTATTTTAAAAGGGTTTCCTTTAGAGGAAAAAGTGGATACCCAGTATAAGTGTCCACTTATAATTTTTTTTAGATTTTATGCATTTTAAAAATTCAACAAAACTCTATACAAAAAAAATATTTTGGAGATGAATGTAATTTCTATATTTATATCAACTACAATATTTAATGATTAGGGTAAATACTTATTGTTGGAATTAGAGTTGGGTTTAGACAATAGTTGATATTAGATGTATTCTTAAGATAATGAGATATCATAATGGATTTATAATTTTATGGCCAATCATATGTTCAACATCTTATAAACCCCTTTGATTTTTTTATATAATGAAATTATATAGTGATTAATGGTATTTTTGGAGATATTTATTATCTAGATAATTGTGGGTTATTACTTTTTGGGGTGATAAATGAAAATAATAATATAAAAATTTTGTGTAAGTCATGTAATGGTTAGTTTTAAGAAGTTATCATATTTTGGGATTGTTATATGAATTGTGTTGTTTTATAAACATGAAAATTCATGGGATGGGTGATAACCCCTCACTTCTGAGAAGGAATTGATTTTTAAACCAACAATTAATGGGTGAGATGTATGTAATGCCTACCTCTAGACTACATTAAGTCCTAGTTTGTATTAATTTTTTCTGTTAAAATATTGTATGGATGAATAATAATTTGATTTTGGGAAAAAATTATGATTTTGGAGAAATGATTTGGGGATTATCTGATGAATCATATTTTATAAGATGCTAGCTATTTTTTTATCCTATAGGACTATGGGAAAATAATACTATGGGATTTATTTTAATAAGTAAATGTTGAATTAAATTTAATAAAAATCTAGGATTTTATATCGGATATATAGTGATTTGGGTTATTAATGGAAATAAATATCATGTCATAGATATTATGTGATTTATGACAGGAAAATATTTTATGAGACATTATGTTTGATAAATGTATTTTGGAGATAAATTTTAAATATTTTTAGGGGAGACTATTTAATCAAATACTTCTAAATTTTGGGTTTTAGATTATATTTGTATTATTTAGGGGAATTTTACGGACAACTATTTTTTGAATGGATTATGTTGAACATTGGGTATTGGAATTAAATTTTTTAAATTAAATGTAGTTTTGATTAAATAAAAAATATATATTAATATTTATGCAATATTTATTTAACTTATCTTAACCATTTTGGTTTTGGTTAATGTATAATGCATCACATTACTTCTTTAAGAGTAGAAGTTTTATTAATTATTATTATGATGGGGGATTTTAATAAGGTTATTTTGAAAAGTCAAAATGTTGTTACTAATAATGAAACCAAAATTGTGATGATAAAATTTCAAAAATTAAGGATAATATAACACCCCATGTTTTAAAAAATTAAATTCAATTTTTTATAACTATCATGATAAACCAGTCATATTGGAATGCATAATTTAATATTGTTTTTTAAAAGTTACCATTTTTAACTAGATATTATAATAGAATAAATTAATTTTTAATAACTCTATTATTAATAAAGGGTATATATATATATATAAATAATTCTGGACCAATTACACATAAATGATTGTAAACCTTTTTTTAAATATAATGAAATGTCTTTCTAGAAAAACTATTTCAGTGTGATCATGTGTGTTTTATACCACAATATAAATAAATAACTAATGTGGGATTAAATTAAAAACATATATTTCAATATAACATTTTAAATTCATCTTATGTGTTTTCAATTATTTATATAATAAAAAATCTATTTTTTACAAAAAAAAAGTATTTTTCAAAAAATTATGTTCCCCACATTTAAGGGAACACTTGTTATTATTCTTGTTTATAAATATTATATAAATTATATTTGACAAAAATAACATATTATTTGAAATAGAAGCCTCAAAATTTAGTTTTTTTTAATTTTTTATATTTTTTTGATAAATTCAATTTTTTTATGAAAAAAAATGAATTTATATTAATTGAAACTGGATTTTTCATAAAATCTATTTATAGTATTAAATAATTGTTTTTATTATTAATAAATATTTTTTTTATAAATTAATTAAAATTAGGTCATTTTAATAAATATGATATTTAATTTGGATATAAAAACTTTTAAATATTTTCAATGTTTTTACTTTAAAAACACGATTTTGAATCTGATAATGAGAATAATATTTAAATAGTTTCTGAAATTAATTTATTTATATGTTTGAAAAATGGATTCAATATTTTTAAGAATAATATAAAATATTTTTAAATATCACCATTTTATTTTTGGACATTACGAATAGTAAATGTAGAAATACTTTTTATTACTAGAGTAAAGATTAAAAACAAATAATTATATTTAAAAATAATACTGTTATTATTTCAAAATTATCCTATAACTAATTCTATTTTCAATGGATGCAATATTATTAATATAAATAGTCCTTGGGGTGAATTTATATCCTTTGGATGTATTAGGAATTAGTGTATGATATTCATTAACTAATATCTAATGAAAAGTCATTTTTGAGACACTCTAGTTTTAAAAAATTAGAATATTTTATATATGGGTTTATAATAATGATGTTTTTGAATATATATTTATTTATTGATAGAAAAAAATTTATATACATCATGGTAATTCATTAATAATATAAATTCATAAAATAACTACTATAAATGGTGACACTATGCTGATAGAGTAATTGTTTAATATACGGAAGAATTAAATATCTGATATTACAAATTTCAAAATATAAATAATTTAACAAAATTAATTTCATGGACAAATTATATTGATTAATTTGACATATTAGTAGTGTTTTAAAAAAATTGGATTTAATATACCAGGTTTTTATGATATTTGTAAAAATTCATGTGATAAATAGTGTCAAAATTGACATTATTGACATTTAAAAAAAATAATATTTTTTTAAACGACATAAAACTTCTGTAAATTTAAATTTCAACAAAGTATTGGTATAATTCTCAAAATTTTAGATATTAATGATTTATTGGTAATTTTTAATTTAATAGTAATTATATTAATCCAAAAAGTGTAAATTACATGATATCACCAGAATATTTAAAAGGAAAAATAATTCATAAAGCTAAAAGAAAAGGATTAAAAAATAGTAAAAAAATTTCTATTTCATATTGTATTAAGGTATTGATACCCAAAATGATCCAATATTTTAAATTGATATGTTTTGATCCATTTTTATTATATAATTAATTTATATTAATTTAATATTTTCATGATTTTTGAGAGTGCCCCACACATCTCTTATAAATAGAAGTCATTATTCTCTATTGTTCACACCTCAAAACCTTTTTGGATTAACCTATATCTGTAGTAATTATTTCATAGAATCCCTCCCCACAGTCTAGAAGTCTTATATTATGTAGAAGACCCTCTTTAGAGGTCTAATGTTATTGACCAAAGGAGATCATCCAGATAAAATGTATCATTATTAATTATGTGTTTCTATTATATTTTTCCATCCAATTCCGTCAAATATTTTTCAAGCAAATAATAATAATAATAATTCTAGTATACTGAATATAATTATATTTTTATATGTTAATATCATCACCTAAATCCTTCAATAATTTCATCAAATGGTAAATGAATTAGTCGTTCATTAATATGAAAGACTACCACATCACAGAGAGATATAATTTTTTTTCCATGACATTAAATATATAATGATTATAATGATGCTATTATATATATATATATATGATATTATTGAATTATTTATCTTTATTAAATAATGATATATCATTTATATTATTATTTTTCCATGCACATAAAAATTATAATGTCGTTCCTGCGTATGTGTGAACTATCAACTCCACAACGCGATGTGATTCATTTCTCATCACCACATCAGATGAATAATATATATATATATGTATGTGTGTGTGTGTAAATTTAAATTATCATTATGATATTAATTGTATTAATAACATTATATAATGACAAAATAGCACTTCACTTCATTAAATAATGATCAATGAAAAATTAAAATGTTACTTATTCGTACGAACAGCTTACCACCTATATCTTCGTACCATAGATCTCATTTAATTTCCATTATTAAGAAATGGATTTATAATAGTCATAATTATTTCTTGTATATTATTCTAGATATTATTTACATGTACCATTTTTATTACATACAAAAAATATACATTTTTTGAATCAGGTACTGAATATTGTCAAAATGCTCAAAATGGACTTATAATATCACATTATAGTTATAACATGATACTAAGTGATTTAAATGGAATAATATACATGTTAAAGGTTCAAAATAACGTATAAAATTACTAAAATTTCTTATTTAAGAAGATAATGAATGTACGTGATGAGTCAGAAAAATTGTAAGAGACTCTTCAAGTGAAACATATTTTTAAATATATTAATGATTTATTTATTAAAATATTTTTCATTCATGTACTCATTTTTAAAATATATTTTATGAATAAATTTATATGGAAAATAATTTTTAAAAATGTAAACTTCTCATTTCATTCAAATAATTCATTTTTTATGGGACCCAGTCACATATAAATTTCTTTTGAAATGTTTTAAATAGGAGTGAAAAATTGATTGGTTCATCAAGAACCAAAAACGTTTTTTAGGAGAAAAAATGGAAATTAATGAGTGAATTTTAGTTATTTGAAAAACTATATGTGTTATGATTTGATATTGGTATTTGGAAATTTGATGGGTAGTAACGTGGTAAATAATTGATTGGTGGTTACACTATAACATCCAATGCACTGGGTATAGAAGTCAGTCATATAGCTATTAGAATTATATGGGTAACATGTATGGAAGTTAACGACAATATTATTCTATTTGATAATAATAATTTCCTGTGTTACCTAATTATATTTATATTATTTATGATTAATTTTGTGAAAAGTATTTTTATTTTTATAAGGTAAGATAACAAGCTTTTTAAAATAATGATTTTGTTTTTTGGGTAAAAATGTATGATTTTAATGGAATATTTTATTGGTTTCACTAGATTAATGGTTTCCTTTTTTGAATGTTCTTTACTGACCTTTGGTTCTCATCCGAGTTTTTTAAATGTTTATGATATGTTTTAAAAAATATTGGTATAATATTCCATCCATAAAGAATCTTGTGGAGATGTATCCTGAAAGGAAACCATGTTTTATTTTAAAAGGTTTAACTATTGTGGAAAAACATCATATTGATTATAAAAGAACACATATAATTTAAGATTTTACATTGTCACAATTTTAAGAAATATCCAAATCTATATGCATATAATATATTTGTAAAATGTATGTTAATATAGTTCTAAAATAACTAGTCTATGTAATTTTTATGGTCGAGTCATTACTCCATATGACATCATGAATAAATTAATTAATAAATTTTAACAAGAAAACATTCATTGTATATAAAATATCATGTTTGAAGAATTTTTTATTTTTAGACATATAACTATATTACCTTCGGTAATAACATATAAACTTACATAATAAGAAACTGTGACATTATCTTAAATATAAAATCAAAATATAATTAAAAAATATGTTGATAGAAGTAAGACAACTTCAATAATTTTAAATAAATTGTTCTTCATTCTTATCTTTTTGATTTGTTTTCAACACTAACATCAATAACTATCAATATTGATATTATCATATTTTCAACAAACCATAGGATTTCTCACAAATAAGTTTCATGACCCAATGATACAATATTTATTAAAATTTTAGAAAATTATATCCCTCGATAATATGAAATTTAATAAATATAATATTGGAGTACTCTACATCCACCATCTACTTAAATTTCCCAAACTCTAGAAGACAAAAATACCACCATAAAAACCTATAAAACACCATATTATAGAAATTTGTTTTTGGAACAGTGATACCACTTAATATTATAAAACTAACATCAGAATAAAAAATGGATAATGAATTTTGTTTTTTCAGTTCACTACTTTTGTTAAGAAAATTAAAATCTTTGTGTTGGACTCCCATAAGTTATTTTTGGTTTGGGATCATGATGAACAAAATTATTTACTATAAATTTCACAAACCATTCCTTTATCATAACCCTTCTGAACATATATATGTATTGATTTTTTAAGGAGACTTTACAACATCATAACTCCAACAAAAAATATCTTTTTAGGAAATGAAAACTAATAGATATATTTGATATGATCATGATAATTTTATTGAATTTGTTTATCAGTAGAATACAATTTGATTATCACAAGTGATTTTAATGAATTTTCAACAGTTACCTTTAAATAATTATACAAAAAATTAAACTAGAACATATTAGTACATGATAGTGTGGCATAAACATATTATATTTTCTGATACAGAATGTCACATAGACATGTTTATTAATATACATTATGGAAAAAATAATATACCAAAATGATTGTACATCCTGATGTTTATTTTTGTTCATTGAAATATCATACCCAATATTAACGATTAATACATTTTATTATCATTTCATTACATATATGGACACATGAAACCATAATTTAATATTACATTAATATAGATAAGTACTAAATTGATAGCCTTCATGTGGGACTCATTTTTATCTATATGATATATAGAACAAAATTTTACTTGATACATTTTGTATTTATTTTATTCCCCAAGACATAGAAAATACATGACTATCTTATAGAGGTTCATGTAATGTAAAAATTTTCCAACTTCATCTTTGGTCAATTGCACACCAAATATAATACAAATGAATACATACTTTGATTATTCAAATTAATGATTCTTAAGAAATACCATGGAATACATTCCATTTAAATGGTTTATGAATCTTATTTTGTGGTTACTTGTAATCCTAGTAATAAAATTAATAAAAAAATCATTGAAATATCAAACATCATTTTTAATCCAATCATAAATATATTCAATTTTTTTTGGTTTTCACCACAAAATATTATATGAAAAAAATATTTGATAAAAAATTGAATACCTATGTTCATTAATTTAATAAAAAGGATTTTATAAGCACATATTGTAGGCATGTTCCTCAACTTGTACAAATATTAGGTTTATAATACATATGATAGGGAACTTTGTTCAACAGATATAAACATTTATTTAGTGTGGACACCATGGATTCGTTAATATCGTCATTGAACCCATTAGGTATATCAATATATAATTCTTATGAAAATTCACCATTGAATATTTTTGATATTACATCCATATGATATAAAATTTAATTTCAGCAAGATTCAATTGGAAAAACATTGTTATGAATTCTAGTTTTACAATAGGGGTGGAGATTTAATCTGAGGATATATTTCAACCTACGAGTTTCTTTTTAATAATAATATTTATATTTTCATTGAAATGTCACCCTTTCAATTTATTTTACATTTATTTCATGTGACATTATATTTATCTGGAATTGTAACAATTTCTAATGTGTCGTTATATTCAAATAAATATTACTCTTTTCCAATCACAGTAACAGACCCTTTATGTTCAACATATTTAAAAATAGTTTTTTATTCCACCTATAAGATAAGATCTATTTTTCAATATTTTAATTCCATATGGGACTCAGGTTTTGTTTATTCCTGTCCTGAAATTTTCATAAGAATGTTTCTAGAGCTAAGCGCTGAGGTGACCGGCAATTCCGAGGAACGGTGTGCCAAAAATTATGTTTTATAAAATATAAATTATTTTTACAATATTCATGTGTTGGAAATGAGTTATCTCATAAAAAAATTTAGGATTAGAAAACTATGGCCGTATTTTATTATTGAGAGTGAGGTTTACCATAGAAATCATATCTCTTTTGTGGTATGTGCCTTCTGTGGATTTAGTTATCGAGGTTTTTTCGTAAATAAATTAAAAAATTTACTTAGGATGTTGGATCGAAAAAAAATTAACAGAGTCTCAGATCTTATTCCCGTGACCGTGGTTGAGTTTAAAACATCATTTTTACTAGAGTAACAACATAATTTTATTCGATGATGGGTGCAGCTCAGATGCGAGTTGGGAGAGAAGATATTAAATTTAGAAGAGTTAATTCAAAAAAATTATGTCTCCTATCTTCCTTTCATGCGCATGTAAGAAGAACCACAGTAACCACATCCCCCTTCCTCCCTACCGACAATCAATCCAGAGGATAAACCATCATAATGAAGTGGTGTCGGTCCCATTTCATGATGGTGATCACTCCCAAATTGTGCAAAAACAGCTTCTGAATGTTCATCTAACCTCGAAGTGTTGGAAATTCAACTTGGGTATGTATATATGAGTACTAATCAATATCCAATTTTTTTTATTAATTAATATTCAAATAATCCCTTGATATGTGAATATTAGGATATGAGGATCCCATATATGACTTCATTGTATTTTTTAGACCATCAGGGTCCTCTCGATAGTCTGTAAGAAGCACCAACGTCTCTCTTGAGGTGTTCTAAAGAGGCACGACTTCGGTAGACGGTTGTGAAACAGGCTGCTGGTAGCGGTGGCATGCTGGGGGTGTAGGTTTCATGGTTGTTCTATGGGTTGCTGGAGCAAATCAGGATTTTCAGAGTGGGCTGGTCCAACCAGTTTGGGCCTTCAGGATGAGGTTTCATTAAAAAAACTATATCATTTTAACCGAGCATCTAATTTTTTTCCACCTGTGACCACACATTCCTCTCATCAATACATACCTTTTCATATCACATTGGTAATTTAATGTTCCATTACAAGTATTGATGACAGGAAACCACCAATATTAATTATTTTTTATTATTACTTGGAAAATATGGTATTGTATGTATCTCCTACATCTGGTGTCTATTTAATGAGAAATTACTGGAAATGAAACCCAAATTTATTTCATATTTTCTAATACTGATTAAGTTAATTGTATCATAATCGAGGTGGAAGTGCATGAGGATCAGTTTGTTCATTTGCGGTGAAATGTGGATTTTTCACTACGTGTCAATTTAGGGCTAGTAAATATCATATCCTACGTGCTTTCCATGTTTAACGAAATTGTGGTCTAAATTATGGATTTTAGTACTCCCCACATTGTTTTAATTTGATTGTAAACTTTGGGTACATTCTTTATGGGGTTGTTACTCCCCTGATGGATTAGGGTGCATGTTTCCCCATGACATTCATAAAGATAGATTTCACTCATTCCATTTTAGGGAACATGCTCTCCAATATAATTAGAAGGAATGGTCAGTACTCCCCTATTATTCTTGGTATTAGGCTCTATATCCATGTAGTTTTTCTCCCCTACAGTGGATTCAGGCTCTAGTTTCACATAGTTGTTTTCCATTATCGTGGGTGCAGGGACACATCTCTCGGGGGGGGGGGGGGGGGGGTGCTCTACTACCTTGTGGGTGGGATGATGTTTTATGGAATGGTTCATGACTACCCTGTTAAGTTTCAAGATCACATTTCTCAGTGTTTCAATCACCTGTCGTACTAGGTTGTGGGTTCACACCTGAGGAGTGTTTCTCCCCCATGTTCTAGTTAGCAGCGGAGAGCGGACCCCTCCACTTGTTGCGTCTTATTGAAGGTTCATATGTAGAACTCCATTGACCTTTTAAGGTGTGGGGACTTCCATATAAGAGTTAATGAGGACTCATGGGTTGGTTTAGATGTTATTAACCCTCGACTATGGGGAACATGAGAGGTGGGGGACTCTCCACAAGGGAAATTGCGACCTTGCATAGGGATCATGTTAGTGTTGGTAGGACCTCTAGTGTTGGGAACTAATGTTAGGCCTAGTCAATTGTTACAAGAATAGCATTTACTAAGAACCTATCTCTAGTTATGATGTTAGAACCTCAGGAGGATTGGTTCCTGAGACGAGTAAATCTGATTTTTTTCTTGGTTCCATTGTGGTGTTTTCACTATTGGGTTGACTCACTATATAGTTGAATGAATAGTAATTTTTTGAAAAATATAAACTTGAGGTGGTGTTTCCCTCTCATGTGGGATCCCCCTGGTTTGGATTAGTAGACTAATTCCATTAAATTTATCTTCTTTTATGGTTTTTTGGGGATCATATAGAGAATCTGTATAGTCACCCCTTCCCAGGATTTTCCCTTATATGATTTGTGTATTATAAAGACCACATGTGAATTGATGGAGTCCCTGGAGTCCCTGGAGGACCTAGAGTTGGTAGAGCATATTGAGATAGATTGATGAGGGTTTTTATAGGGGCTTTTCAGAGGATATTATTGTATTTATTATTTGGCATTGATCCCTCCTTCTAAGCAGGTTGAATTCATTTTTAGTTTTCATCTGGTGTGACTAGTATCTTCATATTTTTTACTTTTTGGTAGTCTTGTTTGGATAATGGTATCCAAGCATTTTTATTTTTAGTTTATATCACCTAACTACTACATGGAGGTGTATTTAGGTGTATTAATATAGGTACTTTATGAAAAGTAATCCTATTTGTATGATAGAATACTCGTCGCTAGTCTCCATCACCAGGCCTATAAGAGGCAGGCTATGGGAGTCGTAGCTTTAGCACCATTGGTTCAGGTCTAGACAACGTGGTCCCAGAGGTTGTTAGTTCCACTTTTGGACCAACATTTTGATCTTTTATTGGGTAGAATTTTGTAACTATAAGAGTGATTAATGTTCCAATTTTAGTATTGGGGGTCTAGTGTTGGGGTGATAGACAATATATCCCTTCATCGAAATTCTAATAACTATATATTCAACTCAAGACATTGGGACATGGGTTGCTAGGAAATAAATGAATCATTTATCTTATAGGAATTGGTTTTGTGTTTTTAATCCTTGCGTCATCTCCGATGATATACTCTTTGTCATGGTGAATCATGACTGTATTTTATGTTGCGTCCATTATGACATACATTCAGGGTTTCATGGAGAAATTTTGTTGAATATTCTCTCTGTGAAAAGGATTTAGAGAAAGGAATGATTTTTAATGATATATCTAGATGTGGAATGAATGTTGAGCCACCAGTGATGTTCCAGTAGTGAAGGATGAGAATGATTGTAGGCTTAGTGCATTGTATAAGTTCTAGAGGCAGTGACCTCTAAGGTTCTTGGGTGACCTAGAACCCGAGGCCATTGATGACTAGCTTGTGGTAGTCAACCGAGGTATTTTCCTAGTAAGGAATCCTCCAGATTAGATGGTGGTCCCACTGGTGATTATTTTTCATGGTTCATATTTGGAACTGGGGTAGTTTTATGATGTTGGACCATGAGGATGATATTCTCACCTTTTGTACTCTTAAATGTTTACTGGCCTTCATGTTACTCCATGGGCCTGGAATGAGACCCGTTATTTTGGGGCTAGGCTTTGGAGAAGTTCCTCCATAGATAATTTCCAGATAGTGCAGTATCATTGTTCCTTACAACCAATGTAGGGGTACAAGAGAAGGCTCTAGTAGTCGAGGGCTTCCGGGCAGAGGGATAGGAGGACATGGCCCACAATGAGGTTTTTTAGGATGAGACTGCGTCTTAAGCTAAGAGAAAATATGGATCAAGATCAAAATAGTGCAGGCATACCCATGAATGGAAATAGGAATGTGGGTATTTTAGGCATTATCCATGTCAAGAATCACATCATTTTATAGAGAGTTGTTGTTAATCTTATGATAGCCAGAAACAATTTACTAGATATTGTCTGGCGGGTCATGCTTCTAAGAGTAAGACATTCAACAGACCACCTTAGAAGTGGTATAGTTTTGACCACATAGCTCTATAGTGTGGAGGACGTGGTGGAAGATAATATGTAGTAACGGTAGGTGGAAGATGGTATGAGTATCCACCACCACCATCCCCAGGTCCATCATGCTAGGATCAGGGGATTGAGTACATGGAGATGATATTAAATTCTTTAGAGGTCATTGACCCATAGTCTCCATGAATAGATAGTGGTACTCTCTAAGTCATTTTTAATTTCTACAGTTGTTTTGATGGGTAATGTTAAGAGTTACTCATTTCATTCCTCTTTTTGTAAGCAGTTTGTTTTGGCGACAGGGGGTTTCAGAAAGACCACGTGTTTGTCTCATTCATCCTATCATCAAATACATGAGGAATATTGATACTTCCACCACCTATATACATTTTTTGTTTGAATAAAACCATGATTGCGAGTCTATTACAACCAAAGTGGAATTTGTCGAGTTGCGGTGGATGATTCCCATTGGATGTGTGATTGGGGTGGGGTTGTGTGTTTGAGTTTTTTCTGAGGGATAATGACACCAAGTATGCATTGGGATGATTTTTTTTTGATAATTTTTACCCTCTCCTGTTTAGTTTTATCTTGGTATTTGAGTATCATTACGAGGTCGTAGTGTGGTTTAATTGGCTTCAGACTCATAAGAATGAGGGACATGTCCACCACTAATATTCTTTCATTAGATGTGATGAAAAATTGTTTCAGTGAGTTAGTGCTACCCAAATCAAATAGTATCTATGTGTAGTGGATGATTACTTTTGAATTCACTATTTGAAGTAGGTCATTCCAGTATTTATGTCATGTTAGATAGGTGGCATACCGATATACCTTATTAATGTAGTGGAACAATCACATGGTTATTCCCTCCTATCTTATGTGAGGAGACATGTTCCCAGTTGCACAATGTCAAGCTGGGATGAGCTGTACAAGGGTGGTGTATCCCTTGTGGTTACCCTAAGAGTGTGATTTTTGGTATCATGGGAACTCTCTGTTGGTTTTTTTTGGTTTTGGTGAACTCACTATTGTGGGAGACCCATGCGAGGTTAAATTTTATTTCCCTTGTTCCTAACCTGTGGTTTTTTAGGGACTAAATTTATAAATGATGCTATGATGTAGTGACTTGGGTTTTCTCGATCAGACATTGGAATATTACTATAAATATTTCTAGAGCAAGGTGCTATGGCACGATGTCATTATGAGGCCCCTTCTACTCAGAATTATTTTTATAAAAATATTAATTATTATTATATAATATATGTGGAGAAAAAAGTTAAATAATAAATTGTAACTCAGATAGGAAAATTAAGGCCATGGTTCTATCATGAGCATGCCATTAACCCTAGGTAGGGTGTAAATTTTTCGGGCCGAGGACATTTGTAGAAAAAGAAAATGAGGTAGGTTTGGTAAATAAATTTATAAATTTTTTGGATGTGGGATCCAATAACATCTAAAAAAGCATCAGATAAATTTTTTGAGACCATCGTTGAGTTCTAAACATTTTTCTTACCCTCGGTGCGACAATATTTTAGCCTAGGTCTGTTGTTGGGTTATTGGATTGTCGAAAGATGGGCTGTTAAATGGATATGATAAAATTAAAAAAAATTAATTCCCATCACTCACTTTTTTGTGCATATAAGTGGAGATAATGTATCTCGTTCCCCCTTTCCCTCTACCAACGATCAATATGGTGGAAAATTCATTGAAATGATTGGTCTTTGATCTCATATACTGACAATGTTTTCTCCCTGATCAAATAGTAGCAGCTTAAGAGCCGGAATTTAACCATGATGAATCGACATTTATTCCTAAAAAAGTATATTTGAGTTTTGACCATTATCCCTATGTTTATGCTAATTTTTCTTTCAAATCAGAACAAGATATATAGAGGTTGGAATCAAATGATCTCATATCATTCAACATTGTATTTTTTGACCCTTGAGGTATCCAATTTGCTTTTGGAAGCATCGGTGGTGCTTCATCGGTGTTATGGTGAGGCATTACTCTAATGAAACGTGGCACGACCAGCTACATGCGACAATGGTCTGGAAGGGTTCTAGTGGAGGCAGCGTAGTAGTGGAAGCCGCCAGAGGGTGTTGGAGGCATGGGGTTCTAGGTGGACTAAAGGCAGTAGTGCACTTGGCATGTAGGCCATGGAGAGGCAGTCGAGCCACATGGTAGGGTCGCAGGCTAGCAGACTGAACTGGGTCATCCAGAGCAGGCCTGTCCAACCAGTTTGGGCATTTTTGTTGGGGCATCGTTCAAACACCCGTATCTTTTTAACAAGGAATCTAGTTTATGTGATTTTTATGACCACACATTCCTCTTTTCATGAAAAAATATTGAAATCACGTTGGGAATTTAATATTTTGATCACAATGCTTGGTGACATGAAACGTCCAATTTTAAAAATAATAATATAATTATTATTATATCTGAATGTTTTTACTGACGTATATCATGCGACCAAAAAATAATTAAAATGTTTTCAAAAGTGTTGATATACTGAAAATAGTTGGTAATGTTGATGACCAATTTTGTATTCTCAAAATTGACTCGATGTGCAGGCCCCATGAGGCTCGGTTTGGGTTCTTACGGTGAAATGTTACTTTTCACCGGCTATTTGTTTTGGGCATGTAAATAGCCTATCATAAGAGTTTTAATTTTAGAACATGATGGTGGCCTCTATTATTTCATGTGGGACTCCCCATAATGTGGATGTGGACTATTACATTTGTGCAGTTTCTTCCAACATTGTTACTCCAGTGATATATTAGTCTGCATTTTTCCCCATGACATTTGTGTAGCTGGATGACTCCCATGGTGTGTCAGGGCATGGGCTCTCCAATGTCATTAGAATGTAGGGTCGGTACTCCCCTATCGTCCCAAAGAGTGCTTACTCTATCAATATAGTTATTCTCCCCAACAGTGGGTGTGGGCTCCAATTTCATAGATTGGTGCTCCCCTATCATGGGTTAGGGCCCCTCATCTCTCATTGTGGTGCTTCCCTACACTGGCTGCATCACATTTTTCGGAATGGTTCTACCGTTCTATTTTATGGTAGGGGATCATGTTTCACATGGCAACACTCCGCTATCATACTTTTGCGTTGGTTCAATCCAACAAATTAGCCCTCCCCCAACCCGTGTTCTAGATGGTTGGATGGAGCTGTCCCCGCCACTTCTTACATGTGATTCCTAGTTCAGTTTTAGTGCTCCAATGATAGTTTGAGGCATGGTCCCCTCCATAATAGATTGAGTTAGGATTCACATGTTACATTATTAGTTATTAATCCCTCAACTGTGGGGATAGTGGCGAGGTGTGGGACTCTCCACATGGGTACTTTTGACATTGTGCAAGGCACATGTTATTATTGGAAGGACCTCTAGTGTTGGTAACTAGTGCTCAGACCAGTGAATTATTGAATAAAGGTACTAGATAAGGAATTAGTCACTGGTGATGAGGGTGGAACCTCATCAGGCTTGGTGTCTAAGTTGACTATATCTGGTGTTTTTTTAGATTTCATTGGTTTGTTGTAACTTAGGATTTGATTCACTATGTGGTTGAGCTGATTGTTATATACAGCAGTGGATGATCTCGAGATGGTGTTTCACTATCATTTAGGTTCCCCTAGCTAGGATGAGAAGAATATTTACCTTTATTTTCCACTTTTATTCTGATGGTTTTGGGGTCCCTACTGAGTATATTTATACTCATCAATGTATTGGGTCCTATGCAGACCACATGCCTTTCAACGAAGTTCTAAGAGGTCCCGGTGTAGGCAAAGCATAGTGAGGTAGATCAAACAATTTGTTTACTGGAGATTGGTGGAGGATATTTTGGGTGGGATCATTTGGAAGTGATCCCCTCATTCTGAGCATCTTGGTCTCTTTTCAGTTTTTTTGTGGGTCCTGTTTTTTCCCGTTTTTTACATTTTTTGTACTCTAGTAGGGATTAATGTATGATTGTATTTTTCTTTTTAGTTTATAAATCTACAATATTACATTCTAGTGTATGTTGGCGTGTGAATACAGGTACCATTGGCTATGGCCTCCCATGTGTGTGATAGCCTACTCGGTGCTAGTCTCCCACACATGCCCTATTGAAGGAGGACATTGGGAGTCCCAGATTGAGCCCTATTGGGCCAGCCCATTATATTACATTTGGACTAAGGTAGCGTGTCTCGGCATCCAATGATATTGTATTACTTTAAAATAATTAATGTTATTGTAAATGTAAACATTTTATTCTTCTGTCATAATATCCATTACTACATTAACTGTAATTAAACTGAAGCAGGATCGATTCATAGCAATCCTCCTCATAAAAAACACACAACACTGTAAATTTTTTCATTAATACAACCAATTAATCGTCATCAGTACTGGTTTATGTGGAAAAATTCTAAAATTACTTTTTATCATAAAAATTAACCAAAATATGTATTTTTTCCAACACATTAATCATCTTCTATTGGCTTAATATCCCTTGAAGACACCATCATTCTATTATTTATTTAAATTACTTACATGTAGAGTTTTTATCATCATTAATATTAGATTCCTAAAAATCATTAATGAAATTTCACTTTTGGATTATTCAAATAAAACTTCCTATATGGGTAAATTATTGAATCACGAAATAACAAACTTATACTATGAGCAAGATAAACTATTATTAATTCTTACTTATTTAATATCATTTAATTATAATATTTATAATGAAATGCATTCCCCTAATCAACTAAAATGATAATTTTTCACATTCTACAACACTATTTTTATTGGGAGTGTACGTATCATTATACGAGGGTTTCATTAAAATTATTCATAATGTTGGTGTCAATGTAAATATTCCTATTCTATTTATATTTTTATCATTGTCTTTGATATATATATTTCCTAAACCATCTCAACTACACATATAAAATTTTTTATCATCACCATATAATTAGATTTATGTTTTTGAACATTATATTTATTATCATAGTGATGTAATTGAAAAATTTATTTTTTAAAATCATCCATTCTATATCGTTGACATGTCAGTCTATTTAAATTAGAATATATAATTTCACTATCCAAAAGTTTAGTTTGAAATGCATTTTGTTTCCATTCTCATCTCTATTGTGATGTTGTTTTCTTTTCTCTTAGATTCATCACTCTACTAACATGAGATATCATTTATAGAATCATTTCATTCTCTACCTCTACTGCCTCATATTGTAGAACTCAAGCTTCCAGTCAGATAAAGTGTATAATATCTTGTTCCCATACTATGAATCTATAGAGGTTCATCCTAAATAACTATATATTTATATGAATTTTAGAACTTTTGTGTGTTCTTTGTCTTGTCGTAGAACAATAACTTGACTAGTGGTTGGGGAAAATATCGTTGACAGTGTCCTGACCTACCACAGTGATGATAGATCGCCATAGTATTGTCATGTGAAATTGATGTTACCCCATGACCACTCCATTTACCACTACCATTGATAATGTTCTCATAAGATAACTTCATACTATTATATTTTTCACATCGAGATCTAATATTAGAAAAATTATATTTGTAATTAGAAGCCACCTTCAGGTCCCCCTAATCTAGGGGATCAATTTCCTCCACTTCAACAAACTTCTTAAATTAAAAGGCGTTAACATGTAACCTAATCATTCATATATGTTCATCTTCAAAACACATCAATGTAGTTGTCTTATCTCATGTCATAGATGAAAAAAAGTACTGGAAGTTTATAAAGTGTACAACATAGTCCATCATGAATATACTATTCTGATTCTGCCACACAAACATCTCATTTTTCTCCTAAATCAGCATCTCTAGGTGGAATTTCTCCAACAACATGTCTATGAAGTACTCCAATATCCTTCCATTAACAATTCCAGACATCGATTTAATGTTCGGCCAACCCTTCACAAATCCTCATAGGATAAAAGTATCCATATTGACTTTCCCTTCATAGGGAGTCTTCAAATGGATAGGAATCAAGTCAATGGACTCAACCTACAATTAACCTCCCTCAAGTAAACCCTCTGTAGTAAATGATGGAGAGTTCTGCAATAGGATCATTCTCGTCAGGTCATACATGATATTTACAACCCTATATGGGTCCCTTTACATGAATTTAATGATGAAATAAATGTTCTCTATGATGTCCTCCCTATATGTTCACATGCCAAAATCAGTGCCTCATGTTCCCTAATCTAAGGATCATTCTTAGCCATGCACCCGATCGTCCTCTCATCAAGTGTCATCATAGAGTCGTAATCACTATAATAAAAAACGTGAACCTTAGGAAATGGATTCATAAAATTAAAATTCTTACATAAGAGGAAAAACAAATTGAGACACAAAAAGACATTTCCTTAAACCATGTCATGTTGTTAAAACTGAGGTTCACACAATAACCTTAATCGAACAACACCTAGGTATTGGTCATCAAAGCCGATTCCCAATCTAATTATATATGTTTACGTATTAGAAACTCATTTATTCTAATTTTTAATAATTTTATGATCAATTTTAATTTCATATTTGACCTCATATTCTTTTCAATTTCATAATAAGGAAAATAGTTAAAGTTGAAAAATATTCTTAAAACCCATTTTCCCAAGCCTGAATAAAATGATTAATATCATAATATTTTTAAGTGCCAAGAATAATTCATGGAGTGTCAAATATGATTCCATGCTAGTCCCACATTAAATTATCAGAATAAAATAATCTCAAAAACAATTTCCACATTACATTATAAATTCCTCTCCCAAGGTGAAATATTATTTAAATGTTAGGAAAAAATATAAATAACTAAAATCCCATGCAGAGTAATTTGGTTTTACCACATACATAGATTTGAAACTATAATGTGTGGGCTTATAACCATGCCCTGACTCTTCATAGTATATTTTCTACCATTCCGAAACTAGTAAGAAAAATTAATTAGAAATGCAAAATGGATCATTGATTCCAATTTGTAACATCCCATCCCAGGTGAAACTAACCGTTGCCCTGATCTAGTTTGTCACTAAACATTAATTGCACCTCCCTATATGTGAGAGTTTTTAAACTAGAAGAAATTGTCAGACAATTATGTAATGGGGAGACTAAACACTTTTTAAACAAACTAAACACTTGTAGAAATTAGAAAAAATTATAATAGCATCTATAACAAAAAAATTATACCAATATATAAAGAAAATAATGATAGAAATAAAATACGAAACTGAAGTTGAAAATATACCATCATAATGTATGTGTCATGTATCTAGTATGAAAACTAAAAATTAAGACTCAAAGACGCCCAAGCAGGTCGCGAACCACGTCAAGTTCCCTCATCCAAATGTCATACCCACATTATCCATATATTTATGTCCCTTTCCCTTAACCTCTCCGGAAAACAAAATTTCCATTCGAGTAATAATTAGAAATTATGAGTAGGATGTGACTTCAAATCAGTATGGTACCAAAAAAAACTATACAACAAAATCATGTCAAATAATAGTGTATGATACTTTAAAAAAAATCACAATGAATAATTAAATAGTCATCCCATTATCGACATTTTCATTATTTTACAACATTAATCCTATGTTCCCATGGACTCCCACTGCTCAATACTAAATTTGGATCTTGTCAGAGCCCAATGTTTTCCCTGGTAATATAGTATCATAATATCATATCTAACTGATGCTGGAATCTGAAGTATTTGAAGGTGATATCATATCGAAATACCTTCTTTGACACATTCTATTGTCCAAAGTATTCTCAGGTGAGGTCATAACTATGATTACTCTTTTTACCAAATATTTAATTCCATACATGATATCCCACCATACCAATACTAAATTCATAAGTAAGATGACCATGTAACCATAATTACTTCTCAATAGAATCACCATGTTATAATTCATTTACGGACAATTATAAAGACCATGCTACCAATTATACTTTTCAATTTATTCACCACATTCCCATTCCTTTTTTAATAACTACAATGAGCTTTTCACCATTTTTACTTTTTAATCGAATGACTATTTTACCATTCTATCAAAAAACATATTTATCCAAATATTTACTAATAAAAAAAATACATTTTTAAATAAATATAATTAATTAATTACTGAATTAATTCCATATGTCTAACCCATTAATTAATTAATAACTTACTTATCTTAAGAGAACCCTTTCAACATCAGATAATTAATTCTAAAATTAATTATCTCCTTGAATCCATTTCAATACCAGATAACTAATTCCACAATTAACTATCTCAACTCAATAACCCTAATATCTCATAATTAACTCTATAATTACAATTCTCAATTAATTTCATCAAAGGATCCTAAAAAATTCTAAAATTAATTATCTATTACAATTTAATCAAATATCATACTATATTTTACAATAAATTATCACTAAATTACACAATTTATTATTCAATAAATTCCCTAATTTACTTATTAAATAATTATCCACATTAAATAATTCAACATAAAAATTACAACTTCTAAGAAACCTCATAAGGGATATAATTCATTAATTATAAAAAAATTCATGATTGACACAACACCCTATATGAAAAGGTACCACAATGGTGGTTGGGAGATAATTACCCCTGAACCTCTCCTCCAGTAGTCCCTGGGAGGGAGACTAGAACCAAAGGTTTAAAAATATCACAATATTGGAGGAATAGAAGTTTATAATATAAATATGATTAGGAGATAGAATTAATCCCCCTATAAATCACTAATATGTAATATAAAAATAGTTACCCAAACCATCCCATATGAATGTATAAATATAACTAATACAATAAATTTATCCAAATTAAATACCCAAAAGTAATGATAAAGCAGCGACACAACAACTATCAAGGAACTAAGATAGTAAGGTCCAACATGCTTAGAGAAATCCCCATGGGAACATGTGAATAGTTATTTATACATAGTGTGAGAATACAATTATACTTACTAGAAAAATTTATGTCTCTCATTCAAATATGAATGAACCATACTAATAAATCTGTGAGAAAATAGTAGAACAAAAAGTACCTATAAAATTACATTAAACATCTTATCATAACAAAACAATGTTCAATAAATAATGAAATCTATGTAACATAACATAAAAAAATAAACCCGATGATAGGATACCCACACCACTTTCCCACATATTATCCACTCTTACACCCCAATGATAGATGACATGGTGCTCCCACATCTTCATAAAACATAACATCACATCCCACCCTTACAAACCTAGCCCTTGCAACCCATCACACCACACTCACCTGGGCATCACAAAACATTACTCCCATACACACATGGGCCTCACAACAAATCACATCTCATACCAAAGGCATTAGAGAAAGTGCATCATAACTCATTCAGAACACAAAAGGGACACCACATCGCATCTCATCCCAAACACACCATGGACACCACATCACCACTCGACTAAAAAATCATACTCCACCATAACCTATAAGAGGGATCGGGGAAGAGTAGATGGTCATACATCCATTCTCCCACCAGTATGTTGGGAATGATACCCCCCAATTGAGGATGTGGAGGTTCAAAACATAGTGCTCATCAATGGTGGGGAGAGTATATAAATAAAAGGAATGTAGATTGTATACATATATATAGAGAAAAGCATGCAATAAAAAACTTTGGGTTCAGAAAGAAATCACTAACCAACCCATGACATACCCAGATTAATTTCAACTCTATATGCATTCACCACAAAACAATCCAAAAATCATATAACACATTTCTAACCCATTCCATTTAATTAATCCATTTTTTTCATTATTTTTCATCAACCATATTAAAGTAAAAATCCACCATTAAATATTTCATTAACCAAATTCATCAATTTAACCAGACCAACCCCATCAATTAAAAATATAATTAAAATATTATTTATTGATTCCATTAGTAATCAAGTATCTAATACAATGAAACTACATTCCCCCAAAATTTTAGCATTTTGTTACCTCACCACCCAATAATAAAGGCCCACAAACTATCATCCCCACCTTACCCAAAGGCATTGCCCAAAAACTGTCCCCACACCACCTAAAGAACTACCCATAAACTATCTTCCCACATTCCCCATTCACAAATCATCATCCCACTAGAACAATATCACATCACAACACAACATGAGTCATTTTAGTATTTAAAGATGGGGTTTTTTTTACATTCCAATTTATTTTTGGGGCGTTATCACAAAAACAAAATCGATGGGAAACCATTTCATTATCCATGTATATCTAATAAATCAATTTTCCATTTAGGGTGATATAACTAATACCACAAAAAACGAAGCAGTCAGAAAAGATATAACCAGCACAAACAAAACCGATAATGGTCACATTTATTAGTGGGTCATCAAGCCTGCACAATCACACCATCACAAATTATACAAATACTGAAAAATTATGTGAATCAAACACCATTTCCCATTAAAATTATAATATAAAATTAATTATTATAGATTTTTCTAGAAAATACATAATACATATGTAAAATAGAAATCCCCTCCTACATGATAAAAAATAATGAAAAATAATCTTATCCTTACCTCGTGGAATCTTTTCAACATGATGTGGACCACATGATATAGAAGTAACCACTTGGAAACCAAACCTACATAATAATGTTGCAGATCAACCTATAACACAAAAAAGGGTCATAAAAACACACCCCAAACCAAATAAACACCAAATATAGTGGACACCAATGTGGATAATGGATGAAAACTACCAAGAAATGCAGAATAACTCACCACATATCATCCATTGATCGCCAAAAAACAATAATTGTACAACCCCATGATTTTTTATAGACCATTTATTCAAAATAACTAATTATAATTAATGTATTGAAATGCACTAAGTCAAACATTCCTAATAAACATTACTGACTCTATGTATTGAGAATCTAATTGGTATACATTATATAGAACACTGACTTAGTATGCATTACATGCAACATCGATGATTCTACGAAACATCATTATATTGTTATAATTATTTAAATGAGATAACTATAACAGAGCCATTAATCAGAGAATTATTAATATTTATAATAAAATTTCAAATATTATTTAAAAATTTTTTATAAAAATTTTATATTTTATATCAGCATATAAATTTTTTTAAAAAAACAAGTTATTTGAAAGGAAAATTCCATTCTGTCTAAACAACAACTTTTCATGTCCTTCTATGAAAAATTTAAAAAATTAATTTTATAAAAATTTAAATATTTAATATGATAAATTTAAAAAAAATAATAATTTATAATGTATAAATTATTTTAGGTTGAATTTATTTTATTTTTCTGAGAAACATTATTTTTTGATGAATTGTAAATATTATCAGATTTTATATCAAAAAAAGAGTTTTCGTCTAATTTCTTTATAAATATAAATTATATTTTAATTTTTTTAAATTTTACATATATCATATTTTTATCAATAAACCAAATTTGGTTAATTGTATGAAATTTCCCTTTGATATTGAATATGAAAAGATAGAAAACCTTTGATCATTTTTACTTTAAAATCCCAATTTTCGACCCAAATGTGAGAATAATTTTATATTAATTTATTCAACATCTGTGATTTGAATTTTAAAAATAAATTCCATTTTTGGAATTAGAAGAAGATATAATATATTAAATGGTCAACTCAGTTTTTTTCCAAACTGATTAGTGAATGTAATTAAAATTTTTAACATTTATTTAGGTTAAATTAAGATTATATAAGGACAAAATAATAACGTAATATCCAAAATGACTTCTAAAAATTTACTTGAACTATTGGATGGATATATTTTGACCCTATTATCATTTGGTTCGAATTAGGTCCCTTATTGGATCTTCTTAACATGTGAAAATCATGTATGAAATTTCATTGTCAAAATATTACTAGAGTGGTATTCCTCTTCCCCTATAAAAATACCTCATATCCACCTCTTTCTGAAACAACTAAATCAATCCATCTTCATACATGATTTCATAAGATAACCTACCATAAATCCTCCATTTATCCTTGGATCCTTACATTGGTCATCCAATCATCAAAGTAATCGCATTGGTGAAAACAAAAAGTAGTTACCTAATTAAAACATAACACCCTCCCTCAATCTCCTTCTTTTATTTCCATTCTCCAATACCTAAATTCATCTTATTTCATCCATATAAAACAAAATATAATAAATATACATATATGTTTTTAGGAAATGGTTTTTACATATAATTGCACACAACTGCAACTAATGATTAATGAACATACTATTTAAGTGTATGTCAAAGAACAATCTCCCAAAATGATAATAGTTCATTATTCTTTTACCGCCTCTCATGGGGGAATTTTGATGAAAATTATAACTCTATATAATATATTTTATATTTATTGTTTCATTAATATTATTTAATCCTTTTGCCCCACCTATCTGTATAAATTCCACCACGTCTAAATACAGTAATTCCATTTGGGGAATTTTGGACAACTGGACCCTCAAGGTATTGTGATTCATTCACAGACTAAATAGAATGTATTAAGGATGAATTTAGTGAAATTATATGAAATATATATATATATATATATATATTATATTTTAATGAATCTATATTAACACTATATAAAAATATATACACATATATTCCTGTTACATTCTTTCTATCCATACCTTAATTAAACCAAAATGGCATTCATGCTAATGTACAACCTACTATATTCATGAATAATATTTTCCTTTTATTAATTATATATTTTATAGATTATTTTAAAACACATACACCGAATATTAATTATATTTAGATAATTTTTTATATTTTGGAGAACATATATATATATAAGGATAAAATATATAACAAATTACGACACAAGTAAGAAATAATGAAATTATTACTCGAAAGGAAACCTTATCATATGTTATTTAACAAGAAGTTAATATAATGTATTAGTAAAATATATAAGATATTGGATATAATAATATGATTTTATTATATATATATATATATAATAAACACATATTTACTAAATGTAATTTTGTACAAGTACGACATGAGTAAATATACAAGGTAAGCGGCTTCAATCTACCATTTGTTATCTGTGAGATACATTCCATGTTAGAAATTCATTTATTTTGTGTGGTGTATATAGTTATACTGATTGAATACAATAATAATTATTATTATAAGATTGTTTATGTACATATCCATTCTATGTCATTTCTATGATGGGGTAATTTTTTCAAATGAATTTTAGGAGTCAATAAATTGTTTCATGGAAAAAACTTTTGAAATAGTTTGCTAGATTATTTTAAAATTTATTAAGGAAACAAATTTTTTAAAATTTTTTCAATACAGAATAAAATATTAAAATATAATAAATTTTATAAAAAAATATAAATAATTCTTTATAAAACCTCATGTTTATTATCATAAAAATAATTTTCAATTGGATTAAAATTTTTTGAATAATTTTCAAAAGGATAATGGTTATTTTCCTAGAGAAATGTTTTTAAATGATCTCTTAAATTTATTTCCCATCTAAGATAAAATTTATTGGTGATTTTCATGGCTTTATGGATAAGTGTTTCATTTTTTCTGTTCATATTGTTTCCTTAAATAGTTTAGGTTTTATGGAATATTATTTATTAAATTTATCTCCATCATGGGATATGTTTTTTATGAAATGATTTTGAAACCTTTCACTTTTCTATGGTTTATGATATGATTACTTGTTTATGAAACCCATTTCAATTCATGGGTTAATGTATTATTTTTTATGATTTTTTGGAACATGTTTGTATAATTTCATTATGATATAGGTGTGACCTATATATCCCTCTAATTAATTGTGTAATGATTTACATCTCATGAAATTAACTAAGATAATCATGGGAGTGAACCTTGAAAACTATGAGGAACATTGGAGTGAAACATGTCTACCAATATGGTATTTGGAGTGAAATCAGGCTACTAAAATAGACATGGGAGTTGACCATTACATCCAAGATGGTATGAGGAGTGAACCCATACGACAAATATTGTATTTCAAGTGATGATAGTGATACTGGGGAAATTATATTATTTATCACGTTCTTACAAAATTTCCATGTTTTATTCACATGTAATGATATCATGGATATTGTTTATTATTTCCTTATGATTCATTTATTATGAACTATCATGATTTATGACAGGATTAATTTTTATTATATTTTATATTAAGGTTGTGATCATCAATTTTTTATAACTTTCTAATACACCTATGATCATGTTCATTCTAACATGTCTCCCTTATTTATGTAAACTTATTGAGAATATTTGGTCACCCCTTTATATGTTTTCATCCCTAATATCATGAAGAAACATACTATGATTGATGTGTCTAATAATGTTGAAATTCATGAATGACAAAGTGGGAGATTATGTAGCTCGGTTAGGTACAATGTTTTACAATTCCTTGTTTCCAAATGCAATAGACTAATACGGTCTATGGGCATCAGTTTTTTATAATGTTATAGGTATTCCAGGAAATTTTTATAATGTTATGTATGTCATGATAGGGTATTTATAACTGATATTACTGAAATGTTTTAGTTACTAATTATATACATCAATGGGAACACCTTTTCGAGAACTATATGGACATGTCTATGGAAAAGTTTAAATATAATAAAATATATAAGAAAATGACTTGGAATTTTGGTAAATGATAGAGTGAGTGGATTCTATGAAATAAATCCATTTATGGATATTACATGTTGATGTTCCTTTGTAATATATTTACCTAGGGGATAAAACTCTGAATAAATTTCTAGATCATGGATCGTGTGAATCTAGTACATGCCAATGGGCCCTGCTACACACATGGTTCGACACTCCTAAGGGATATGTTTTTTGGTAATTCACAAAATCATAACAAATCATTAATATGGATTAAAAAATAGTTGTCTATGAAAATATTATGTTAATACTAATCATTCATAGATCAAATAATGTTTCATGATTTAGTCTTCTTATTAGAGACCTTTTATGATTATGTAGTTCCTCAATGTGATAACTATTTCTTGACCTATGATTTTGATTTTAATAATCACTTGGAACCCAATAGAAAATAATTAATGGTGATTTCAAATGAAAATAAAAAAATATTCTCTTTATAAACCAAATGTTATAAGATTTGGGATGAAAATACATGTATCTATGCTCTCCCAAATTTCACAAGCTATGATTCAGAGTGGACTCCCAAAAAGGAAAAAGGGGGAATAACATTATGGTGAATCATTCCTGAGGAAAATTCCACCTTATTTCATTGAGTCTTCTTATCCACTTGTTTATTAACAGTGGATCATTACTAATAAATTGATATTATCGATTATGCAATAATTTCCGAATAAGAAATTCATTCTGGTTGATTATCATTTTGATGGTCAAGTGGACTAGTGGTGGAATATAATTAAGAATATGAGTAATCATGATGAAATTGAATCCATGGAATAGGATTATATAAAGAACATATTTATCAATTAGTAATATCCTCACATTATTTTAACCAAGATAGAGAAAGGGTTCCTTGTGATGATGAAAAATGATGATAAATATTTATGTATGAACAAGTTTTATTTCAGATTGATATGAATGACTCATTAATTTTCATCCATCCTAGAAGTAATGTTGATCACTTCTTTAGTGGATTATTTCCAATTCTTAGAAGGGAATTTTATAGAAGATAGTTTAGTATCAATAAATAGATTGTGTGTTGTGGAATAATTATTGAAATAGATGTTGGATTCAATTAACAGTCTCATAGTTTTGACAGGAAAAGGATAATGGAGTTTAGAGGAATCTGTGAAATCCGGGAAGCGAAGATGATGAAAATAACTATATAATATATTCCTGGGAAGAATCATGGAAGAAGTTTTATTAAGTGGTATAATAAATATTTTTAAGGAGGAAGGGAAGGCCATGAGGAATTTTATTGTCAATATGATTGGAAGAAGTATTCTAATGATGATAATGAAGAAATTGAGGCCCAAAATGAACATCCCATTCATTAGATCTACTAGTGTAATGAGAATGGAAATTATTCTAACAAATGCCAAAAATGAAGGCCTGATGATGGTGATTAGGCTCAAAAACCTCTTATGCCATCGGAGAAGGGGAAATCTCATGAAATCTCTATTTATAACAACAGGTGTGATAATAAAAATATAAAAGGTCCACATAGAATCCACTCAGGAAGTACTAATTTCATATTTGATTCTGCATCTACCGACTCATTCTTATCTAAATAATTTTATATTATTATTATGATTCCACCAAAACAATTAGATGTAAAATTAGAAATTCAAACACCTAATGGTAAAATGACTTCATCCCAAGCCAATGATTCCTCTGTAGTTGTAATTTAGTGAAATTTACTTTCTATTAATCACGCCATCCTTCCTTTGGTTGAATTTGATGTCCTCGTATGCATGGATTGGATATCATTCCATGTATCTCACATTAACTATGATGGAAAGGAAGCTATATTTGATATTTTGATACCTCTTATAATCATACATCCATGTGATGATATAAATGAAATTAATATAGATATTACGTCCATTGTATAGGTCCTAATTCTCATTATTAATGGTTCTTTATCAAAAATGGTTCGTGTAAAAATCAATATATATGATATTCCCATTGTTCAAGAATTTGAGGATGTATTTGGGGATGACATGCATTTCCTTGCACAAAAATCTGTTGTTGAGTTTCCAATATAACTCAAACACGGTTACAAAAAAATTTCAATGACTCTCTATAGATGTTCCCCAATTGAGTTTTTTTAAATTGTAGAAGAAAATCCTTGAAAACCATGACATGGGATTCATTGGGGCATGTGGGTAACCTTGGTGTTTAATTATGATTTTTTAAAAGATATATGTGTCAATAAGGCACTAAATTTATTGTAGTGAGTAAAAAAAAGTTCACAATTAAGAAGAAGTAACCTGTATTTTGTATTTTGTATTGATGACATCTTGGATCATCTGTGTTATCACAATAATTTCCAATATTGACACTTATTCTCGAAATCATTAATTGAAGGTCAAGGATGATATACCTAAGAATTCATTCCTTAAATGTTATGTAAAATATTAATATCTATTGATGCCTTTTGGTCTAACAAATTCCACTACTATCATTGTTGTCTTGATGATTAGTGTCTTTAGAGAATACCTCTATATGTTTGTGGTTGTATTTTTATAGTATATTCTTATATATCTAAAGTTAAAGTTAGTGCATGAAGATAACTTCATAATTGTACAAAAGAAACTATGGATGGAAAAAATATATTGAAAATTTGAAAAGTGTAAATTTCTTATGCAAAAGGAATTAATTTTGGGCCACATAATCTCTAAAGGATTTATTTCTATAGCCAAATAAAATACGAAAGCTATTGAATTATGGTCTAAAAAAACGGTGGTGACTGAGATCCGTGTAATTCTTGGATTAGCTTGGTATTTTCAGAGGTTGTGGAAATATTCTCTAGAAAATCATATCCTCTGACCATCTTAACTATAAAGGGTGTCATGTTCTTCTAGGTGGATGATTGTGAGGAGAATCTCAAGGAACTGAAGAGAAGGTTATTAAGAGAACATGTTCATACATTACCCTATCGATGATATTGGATTTTAATATGTATTTTTGCATCCATGAATATATTTTGTTGTATTAATATTTAGAATATCATAATTATTGCATATGCCTCCTCATAATTGACGATTCATAATAAAATTTTCCCAACCCATGATTTGGATATAGTTATGGTAGTTTTTAAATAAAATATATAGAGGCATTATCAATATAGGAAAAATTATTATATATATACTAATCATAAAAGTCCACAAGATATTTTCATATAGAAGGTTTTAATCATGGTCTAGAGAATGTGGTTAGTGTTTATAATGGATTATGACTACGCAATATATTACCACAATAGGAAAGAGAAGAAATGGTCCAATTCAATACGTTGAAAGTATCATGTTATAATGAGGATCATAAATGAACTAATATTTATGGATTTTAAAATTATTGATAATGAAATCATGAAGGAAGGGGAAGATTTTATCTTTCTCAACTGTGTGTTCAACCCTCTATCCATATGAAGATTATAGAGGAATAGATGGAAGTTGAAGTATTACATAAGAAGGTCCAAAATGTTCATGATTCTATTCCTGATAATGATAGAATTATAATGATAAATAACCATGTATGGGTTACTTTCATACCAAATGGGAAGAAGGAGATGTTTCTGGAATATCATAGTTCATCATTCTATATTAATCATATATATATAAAGACATAGACGGCCTAGAAATGATACTCATTGTGGGTGGACATAGTGATATCACAAAGTTTTTATCACAATTCATGGTATTACTTTAATATAAATATGAAATAAAAATGTGTTAATGGTTGTTGCATCCATTACTCATACTAGAATCGAAATTGGAGAATATCACTATGGATTTTTTCACCAGACTACCCAAAAAATCCAAAGGGTATAATGCTATACAAGAGGTAGACTATCAACTTAAAAATTTACCACACTTAATATATATCAGATAAGACTTCTCTCTATATTAAATTCGTAACACCCCCACCCCAGGTACCAAGAATCAGTGCATTAATTTAATACATTGGCTTGATTACAAGGAATCAAGTCCCAAATGACCTATCTGTTTAGTAGACTTAGAAAATAAATTTCAAAAATGAACATTACATAAAAATTTGTATCATAAAGAACATCATAAATAATCTTTTGAGAAATCCATTATTCCCATATAATAACCCTGCATAATAATAATAATACACTTATTTGTCATCCTGGGAAAAAACAAAAGAAATGGGTGAGCTCAGATACTCAGCCAGTATAAACAATATAGGAAAAGCTATCATAAATAATCATAAAATTTTATAGAAGGGAATAAATTTGAAACAAAATCCATTTATACATAAAATTAAGAATAATATGGAATTGATAACACATAAAATTAAATTTACTAATTCACATCAATATTCTACTAGTTGAATAATCAAATGTAACATCAATAACTAATATCATAATGATTGAATGAATAATACCAGAAATCTTAACCACAATGTCAAGGCCTCGTCCCAAGACACTAAAAAAATTCAAGCCCTTGTGCCAATACACTAATTTTTAGAATGATATATACCAATGAATCATGGAACTATAACAGGTTCCACCTATCACTAACTAAGTCTAATTCATTCCTTATATGAAAATGTTGAAAAATTAAATAAAAATTAGTATTAAAACTAGAAAATGGAATGTCAATAATTTAACCATAAACCATGAATGGAATAAAAATATCACCATCACAGTCAAAAATATTATAAAACATTCAATACAATATTGAATATTGTATTATAATAAATCAACCTCAATCATGATTAATATCTTGTAAAGGATGTTGACATAGGAGAAAATGATCAGTAAAACTCTTTGAGATAAGTATCACTTTTTGTGAAATCATTTAAAAGTATTAAATTTATAAATGAAATCATTTAATAGAGATTTTGGAATCAAAGTGTTTCATACAACTTTGATATGTTTTAAGAGAATTAATATTTTAAAACAATATTGTCATATAAATAAATCTTTAATATCAGTTTTAATACATGGAAATTAATTAAATATATTTATAAAAAGAAATGATTAAAACATTTAAAATGTTGATATAATCAAACAGTATCTTCCATTAAACATTAAAATATTCCTTTTGAAAAAAAATCATTTGAATCGTGAACAAGGATGATAAATATGTCCCAGTTAATACATACACATAAACAATATCGGATAATAAGGAGATTGAAGAATTCACCCTTACCTTGTAATATATTTTAGTAGAAGGTACATTTAACCTCCTGTATAATTACCATATTATGTTATTAATTTATAGAAGATAAATATTCATAATTATTTTGTCAAACATGATTCATTTCTGGCTTTATACTACCCATTTAGTAATCGTTTCTATGTTAAAATAACATTTTGGGTAATATTTTCTTTCTTTATCGTACAGGTTTTAACATGTTATTATTGATGTTATCACTTATATATTGATTTATTTTCTTCCAGAATATTAAACATTATTTTTTTATCATGTAAATTTTTAATATAAATATGTATAACATATAGATACATAAACTGGAAAATACCGTTTATAGAGATGGTAGGTCGTACATACACATAAATGTTATTTCCCTTCCAATATCATATTTAATGGAGGTAAGTGAATTTGATATATATAAATTTATATAAGTATTATTTTTTAATATATTACATACTTAGTAATTATATATATATATATATATATATATTTTATTAATCGTCGTAGAATGGTGAACGTGTAAATGATTCTCACCACGTCGTGGAAACGGTAAGTATACGCTGGAATAAGAAACAATATCATTTCCTTAATGGTAAATTGTATTGAATTTGATGGTATATTAATTAGAAATAAAAATTAACATGTCATATTTATTTTTTAAAAAAATTATACACAGTTTTATATCCATCCGAATAATGATGTCTTGAATAAAAAACTACACCACGACGCGGAGATGGTAAGCTCTACGTATGCACGTATGGTGACATTGTCATTAACAGGATGGATAGAATAAATATTCTGGATGTACCATATTTATAATAACATCACAATATGTATATGGTAATTTAGTAATTATTTTTTTTGGAAACAAAATAGAAATCATAATTGGAGGAAGAAAAAAACATTGAAAGAGGTGAAAAAATAATTACCACTTCTTTGGGTGCTTCCTATTGATTTGTACAAAAGGGCACCCTATGTTGGATTTATGATAAAATTAAATACTTTAGGATTAATTTAGGGTAGTTGGGAGGATATTTGAGTTGATTTTGGCAGATCCAAATGGATTTTGAGGTATGAATTAGAGAGAAGGTGATGTATCCTTTTATAAGAGAGGTGAGGGGCACTTTAGGATGATCTTGAAATATTATTTTATTATAAAATCAATTTAGGTTTATAATAGATTCAATTGGACTTCATTAGAGTATAAAATTTTTATGGTTTTAAATACTCTTAATCAATAAGTTTTAGATAATTTTATGTCACCATATTAACCATATATTTCAGATGTAACACATAGTTAAATAGTTTAACTTTTTTTATGAATTCGTGTATTATTGTAATAAATGGTTAATAAACTTGCAATAAAATTCCATGAGAACCTCATGTAGTTCAATAATGACATATATTTTATTATATAAGTCTTTTGGATTAATTTTATAATTTTAGTAATACTATATCATTTAATAATATATTATTTTAAAGAAACTAATTTATGTCAATTTTGAAACTATTTAGTATTTGGATTTTTTGAAAGGCATAAGAAGCTTATTTCTTAAAATAAAATACAATAAATCAACCCTAAAATGTAATATTCAAATATAAAATTCTTGGATGGAATAAAAATCCACATTTTACATTTATTTTAATATTTATGATATATATTATTTTAATTTTTCATTGATAAGGTAATTACTGCATCATGATTGTGTCATAAATAAATTTACTTATTTAATGTATAAAAATTATAAATAAAATACCATGATTTAGTAAATATGTTTATATTTCTCATTAATATTTATAATTGAATTTATATTATGTGTAATCTTATAATAAATATGGTCTAGTTATTAAACATTGAATTTAGAACTTTTAACTCTTATTTAAATAGAATATAATAATGTACTAATCTTACCCAAATGGATCAAAAAGATATTATTGTTGACCTAATGTTGTCTTTTTGTCTAAATACACATATTTTTATCCTATTGACCAAAATGATATATACTTATTGAAAATATTTCTCTCATATTTTTGAAATTTAATGCACAAAAGTGGTAAAATTATATTTTATGCAAATTTGCAAATGTATCTAGAATGTGGGTAAAAGTCGTTGAAAAATTTCAATAAAATTTTATATGTTTAATTTTATTATAATATGACTCCAATGAATTAAATTAGACTAATATATCTTTTATTTATCTATTTTATCATTAATATTAATTTTTAAATTAAAATTATTATTTAAATTAAAAATTCGGGTTTTATCTATAATGATGTGTTTTTCACTATTCATCAAAAATTGATTGATTTTAGAAAAATACCAAAAAATCATCCAATGATAATTTTGGTATTCCAAATAAAAAAATTATGTCTATTTTAAAAAATTTAAAACAAATTAGTTTCATTAATTAATTTAAAATTAATTCATGTTGTCAAAACTAGAAAGCGGGTTTTTAAGGAAAAAACTATCAAAAGATTGACATTAGGTTATGTCCTATTTAAATGTAAAACTACTTAAAATAACCCACATTATGTTAAATGATAAAAATATTATATAATTATACTTTAAAACCACTAAAATGAATAATTTACCTCCTTAAATCATTTCGAATTGAATGTTGTTTTCAAATAAAATTTAATATTTTTCATTATTAATCAAAATATGAATGTTATGAGAAAAGTACCAAGATGATTTCTAGAATATATTTTTATGTACCACTTTCTAAATAATAATTTAATTACATCAAATTGAATATATGAAAATTTCAAATATTGGACATAAAATGATTTTCCCATAAAAGTGGAAAAAATACATTTTTTAAAAATACTTCTTTTATCTAAAAAATAGAATTTTACCTTATATTATGTCGACTAAAAACAATAGATTAATGATAAAATTAAATAGGATATATGAATAATTCAATATGCGGTTAATACTATTTATAGCATCATTTTAAACAGATATTTTGATATGTCTTGATGCACTTGAACTCAGTGTCGTGTGTAGCACATGCTATTGAATTACATTATAGAGATAACATACTATGAATACATGAGGTGTGAAATTATCCTATATTTCTATAAATTGCATCCTAAGAATTTGAAATTGTTCTTTAAAAATAAAATGATGAAAATAGAAATTTCCTTTGTGGAAAACACACATCAGAAATTGGGTTAATAAAATATAGTATTAATAAGAGGGAAAAGGAAATGGAAAAGTCACTGCAAAATAACGATTTCTAATAGGAGTAAATTAGCAACAATTAGAAACACCTAATAGGAAGAAAAAAATTAAATATTTTTAGGGAGGTATTTCTGTCATCTATCAGAAACATGTGAATAATAAATTTAAAATTTATGGCCTTAAAGCCATTAATATATAATGATTTAACGGATCATTGGTTAAATAAAACATTAATTATTAAGATGAAACAATATTTAGATATTATTTTTTATGGAGAGGGATTAATTTTTTATCATGATAAGAACTCACAAAACATACTTTATTTCATTACCACTCATAATCATAATATCATCTTTTGGTTGTCCTTGAATCAATTTTCACATCATCCCTTACACAAAGAAAAGAAAACTGAAAGAAGATGTTTTAATGCCAGAAGTGAATTTGATAAATATTAAGGGCCACAAGTATTCCCTTAATCCTCTTAATGTTTAATAAAAAATGATATGTTAAATTATTCAATAAATCTTACATTAACATCAAATAAAAACTAAGTGGTCAACATACTCCATTCCAACCTTTAGACTTATCCAAAATACTTGTATCCAAACTCACAATCCAAAAATTAATAAATAATGTCAACATGAAATAATCAATATATCTTTTATCATATAACAACATATGAATAAATTCATCTGGTATTCTAATAAAACATAATGAAAACATGAATTAAGATAAATCTTCATTTGAATAGGTGCGTACTTCCTTATTCATTCTTTAAAACATAGAATACTGGATATACTCATTAAATCCAAAAATGATGTAATCTCCAACAATGATGGAATAAAAAACCTCGTAATATGTTATAAGGTAGTAAATAATATCCAATATATATTATCTAACTCAATGGTCTCTTATTCCAAAATCACTACCTCAGTATTAGGTCTATATAAAAATAATATCATTCCCTCAACCATATATTTTCCAAAAAGTTTAACAAGTTATTTAGTGACTTTTATTGGTACACAATATCTCAAGTCCTTAATGAAATAATACTACAGTAGAATCATTATATACTATTTAATTCTTATTACATTATATTAATTAATTAAATACTAAAATGGCATTATTATTTAATAAAAACATAATAAAAAAATCATTCTTCTTCATATGCAGTAGTATCATAACTTTATTATTATCCAATAACATCATTTGGTGTATACTCTGTTGATTTGAAATTGATTTGTGTAGTGTCTGAACTCCATTAAAATGATGTATTGAACATTTGAAACATTTTTATTACCCTTGAAATCATGAACCTGTTGTCCTTTTTCTATAAACTTATAACAAACTACCATTACATTCATGCATTTACCAAGGTGATTCTTTTCAATAGTTACCACATGTGGGAAAATCCATCTTTCCCTTCTTCCCTTTATGCATCTTTCACTCTTACACCCTCATATTTTATGTATTCCCTTCAATTCTATAGGACTCATATAATTCTTTACTTATCTTATTAACACATGATACTATTTCCGCATATGATGAGAATACATGGGTGGATATTTCCCATCAAAATGTTTTCTTAAGACCATGAAATATATGGTCTTTCTGACTATATGGGACATGAGTATTGACAGAGTTCTCGTTACATCCTCTCGGCTCCATTTCTAAATGAGGGAATACACTAGGATTGAACATATTATAACTTATATTCCAAAACTAGAATATTCTCAACATTATTTTAATATTTTCCCACATCTAGTATCATAATCAAAAAAATGGATTCTTTCCTAACATAATTACTTATAAATCCCTCATAATTTTTTGTAAATAAAATGTGAATTTTCCAAAGCATGTACCTAGGGAGTATCAAACCGGGTGCATAGTATGGATCATTACCATGTAACAAGATACCCCAGGTCAAGCCCTAAACTCCTTCTCTATGTTTTCACTCCTAAGTACATTTGTTTCATAACCATATCCACCTGTAGTATCCAGACAGGGACATATTTTTTTGGAAAACCAACATAATATCTACATTACCAAAAAAAATTGGTTCTTCAATACTAATCCTCAATGTATGTCATAGGGTATTGTTTCAAATTAATAGTTTATTTAAATCTATATTACAATGTTATTGTTAAACCTTCTCTGATACCAACTATAATGCCCCATCACGAGTTACCTAGAGAGGGTGCATTAATTTTATAGCACGACATGATTACAAGGAATCAAGTCCCAATGGACAGATTAGTTTAGTAATATTGGAAAATAGATTACATAAATGACCATTACATTACGCATTCTAACATAAATAACATGATATATAATCCTTTGGAGCACTATTATTCCCATATAAAAACTCTGCATAATAATCATAATACACTTCTTGGCATCCTGAGAAAAAACATAATAATTGTGTGAGCTTAGATGCTTGGTAAGGATAAACAATATAGAGGATGCCAACATAAATAATAAAAAACATTCAATGAGAGGTATAAAATTGAAACACAAGACCATTATAAATAAATTTCATCATAATATGGTAATGATAAATAAAAATAATTTCATATAATTATTCACATGGATATTCTATAGGTCGAATAATCACATTTGATATTAATAACAAATCTCATAATCAAGGAATATATAATGTCAGACATCTTAACCATAATGTGAAGGCCTCGTGCCATGGAAAAAAAGGCCTTGGGACCAAAAAATAATTTTTATCATGAGACCAACAGATGCATCAAGGATCTATAGTGGGTTCCACCAATCACTTACCAAGTCCAATTCATTCATAATACGAAAATGTTGAAACAGAACATAAACATTCGTATTGAATGTAGCTTATAAAATTTCAATAATTCAACTATATATCATTATTGGTATAAAAATATCACATTCACAACTAATCATATCATACTCATTCAACACAATATTGAAGACTGTATTATAATAATTCAACCTTAATCAAGAATAATATCCTGTAAATGATGTTTTCATAGTTTAAAATGATCAGTAAAACACATCGAGAGAAATATTCCTTTTTTGAAATAATATAAAAGACAAAAATTTATAAATGACTTTACTTAAAAGATATTTTTAAATCAAATTGTACCATACCACATTGAATATTTTTAAAGGAATTATCCTTTTAAAATAATTATGTCCATATAAATATATCCTTAAGATCATTTTGAAATCGTGGACATTAATTATAAAGTTATAGAAAAATAAATAACTAAAACATTTAAAATGATGATATATTTAAAGGGTTCCTTCCATAAAACATTAAAATATTATTTTGGAATTTTTTTTATGAATCATGAACAATGATGATAAATATTTTTCATTAAATACATACACATAAAGAATCCCGGATAATAATGAGATTGAAGAATTAACCAATTCTTTATAATTTACTTCTGTCGAGTGTATGTTTAACCTCATGTATAATGACCATAGTATGTTATTGAATAATACCAGAACCATATTTATAATTATGATACCATACTTGACTCTTTTATGGCTTCATACTACCGATTTATTAATAATTTCTCTGTTAAAATATCATTTAGGGTAATAATCACTTTCTTTATCATACATGTTTTAACATGTTATTATTGATTTTATCACATATATCCAAATTTATCTACATCCATACTATTAAAAATTATTTATGTATTATATATATTCAGAATATATATATGTATAATATATAGATATATGAAATGGAAAACACTGTTTATGGAGACGGTAGGCCATACGTACACATAAACACTATTTTTGTTTCCATATTATATCGAATGGAAGTAAGTGAAGGATATTTTTATATATATTTCCAGTATCATTATTATGTAAAATATTATATACTTATTAATAATATATATTTTTATAATAATCTTTGAATGGTGAACATGGAAATGAATCTCATCTCATCATTGTGATTGTAATTTGTGTGTAAGAAAGAGTAACAATATCATTTCCTTAATTATAAAATGGTATGGAAATGGTTGGTATATTAATTATACACATAAATTAAAATGTTATATATATTATTAACATCAATTATATTATTGATTATACCCATTCAAATAATGAAGTGTTGAATAACAAACTAAACCATGACGTGGAGACGGTAAGCCCTACGTACGCACATATGGTGACTTTGTCATTCAAAGGATTGATAGAATAATGAATATGGTTCTACCATATTTATAATAACATAATGGTATGTATATGATACTGTAGTTATTATTTTGGTATGGAAAAAATAAAGAAATAGAAACTGAAAGAAGAAAAGAACTTTGAAAGAGGTGATGAAATAATAATGCAATTTCTCAAAATTATTTCTATGATTGGTTGTCATGTAATATGAGAAAGGTATGAATAGTTTTTCAAATAATATATATATGAGGATGTTAAAAATGATAAATATTTGATTAAATGGTATTATTTTTTAGGTTTCAAAATACAATTTTTTGTTGGAATATAATTATTTATAATAAATATACCGTTAGAACAAGGATATATGATAAAATTTAATAAGGAGATATTGTAATTGAGAATAATATGTCCTATGATTTTTTCTATAAACTTATTATTTCTAAAAACAAATCGTGGAATTATAACTATATTATATGTTAATAATGTTAAAATATGTTTATAGATTGAAAATTGGAATTATTCATTCAAGGTGATTTTGTTAAAATGGATCCTTGAGTTATGGAAATCATTACTTACGAAAATAATAGAGTTATTTTTAATGGATAGTTTAAAATTAATTTCCTCCATGTATGGAAACTAAATTTCTTAAATGGAAAATATATTTGTAATCATAATTTCCATATTTGGTAATGAGTCCACATTCCTTTATTATGATTATGAATATTAACTATAGTAAATGGATTATTACAACTATAAGAGTTGAAATGGGATTGAAGGGATAAATATAAAATGATAATGTCTTAAATAAACTAAGAATTATATAAATAGTATTTTATAGTTACATTTTAAAAATAAATCATATCTTTCTTAAACATGAATCAATTTTCATCCATTTTACTGTATAAATACATTAATATATTTTAATATTTTAATTTCTTTTAGGTATTTTTTCATTCAATTATAAATTAACACCCCTGTTATATTTTTAAATTGAGGAATTTCCTTTTTCCATAATAAATCCTAACTGAATACATTCATACCATCCATTAAAATTTTATAGAGGTCTTGTATTGAATGTAATACCATCATCCCAAGTAAAGATGTGTAAAACAATTGAGGCTATTTGGAGAAGAACTGTAGTCCTTAAATTAACTTTTTCAAATTTATTTATTCCTGCACATACTACAGTGATATTTTATCAATATTAAATTTATTAATAGATATAAAAAGTATAATAATTTTTTTATTATTGTACAAATATGTTTTACCTACATTCAATATAATTAGAAATGAAGTTATCGCCATTATGTAGGTGTGGTTAACTACCTTCACATTGTGATATGATTCATTATACATCACAATATATTATGGATGGTTTTTATGATAGAGTTTATATTAATATATGATATTTAAGAAAAATTATACTTAGGGAATTATTATTTTTATTTATATACCATATAAGGAAGAAATGATTAAGAAAATGGACATAGATATTTAAAATGGAATGATACCTAGTATTTTATATATTGATATTTATTATGAATATATATATAATAAAATTAAATTTATTACCCCGGTTTTCTGAATTCGTACAATGAATGAAGTCACTTGAGGTATGGGTTTCTGATATAATGTCACGACCCGTCCTCGGGGCCCGTGCCGTGACTACCCCAAGCCCGCCTTCCATAGGCCAGGGGCTGGCGACTAGCACCAAGGCGTAAAATCCCAGTAAACAGGGAAGGCATTGCCTTTATAAGTAACAACCACACAGAGTCAGCAAGCGGAAAGTAAAGTGCAGAAAGTAAAGGGGCCGGAAATACAAGCCCAACTGTAAAGTACAACTGAAAAGTAAAGTACAGCAACTGAAGAAAAGACGGCGGCCTCGTGTCGTCCACTGGAAATCCCACCTGAAGGGTGGGTACAGATAGCCTCCAGGCTCCTCGGGTCCCACGTCCGCTCCGAGCACGTCCCGCCCAGTGGTCCACCTCCAGGTACCGTCCTACTCCACGCCCCAACCGTGATCAGCGCTGTCCGTCGTCTGCAACCAACACAACAAGGTGCGGGCATAGCCCGTGCAGGGGTGAGTACAACTACTCAGTAAGGACCCCGAGACCCCCGAAGGTCTCCCGAAATCCACAAAGGATATAGCACAAAAGAAAGATGCAATCACGAAGTAACATCTGACTCGACTTAGGTATATGCCCATACATATACCTAAGTCCCCAATTCTAGCTCTGCTCACGAGCTCAAGAACAACTCAATCCACAAAGGAAAGCAAGACCCAAATCCACAAAGGAGAGTAAACAGTAAATCCACAAAGGATGGTTCAACACAATCCACAAAGGAGAGTAACATAAGATTCAGCTCAACCAGGTATACTTTTTCAGATGACGTCAAGACGATCACTGATCCGTCTAAGTCGTCGGACCCACGAAGGATCGATAGGTACTAACCCCCGCAGAAGACCCACACAGGATCGGGCTCACACAGAACCTGTAGGCAGTGGCTCACACAGAACCAGTAGTAAGGACCCACGTAGGATCGGGCTCACACAGAACCTGTAGGCACTGATCCACATGGGATCGCTGAGTGCAGTAGTCGACGCAGTCCACTGAGGATCTCTGCACAGTCGTCGCCGCAGTCCACGAAGGATCTCTGCTCTGCCGTCGTCGCAGTCCACGGAGGATCTCTGCTCTGCCGTCGTCGCAGTCCACGGAGGATCTCTGCTCTGTCGTCGAGGTCACAGCCAGCGCTAGGGTTCCCGCACGTAGCGAGCTCGTTTAGGAGGGTCCGCTCCACGAGCCGAGGGGCCGATACATCAACTGACACGTAGTCCGAAGTTGATGTATCCAAAAGTTCCGTATCGACAACAGGATCTCAACGCGACAGACGGCGCGTCAATCGGACGCCCGGTCTGAGAGTTATTGGCATTTTCGTCCCAGGGGCCCGGTTGGTTTTTAGGGCAAAACCAACCCGACCGTACTCCGCCTGTATCCGATCCTCGGGCGGAGTATGCCAAAAGTTCCGTCTCACTTAGAGGAAACTACCACAGCTGACGGTACGTCGTTCGGACGTCCGTAGCTCAAGTTATGAGCGTTTCCGCTCCGAGGGCCCGGTTGGCTTCGTGTACGAACCAACCCGGCCGAACCCAAAGTCTTCCGAAACCTTGAGTATAATATACCGAAACGACCGTCTCGATCCAAGGATCGCGTAGCCGCTGACGGTTCGTCAATCGGAGGTCCCAGGCCCAAGATATGGGCGAAAGACCGTAGAGGGCCCGAAACGGGGGTACTGGGCCCGGGGCGACCCGGCCCGAACCCCCCCCCTGGGGTCGGCCGAACCGGGTCGGCCCGAACCGGGTCGGCCCGACCCGGCCCGAACCGGCTCGGCCGGGTCCGGTCCGGCCTGGGCGCGGCCCGGCCGACCGGACCGGCCGGCTCGGCCTCGGCCGAGCGGCCGAGGGAGTCGCTGGCGCCGCGGGTTGAACCCGCGGCTTGAGGGAAACCGCGGCCCCGCGGGGGGGCCGCTTGTCTCGCGGACGCGGCCGGGCCGCCGCGTCCGTCCCGGTTCCGCGCGGCCGCGGAACCGGCCGCCGATGCCGCCGCGGCTTCAGCCGCGGCGGGCTTCCTCCACGGCGGCGCGCCGGGCGCCGCCGCCTCCGGTCGCCGGCGCCGCCGCGCCGGCGACCCGCGCCGCCGCCGCCTTCCGCGGGCCGCCGGGGACGCTCCGGTGGCCCGATTTCTTTCCCGTCTGCGCCGTTGCCCCTCCCGGATGCCGACCTTCACTGCGGGATCGACGGATCGCCCCGGCCGCGCGGTTCGTCGTCGTCCGCCATATCCGCACAACAGAAACAGATCGGCGGAGGGTTGCCGGGTCTTGTTCGTTAGACCCGCACCCTCCGCGTTAGCCATAAATCACGGGAGGAATAATCAACAACAATTTTTAAATAAATTAAAAATTGTTTCGATCGGGTTCTTTATTTAAAAAGAATAATCACGGGAAAAAGAATCACAATCAAATCCCTACCTTGATGATCGTCGAGCGCGGGCGTTCTTCGCGGAAGAGATCGTCGCGGAAGAGATCGATCGTCGCGTCGTCGCGGGAAGGTGTCGCGTCGTCGCGGAAAATGGAGATCGCCGCGTCGTCGCGGAATCGCTCGTCGCGTCGCCAATCTCCGGATCAAGATCAACGGATTTAATTAGTTTAAATCCGTTGATATTGAAATTAAAAAGGGAGAAGAAAAGATCTGATTCTCACCTTTGTTGCCGAACGAGGGTCGGCCGCGGAAGAAGAGGCGTCGCCGAAGAACGTCGCGGGTAGATCTCGTCGACGTCGCAGATCTTGGTGTGCGTCGTCGAATTCCGGTCGCCGGCGTTCTTCGCGTTCTTCGCGTTCTTCGCGTTCTTCGCGTTCTTCGCGTTCTTCGCGTTCTTCGCGGAGAGGGTGGAGGAACGAAGATTCTCTCAAATCCTTTCCAAGGATTTTTATGTTGGTCTTATTTTATAAACATGCCAACACGAAACCGGTTAAGAAACGATCCATCAATTCGTTGAATTAATTCAACGAAAGAAACGACCCATTTAATTCACGAAGAAACAGTCCATTTAATTCACGAAATAAACCGCCCAATTAAATGGTCTGTTAAGAATTAAAGAAAACGCGTCGGTTGACTTTTCAGTTACTTTGACGGGTTTTCGCGGGTGCGTTACTTAGCGAAAGAAACGGCGGGGCTCGTGCGGGTCCCACCGCACAAATATCCTACCAAGGGGTAGGATATTTCTGGATAGCATCCTATCCAGTTCAACTCAGTTCAAGCCGTCTTTAAGTGACTTCAAGTGGCTTCCAAGCAGCTTAAGTGAAATAAAATAAAGTTGTCGCACAAACTTTATTTTATTTCTGACTTAAAGCCGTAAAATTTAAAAACCACGTCTGAGCAAACGCAACTCCGGAAGAGGCGTTTCTAAGCAAATACCGGCGCTGCGATTTCATCGGTGCCCTCAGAATTCGATTCCGGGCACCGGTTCAGAAGATAGAAAAACCCGCTCGTCCGTTCACTGAACGTACCCGAGCCAAACTTCAGAAATTGATTCCGGGCACACCGGGCCTCGGAATCAGGTGCCGTCTGAAGCTGCGTTCTTGTAAAATTCCAAAGAAAATTAAGAAAAAAATTTCCTTGAAATTTGCGGGTCTTTACATTACTCCCACCTCAGGGCTTTACGTCCCCGTAAAGATACATCAAAACTAGGGGAACAAATGGGGGTACTGAGCACGCATCTGAGCCTCCCGCTCCCAAGTGCTCTCCTGGAGGTTCCCGTGCTGCCATCTGACGCGCACAAGAGGAATCGACCGCCCACGTAGGACCCGCTCCTGTCGATCCTCGATCTCCACTGGAACCTCCGCAAAAGTCGCCCCATCGTCCACGTCCAGCTCCCCAAAGTCGATGATGTGCGTCGGGTCGTGCACGTATCTCCTCAGCTGAGACACGTGGAAGACGTCGTGCACCCGGTGCAACTGAGGTGGTAGAGCCAGGCGATAAGCCACCTCTCCTATCCTGCTGAGGACCTGGAAAGGCCCGATGAAGCGGGGAGACAGCTTGCCGCCTCGGCCAAATCTCCGTAAACCACGTCGAGGTGAGACACGCAAAAAGACGTGGTCGCCATCCTCGAACTCTAGTGGCCTCCGCCTCCTGTCAGCATATGACTTCTGCCGGCTCTGAGCTGTCCTCATCCTCTCCTGGATGATCTGGACCTTCTCTGTCGTGGCTCGGACCATCTCTGGTCCCACGAGTGCTGACTCCCCAGGGTCTGTCCAGCACAACGGTGATCTGCAGGGTCTGCCGTACAACGCCTCGTATGGTGCCATCCCGATGGTGGAGTGGTAGCTGTTGTTGTACGCAAACTCCACCAAGGGTAGGTGGTCCTCCCAGCTGCGACCAAAGTCGAGAACACATGCACGGAGCATGTCCTCGAGTGTCTGTATGGTCCTCTCCGTCTGTCCATCCGTCTGAGGGTGGAAGGCTGTGCTCAGATGGAGCCGCGTCCCGAACGCCTCCTGCAACCCCTTCCAAAGCCTGGAAGTGAAACGAGCATCTCGATCGGAGACGATAGACGATGGCACACCGTGAAGCCGTACGATCTCCTGGACGTAAAGACGTCCCAAGCTCTCTACTGAGCCCTGCTCTCTGATGGGTAAGAAGTGTGCCGACTTGGTGAGTCGGTCGACAATCACCCAAATGGAGTCGTGACCTCTGGAAGTGCGTGGAAGTCCAGTCACGAAGTCCATAGATATGCCGTCCCACTTCCACTCCGGGACCTCCAAGGGCTGTACCAAACCTGCTGGTACCTGGTGCTCTGCCTTCACCTGCTGGCAGGTGAGGCATCGTGAAACGAACTCTGCCACAGCTTTCTTCATACCCGGCCACCAGTGCTGTCGCCTGAGATCCTGGTACATCTTCGCCACTCCGGGATGTACCGCCAAGGGAGAAGTGTGAAACTCTCTCAGCACCTCCTCTCGTAAAGCGACTGGTACGAAGGTACGTCCTCTGAAAAGGATGTCGTGCTCTGCTCCAAGGGAGAAACCATCAGGCGCCTGACCTGAGGATATCAGTGCACGCCGGGTCTCACAGTCAGCGTCCCCACGCTGAGCCTCTCTGACCCGCTGTAGAAGTGGAGGAGAGACTGTGAGAGACTGAAGAAAGGCTGTTCCGTCTCTATCCACGAAGGATATCTGCAAGGAGGCTAGCTGCTCCGTCGCCTCCTCAAGCAGCTGAATGCCCGTCCTCCTGCTGAGGGCATCGGCTACCACGTTCCCCTTCCCAGGAGTATAGACTACCTCAAAGTCATAGTCCTGGAGGAACTCAAGCCATCTCCGCTGTCTCAGGTTCAGGTCCTTCTGAGAGAAGATATACCTAAGACTCTGGTGGTCAGAAAAGACTGTGAAGCGCTCGCCCATCAGATAGTGCCGCCAAGTCTTCAGAGCGAAGACCACTGCTGCTAACTCCAGGTCATGAGTGGCGTAGTTCTGCTCATGCGGCCTCAACTGACGTGATCCGTAGGCGATCACGGCCCGCTCCTGCATCAGGACGCACCCGAGTCCAGTCCCTGATGCGTCGCAGTAAACTACGTACCCAACTCCCTCCTCAGGCAACCTCAAGATAGGTGCGCTGGTCAATCTCTGTCTCAGCTCCTGGAAGCTCTGCTGACATCTGTCTGACCACACGAAGGGTTTCCCCTTCTTCTTCAAGGCTGAGAGTGGTGCTGCAACTCTGGAGAAGTCTGGCACGAATCTCCGATAGTATCCCGCTAGGCCCAAGAAGCTCCGCACCTCTGTCACGCTCTTGGGTGGCTCCCAAGCTAGCACTGCCTCGATCTTCGCGGGATCCACTGCAACTCCCGCCTCAGAAATGACGTGCCCCAAGAAATGGACCTCACGTAACCAGAACTGGCATTTTGAGAGCTTGCCATAAAGCTGGTGCTCTCGGAGTGTGTCTAGCACAACTCGCAGGTGGTAGGCATGCTCCTCCTCAGTCGTCGAGTATACCAAAATGTCGTCAATGAAGACAACGACAAATCGGTCGAGGTATGGCTGGAAGATCCTGTTCATGAGGCTCATGAACACCGCTGGAGCATTGGTTACGCCGAACGGCATAACCAAGAACTCATAATGGCCATACCGACACCTGAAGGCCGTCTTCTGCACGTCCTCGTCTCGAACTCTGAGCTGATGATAGCCTGACCGGAGGTCTATCTTCGAGAACCACCGCGCTCCCTTGAGCTGATCGAAGAGGTCATCAATCCGTGGCAGCGGATACTTGTTCCTCACTGTCTCCTGGTTCAGGCGACGATAGTCGACACAAAGTCGCAAGTTCCCGTCCGCCTTTTTGGCGAACAAAATCGGGGAAGCCCAGGGTGAAACACTGGGTCGGATAAACCCCTTGCTCTGCAAGTCCTCCAACTGTACCCGCAGCTCTCGAAGCTCGGCGGGGGCCATCCGATATGCTGGAGTAGATATCGGGGCTGTCCCGGGGTACAAGTCGATGTAAAAGTCTACCTCTCTACGAGGAGGTAGCCCTGGAACGTCGTCGGGAAAGACGTCCACGTACTGGTCCACCACTGCAGGAAAAGCCGGACTCCGCACGTCCACTGCTCCTAGGATGAGGCTAGCCAACTGATGTGAGATGGGCTGCACTCTCCTCCGCGGAAGTCCATCCTGTGCTGCAAAGGTTCCCTTCTCGCCGGTGAAGGTAAACCTGCTCCCGTCGGTACGAACACATCGTACCTTGCGCCTAAAACAGTCGATCTGGGCATGAACCGTGGATAGCCAATCCATGCCCAAGATGACGTCGTAAGGCCTCGACGCCGCTACAAGGAGATCCCAGCCGAAGCTCTCGCCTCCTAGAGTAAGCTCACACTGCCGGCACCAGTGCGTAATCGTCGAGTCTGCTCCCGTAGGAGTCTCTAGCCGTAAGGATCGAGCCAACGGCTCAGTCGGAATCTCCGAGCTCCGAACAAGGGCAGAGGCTATGAAAGAGTGACTCGCTCCTGTGTCTATAAGTACTGCAGCAAGGGTGGAATAGACACAGATCGTACCTCGAATCATCTCTGGCATGTCGGGGTCGTAGGCCTCCACTGCCTGGAGCTGGGCCTGTCCCTGCCCGCCGGCTCCCTGTGGTCGAGGTGGCCCTCCTGGTGGTGGTGGGGGTAGAGCCTGAAAGCGTCGCCCACCACCCGCTGCTCGGCCAGCTCCTCGGCCTCGTCCGCCTCCTCCCTGCGGACCGCCACGGTCGACCCTCTGCCTCTGCCTGGGTGGCCCCTCCACCGTCTGCTGCTCCTCTGATCGGCGAGTCGGGCAGTCACGAGCCATGTGACCCTGCCCGCCGCAAGAGTAGCACAGCCTGCCTCTCGAAAGGCTGGCACTCCGCTGTGTGCCTCGTACTGCTGAGCCGGTGTCCTGAGGCCGTCTGCGTGGGGGTCTGGTCTGCCTGGACCCGTGAGTCATCCGTCGGCTACCTGCTGCCGAAGACTCAGCTACCTGCCGCCCTGCGCTAGGTCTCGCCGCTGAAGAAGGCTCTGCCAGGAAGCTCTCGATCAGGAGGGCTCGCTCCAGCACTCCTGCCTGGGTCGGAATGCTGAGGGAGATCAGCGACGCCCGAATCTCCTGTCGCAAGCCCTGCTCGAAGGTCCGGGCCCGGAAGAAGGGGTCCCGTACCATGTCGGTCGAGTAGCGAGATAGGTCCGTGAACCTCGCCGCGTACTGAGCGACCGTCATGCTGCCCTGGCGCAGCTGGAGAAGCTCCTGGATGCGCACCGCTCGGAGGGTGGCCGGGACGAACTCAGAGCGGAAGAGGCTCTCGAAGTCCGTCCAGAGCAGGGATGCCTCATCGTGAACCTGGAGCATCAGGCTCCACCATCGTCCTGCCGCCGCCTGCAGGAGGCTCGCTGCGAGGATCACCATGAGATCCGCTGGTGTCCTCACTAGCCTGAAGATCCGTACCACCGCCTCTAGCCAGTCCTCGGCGGCCTGGGGGTCCGCCTCACCGCGAAACCTGGGCGGTCGCTGGCTCTGAAACTCGTGCAGTGCCCTGAGGCGACGTGCATCGTCGGCGTCTGGTACTGGAAGCATCGGTGGCTCGGCGGGTAAGGCTACCGCCGGTGCCACTGCTGGCAAAGGGCCCTGCACCGAGGCCTCGTCGCTCGGTGGGCTGCCGTCGCGCCCTACACTCGGAACCCTAGCTGGCAGTCGTCGTGGGGCCATCCTGAAAAGGAGAACAAGAGCACCACAGTCAGAACAGTATACCTGGTGAGCTGGCACAAGTAATCACAAGGAAAACTTGAGACTTTCATAAAGCAGATCAGTATACCCGGTGAGCTGACATAAGTAATCACAAAGAAAACTTGAAACACACACGCAATCAATGTTTTCATGCATTAAGTCGGAAATCAGGAGTCAGGGTCCTGGTGTACGGATACGTCGGCCGCCGCACCAACACTGGGCTCCCTGAACTGATAACCACACTCAATACACTAAACACTATTGCTTCACATAGAAAGAAAGGACGATCAGAGTCTGCGGTAGAACCGACCGCCTCTGATACCAATTTGTCACGACCCGTCCTCGGGGCCCGTGCCGTGACTACCCCAAGCCCGCCTTCCATAGGCCAGGGGCTGGCGACTAGCACCAAGGCGTAAAATCCCAGTAAACAGGGAAGGCATTGCCTTTATAAGTAACAACCACACAGAGTCAGCAAGCGGAAAGTAAAGTGCAGAAAGTAAAGGGGCCGGAAATACAAGCCCAACTGTAAAGTACAACTGAAAAGTAAAGTACAGCAACTGAAGAAAAGACGGCGGCCTCGTGTCGTCCACTGGAAATCCCACCTGAAGGGTGGGTACAGATAGCCTCCAGGCTCCTCGGGTCCCACGTCCGCTCCGAGCACGTCCCGCCCAGTGGTCCACCTCCAGGTACCGTCCTACTCCACGCCCCAACCGTGATCAGCGCTGTCCGTCGTCTGCAACCAACACAACAAGGTGCGGGCATAGCCCGTGCAGGGGTGAGTACAACTACTCAGTAAGGACCCCGAGACCCCCGAAGGTCTCCCGAAATCCACAAAGGATATAGCACAAAAGAAAGATGCAATCACGAAGTAACATCTGACTCGACTTAGGTATATGCCCATACATATACCTAAGTCCCCAATTCTAGCTCTGCTCACGAGCTCAAGAACAACTCAATCCACAAAGGAAAGCAAGACCCAAATCCACAAAGGAGAGTAAACAGTAAATCCACAAAGGATGGTTCAACACAATCCACAAAGGAGAGTAACATAAGATTCAGCTCAACCAGGTATACTTTTTCAGATGACGTCAAGACGATCACTGATCCGTCTAAGTCGTCGGACCCACGAAGGATCGATAGGTACTAACCCCCGCAGAAGACCCACACAGGATCGGGCTCACACAGAACCTGTAGGCAGTGGCTCACACAGAACCAGTAGTAAGGACCCACGTAGGATCGGGCTCACACAGAACCTGTAGGCACTGATCCACATGGGATCGCTGAGTGCAGTAGTCGACGCAGTCCACTGAGGATCTCTGCACAGTCGTCGCCGCAGTCCACGAAGGATCTCTGCTCTGCCGTCGTCGCAGTCCACGGAGGATCTCTGCTCTGCCGTCGTCGCAGTCCACGGAGGATCTCTGCTCTGTCGTCGAGGTCACAGCCAGCGCTAGGGTTCCCGCACGTAGCGAGCTCGTTTAGGAGGGTCCGCTCCACGAGCCGAGGGGCCGATACATCAACTGACACGTAGTCCGAAGTTGATGTATCCAAAAGTTCCGTATCGACAACAGGATCTCAACGCGACAGACGGCGCGTCAATCGGACGCCCGGTCTGAGAGTTATTGGCATTTTCGTCCCAGGGGCCCGGTTGGTTTTTAGGGCAAAACCAACCCGACCGTACTCCGCCTGTATCCGATCCTCGGGCGGAGTATGCCAAAAGTTCCGTCTCACTTAGAGGAAACTACCACAGCTGACGGTACGTCGTTCGGACGTCCGTAGCTCAAGTTATGAGCGTTTCCGCTCCGAGGGCCCGGTTGGCTTCGTGTACGAACCAACCCGGCCGAACCCAAAGTCTTCCGAAACCTTGAGTATAATATACCGAAACGACCGTCTCGATCCAAGGATCGCGTAGCCGCTGACGGTTCGTCAATCGGAGGTCCCAGGCCCAAGATATGGGCGAAAGACCGTAGAGGGCCCGAAACGGGGGTACTGGGCCCGGGGCGACCCGGCCCGAACCCCCCCCCTGGGGTCGGCCGAACCGGGTCGGCCCGAACCGGGTCGGCCCGACCCGGCCCGAACCGGGTCGGCCCGACCCGGCCCGAACCGGCTCGGCCGGGTCCGGTCCGGCCTGGGCGCGGCCCGGCCGACCGGACCGGCCGGCTCGGCCTCGGCCGAGCGGCCGAGGGAGTCGCTGGCGCCGCGGGTTGAACCCGCGGCTTGAGGGAAACCGCGGCCCCGCGGGGGGGCCGCTTGTCTCGCGGACGCGGCCGGGCCGCCGCGTCCGTCCCGGTTCCGCGCGGCCGCGGAACCGGCCGCCGATGCCGCCGCGGCTTCAGCCGCGGCGGGCTTCCTCCACGGCGGCGCGCCGGGCGCCGCCGCCTCCGGTCGCCGGCGCCGCCGCGCCGGCGACCCGCGCCGCCGCCGCCTTCCGCGGGCCGCCGGGGACGCTCCGGTGGCCCGATTTCTTTCCCGTCTGCGCCGTTGCCCCTCCCGGATGCCGACCTTCACTGCGGGATCGACGGATCGCCCCGGCCGCGCGGTTCGTCGTCGTCCGCCATATCCGCACAACAGAAACAGATCGGCGGAGGGTTGCCGGGTCTTGTTCGTTAGACCCGCACCCTCCGCGTTAGCCATAAATCACGGGAGGAATAATCAACAACAATTTTTAAATAAATTAAAAATTGTTTCGATCGGGTTCTTTATTTAAAAAGAATAATCACGGGAAAAAGAATCACAATCAAATCCCTACCTTGATGATCGTCGAGCGCGGGCGTTCTTCGCGGAAGAGATCGTCGCGGAAGAGATCGATCGTCGCGTCGTCGCGGGAAGGTGTCGCGTCGTCGCGGAAAATGGAGATCGCCGCGTCGTCGCGGAATCGCTCGTCGCGTCGCCAATCTCCGGATCAAGATCAACGGATTTAATTAGTTTAAATCCGTTGATATTGAAATTAAAAAGGGAGAAGAAAAGATCTGATTCTCACCTTTGTTGCCGAACGAGGGTCGGCCGCGGAAGAAGAGGCGTCGCCGAAGAACGTCGCGGGTAGATCTCGTCGACGTCGCAGATCTTGGTGTGCGTCGTCGAATTCCGGTCGCCGGCGTTCTTCGCGTTCTTCGCGTTCTTCGCGTTCTTCGCGTTCTTCGCGTTCTTCGCGTTCTTCGCGGAGAGGGTGGAGGAACGAAGATTCTCTCAAATCCTTTCCAAGGATTTTTATGTTGGTCTTATTTTATAAACATGCCAACACGAAACCGGTTAAGAAACGATCCATCAATTCGTTGAATTAATTCAACGAAAGAAACGACCCATTTAATTCACGAAGAAACAGTCCATTTAATTCACGAAATAAACCGCCCAATTAAATGGTCTGTTAAGAATTAAAGAAAACGCGTCGGTTGACTTTTCAGTTACTTTGACGGGTTTTCGCGGGTGCGTTACTTAGCGAAAGAAACGGCGGGGCTCGTGCGGGTCCCACCGCACAAATATCCTACCAAGGGGTAGGATATTTCTGGATAGCATCCTATCCAGTTCAACTCAGTTCAAGCCGTCTTTAAGTGACTTCAAGTGGCTTCCAAGCAGCTTAAGTGAAATAAAATAAAGTTGTCGCACAAACTTTATTTTATTTCTGACTTAAAGCCGTAAAATTTAAAAACCACGTCTGAGCAAACGCAACTCCGGAAGAGGCGTTTCTAAGCAAATACCGGCGCTGCGATTTCATCGGTGCCCTCAGAATTCGATTCCGGGCACCGGTTCAGAAGATAGAAAAACCCGCTCGTCCGTTCACTGAACGTACCCGAGCCAAACTTCAGAAATTGATTCCGGGCACACCGGGCCTCGGAATCAGGTGCCGTCTGAAGCTGCGTTCTTGTAAAATTCCAAAGAAAATTAAGAAAAAAATTTCCTTGAAATTTGCGGGTCTTTACATATAATATCATTTTCTTTAAGTATTTTCAATAATAAATAAATGTTTAGTGAAATTATAAAAATTTTAACATTTATCCCTCACATATTTTGTTCTATTATGGTTATTTTTACAATTATTATCTATTGTTATACTTTTCCACAACTTGGAAGTCAAACTGTTTGAGATTTCTTTTTAAAAAAATTCAATAACATTTACTCTGGGGCCTTTATATATTTTATTCTATATACAGGGTGTTCAAAAATATTTTAGTTAAATTTTTACCTATATTTAAAAAATATTATAAAGGAAATATTAAATATAAATTATATAAATTATTATTTTTAAAAGTGAATTTTTTTTTTCAAACAAATCTTTTTTGACATATGATAATTTTGTGAATAGAATATTTATTTTAACATATATTGTATGAAATGATTCCGTGAAATTAATAACTATTATTTCATTTTTTTTATTCTTTTATATGTTCTAGTTGTTAAATTTAACGAAAATATTTTTTCTAAAATTGTGTTAATTTTCAGTTAAAATGTAAAAAAATTGAATGATATTTTCGAATTGATTTCAAATAAAGGATCAAATTTTATTTTCAAGGTATTTTTAATAAATTTAAAAAATCTATTAGTATTTTTATATTTTACAAGTTATTTATTCCAAATACATAATATGTTATATTAATTTAGTTGTTTTATAATTATTGAAAAGATATTGATTTATAAGTGTTTATTTTCTATGAGTTATTTTGTGATGATATGATCAATGTTTTATGATATTATGGAACGCATATATACAGTTTATCTTTTGGTATGTGTATATCCATAATTAAATATCCTTCCAATTAATTATTTTGGACCAAATATATCATGAGATAATGATTCAAAATGTGTTTCTGTGATTCACACTCATCATGATAGAGGCAGTCATAAATCATTATTCTATACTCATCCATGAATGATGAAGATTTCTATAAATATAAATGATTACATTTTGTGGGATAATAAGAAAATAGGTATCGAAAACTATGTATGTTAATTCCTTGTATGTTGTCAAAATAAGGTAGTGAGAGAAATACCTAAGGGGTTTTTATAACTATAACCTACAAAAGAATGGAAATGGGAAAACATTACTATGTATTTCATCATTATAATCCACCAAAAATCAAAATGGAATAATTTTATTTGGGTTATATTTTTTCATATTATGAAATAATTACTATTCATATCAAACAAAAAATATTTCCCTATTCATTATTTTTCAAGGATACACAATTATAAAAATGTATGGTTTCATAAGGAACCATATTCAGTCATATATGATTGAAATACATGGTTTACCTTGATGTTTTATAGATTAATTAAAAACGATCTAGATATACAATTTATTTTATGTAATTATTCACATACTCATATAGGTGGTTACCATTAGAAAGAAATTAATATTCTATAAGACATGTTGTGGGATCTATTTTTTGATTTAAAAGGTAGTTATCATCCCCACCTTCATTTTATTAAATTTTATTACTATAATAGATTTCACTTGTGATGTATGATTTATACTTATGATTGGTGACGAGGTTGCGAAAAAATTAAATATGCTGGGATAACATTGGATAAATACTTATTTTGGCATCTAATTGAGTAGATTAAATGGTGTCAATGCCTAGATCAATTCTGAAACACAACATGTCACCTCTTAGTTGAAACAAATAATTATGTTGAAAATCATAAGGTATATATATAGCTCAATGATTTTTTAAAGATATTAAAATCAATATATTCATGAAACAAGACATGGTATTTGTAAATAAGTTCATGAAGGTACCCCCATTGTATCGGTCCATTAAAAATTATTGAATATATCATGATAGTTTCATATCTGTTGGAGATTCCACTGAATAGCTATAATAATCACGATGTGTTAAATCTATCAATCATGAGAATGTACAGACATAATAAATTCCATGTACTAAACTCATTTTTAATTATACTTGGTCATGATCCAATTTATTTAGAACAATTGTTTCTGATCATGGATTAAATACATAAGTTTTTGTGAAAGAAGACCATTCATATGTTCAACGTTTTGTGTTGAAAGCATAAATTTGTGGAAGGTAGATAGTAATTCGTGGTTGGGATGAGGTTTAGGTTTCATATTTTTTTGACTAAATGTGGTGGAATATTTAGAGTGAAAATTTATTATGGGGTAATAATGTTGTAGCACTACATTTTAATGATATATATATATCGTTAAATAATATTAATTTTATAATTTATTTCATTACACATAATTTTTGACCAAAAAAACTTTATATAATATAAAGTTCTAACATGTAAATTAAATTTATTATATTATGAAATATTATATATAAAGGTCTTATATAATGAAAATTTATTAATTTCAAAAAAATAAATAATACATAATTTTTAGTAATGTCATTTTGTTCTCCAAAAATATAATTTTATTAAAATTTCATTTTATTATATGTTATGAATGAAAAATATAATTTATTTATATTATTTTAGAAACTATATTCTAATAAATAATGATCGTTTAAAATTATAATTTAAGTATTAACATCAAGTGGTTTTTTATTTTTTTTATAATGCATTGTTCGACGAATAGATTAAAATACATATCTTTTTATGAAATCATTCATCCATATTAATTTATTTATAAATTAAAACAATATTTTATATATTATATTAAAATTTTTATTACATATTTTAGAATAAGAATAAACTATACAATTTCAATGAAATGAATATTAAAATTGACGTTTTTATAAAAACATTTATTCAAAATGGAAATTTTCTTGGATATGATTTTTCACCATCATTTGATAATTTGTTCTTAAATTAATTTCATATCATTATAGATATTATAATTTTTATAATTTAGTCAATATTTTGAATCAAAATGTTCTAATTGTAAAATGATTCCACCTATATTTTTTCCATTGTGAATAAATACTTCGGTAAATAGTCAGTTACCATGGAATATGTTAAAAGGAGATTAAAGGGATTAAAATAGAAATTATAATGTATTAATAAAAATAGAAACATTTATAAATCCTATATTTTGGTATTATTAAATCCCTATATCATTATCCCTTTGATAATAATTCATTGAAAATCCATATATCTTGAATAATAATTTAATATATTTTTATTTTTTTCTTAAATTTTATTTGGGTTCTCCCCCTCAAATATAAATGGACACTAATATCCTAATTTCATAAAAATAATGACATAAATTTAATGGAAAATAACAAAACCATATAATTTCAAAAATTCCATCGCATATCAAATATGTATTTTTTGAAACAAATTCCATCCTCTAAAGTCTTTCGATATAATCCTAAATAATATTTCTAAAAAAAATTATAATTCTCAAACATGATAATTGAATAAATTTATTATTAAACAATTTATAAATCTATTTTTAATGTTATAAAATTTTGTGTATAATATCATAAATATTCCAATATGTCGTTATGATTATCAGACAACCATTTTCAACCTTAATTCAATCAAATGTGATGGGAAATTATTGTTCGTGGGTAGGTGTGGACTATTTCCTCCATATAGAGATATAATTCATCTTCTATAACCTAATTTAATAAAGTGTTATTATAGTGGATTTAATTTTTATTTGATATCCAAAAGAAAATCAATCTAATAGAATTATAATATATTTGATACCTTCTTACCCTCTCATCCATTAAAAAAATAATGCATTTCATGAATTCACATGACCTACCACCTATATGTAGATATGTTATATTTTTATCATTTAATACTCACATGGATTATAAAAAGGATAGATCTATTAAATATATATGATATATAATATATACTAATTATTTGGGATATGTGATTTATAATTTCACTCTCTTTTATACCATCTTTGAAAAAGTGGTAACATCACATGTGCTTGCATATCGACTACTATCTACAATAAGTGATGTAATTCATTTTTCCTCACTGATTTAGTATTATATAATAGATAATATTTATTCTTTTTAATATTTTATTTATTTATATTTCTATTATTTTGGGATATTAATATGTTCCTAGGATTTTTATATATATTTATTGGATATTTTTTAATATTTTAAATATCAATTCATCATTATTTCAATGTGTATCAATATTTTGTTAATAATTTATATTTATTCAATAATACTTATCCATTTATTCATAATTTTTAAGGTCAACTCATTTTAATTATTCAATATCAATCATTATTAACATGCAAGAATTTACAATTATTTATTCATTAATAAAAGATATAAAGAATAAATGAAATGGGGTGGTTATAATCCAAGTGACAAATGGAAAGGATATCATCCAAGACATCAAAAAAAGTAGTAATATTTTACCATCTTCTTTGAAAGATATAATAGTGGAGGCTGATTCATATGTGGTCTTAAAAAGTCAAAGAACATTCAAAGCCACAATTAGAATAAATCCAACCATTATTTCTACAAGTGTTGGATAAAATGGATCATGAAGTATCCTCCAACAATGTTGAATCATCACACAATAAAGAATAAGTCACCACAGTCCTCCACACACATGAAAAGGCATGTGAACTTCCAAATGTGCGGTATCTTGACACTGGTTGAAGCAACCATATGAGTGGTAACAAATTTTTTTAAGGAACACATAGAAAAACATAATAGTGAGGTGTGTTTTAGAGACACATCATTCATACCCATGATTGGAAATGGTGAGATCAAAATCTATCAGAAAATGGTGAGTCAAATTAGATATCTAATTTGTATCGCATTCCAAACATGAAAAATATTATCATTAGTTTTGTCCATCCCCTTGAGAAGGGGTATGTTATACACATGGAAATACATATTTTTATATAGGGGATTGTCACATGAGATTTTTTTATCAAGTCCAAATTGCAATGAATCACATGATTCTTCAATATATCAATACAAGGTCCAAGGATTACATCTTTGGACTCATGAAGAATGACTCATGGATCTCAAATTTTTTCATTGGGTATCTCCATTTCAGCCGCCTTAATATTTTTACCTCATCAAGAATGATCAGTGTCTTGAAGATGATTGAAGTTATAAATAATATATGTGTGTTGTGCACACTCAAAAATAAACTAGGTAACTCCTTCCCAAGTGGAGTATCGAAAATATAAAAGGAACCATGTCAGTTGGTTCACATTGATATTTTTGGACCACATGAAACACCCTCACATGGAGATTATAGGTACTTTATTACCCTCACTGATTGTTTTAGTAGAAAATTTTTGGTGTATTTCATCAAATAATAAACTTTATATTTTTCTATATATAATATTTTAAAATTACTTATTAAAAAAAGTTCTCAGAAAATAAATGTACTCAGATCTTATAGAAGTAGAGAATACACTTCAATGGAATTTTAATACTTTTGGTGGGAACAAGGTATCATGCCCCAATGAACTTTATCCTACATGCCATAATATAATGGAATTGAAGAAAAAATGAATCACACCATCCACGACATGATGAAGACCATGCTGAAGGAGAAAGGGATGCCACAATGCTTTTGGGTAGAGGAATTTTCATGTACTTCCATTTTACACAATCTGTATCCAACTAAGAGAATTAAAAATTGGACAATACATGAATCATGGAGTGGTTAAAAACTAAGCATGGAACACATAACAATGTTTTGATGTATTTCTTATTCTCATTTTATAGAAGAATAAAGAAGGAATCTTGATGATTATGGTGAAAAGTGAATCTCCATTGGCTACAGTGAAGAATCTAAAGCCTACAAGTTCTATTATCCACTAACAAAAATCTTAGTGGTGAGTAGGGATGTGGTATTTAGTGATAAAGAAGCTTGGAAATGGATGGATGATGAATCAAAAAATTATGTTCTAGTAGAAATAAAAGATCCTAATGAAATGGAAGACAATCAGGAGAAAATGACTGCAACACCATCCTCAAGAGCATCATCCGCAGACAGGTGTCCATGAGTACTTTCCATCACTCCTAAAATTATTCCATCAAGTAATAATTTGGACAAATTTTCCTCACCTATAGCACCTATAAATATGAAAAAATTACGAAACATATAAGAAAAACTGAAGAGATCGATATTTTGTTTTTTGTATAAATATCATTAGCCTCTAACTTTTTGGAATCCACAAGGGATAATAATAGATAATTTCTATGGAAGAATATATTCATTCCATAGGGAAAAATGAAACATGAGAGATAACTACACTTCCAAATATTGAGAAAACCATAGGTGTCAAATGTATGTACATGATTAGGAGAAATGATGATGGTGATATTGACTGCTACATGGAAAGGGTCATAGAGAGGGGATATAAACATAAGTATGGGATGGACTATGAAGAATTATCCAGACATGTTTCTTTCCATGACAATATAAAGATGATCATATGCCTTGTAGTCCATCACAGTTGGATGATCTACACACTAGATGTCATGTATGTATTCATAAATGTAATTCTAAATGAAGAGGTATATCTTGACCATCCTGGAGGATTTATTATGAAAGGGGATGAAGATAAGGTGTATTTATTGAATAAATCACTATATGGGTTGAATCAGGCTCCACGTGATTTGAAAGGATGCATAAATAGCTATATTCAAGGGAATGGATTACCCCAATATTCATAGGGGCATGTAGTTGACATCAAGAATAATGGTCACTATGATATGATCACAACATGTGTGTATGTTGATGATATTTTGTTTAGAGGTAATAGTTGGCCAATGTTCATTGAATTCAATAAGTCCATAACTAATGAGTTCTAGATGACTGATGTAGATCTTGTATCCTTTTTCTATGCATTTATGTAAACCAACAACATGGTGGAATCTATATATATCCGAAGAAATATGGCAAAGGATTGCTTGAAATGTTCAAGATGGACAATTGAACATCATAAAAACTCATATAGAAACCAGTTTAAAACAAACCAAATATGTATATGGAAGAAGAGTTGATTCCTCTTTGATAAAGAGTATTATAAGAAGCATAATGTACCTCAGAATCACAAGACCATATATTATCTACAGAATTGGGATTTTAAGAAGGTACATGGAATCACCAAAGCTTTAACATTGTCTAGCTGAAAAAAGAATCCTCAGATATTTCAATGGAACAACATTATTTTTCACTTCTATCCATACTATGATGAAGCAAGGCTATATGTATACTCAAATAGTGATTGAGGATGGGACCAAATTGAATGTAAAAGCACCACCTGATATGTATTCTTTCTCAAAAAGACTGATTTCATATGGGATTCAAGGAAGCATTATGTGGTTTACCTACCCACATATGAAGTATAGTATGTAGCATCATCGTCCAATGTTTGTGATGTAATTTGGTTGAGAAATATAAAAAAAGTGTTGACAAATATAAAGGATGGATACACAATCTTATATAGAGACAGTTATTCGGCAATCAAAATATCCAAAAAACTGGTGTAGCATGGAACAATCTTACACATTGATTCCTGATATCATTTTTGGAGAGATAATGTGTAGTAATAAATTATAAAATTAGGGTTTTTATACAATAGAATAGGTGGATGATATTTTCACAGTGGTATTACCAATAAATGCATTCAATAAGATATGAATTATTCATTAATAAATCATTTTTTTCCTTTGAATTTATGTGTTGGAATTACAAACCAAATAGATTCGATGGAAAATCAAAGGGAAATTCTAATGTGGCTGTTTCATTTTATTGATGTTTCCATTTAATGGGCATGTTCCATTTCATTAATGTGTGTGTTTATTGTGGCTGTTTTTTTAATGTGTCCATTTAATTTGGTTATTACATTTCGTTAATGTGTCGATTTCATTTTAATGTAAATGCCTATAAATTTATGGGAATTGATGTCTGAAAAATAGGTGCAATACAAGATTGAAATCTCTTTTGTGTTCTCTTCCATTTTTTCTCTATTTACCCTGATTTTATAGCCAACACACACTCCTAATGTTGGTACTCTACAGATCAGTTATGATTCTATGTTAATATCACCTACCAAAATTCCATTTAATAATTCATAATGAATTACCATACTCTGAGATTTTACTTATATAGTTCCATTCATCACCTCAAATTCTCAACATTTTTTAGTATTTCTAGGAACATCCATCTCATTGTATAATCCATTATTATGAAATAGTTCTTAGATTTTGTCTATTTATTTCACTCCAAAAAATTATATTCTGAGAAAGTTACTATTCTGATCATACTACCCTCTAACCAAATAATTACACTTCATAAAGTACTTAAAATAATTCAATTTAGTAATTTTGAATTATATCCATACCTTCCTAGATAAATAATTCATCAAATTAAGACTGTTTAATGATACAATATTGGAATATATAGGGGGTGTTTCGAGGCTTAAAAATGAATGACTTCTATCTTTTATAACCATGTTTTATGTCCATTAAAATAGAATTCCGCATTCATCTATCCCCAAAACACATAATACTCATTTCAATATAAATATGTATGATTGAGTTTATATTTACAATTTCTTATTAGAACATTAATATTATTACCAATGATGTGTCCAAATTTACATTTCAATAATTATACTTCCTTTTATGGAGTTCTTCTAATCATTAAAAATTATAACTACTTCTAAATATTATAAGGTTACATTCTTCACCACATGATAAATCTTCATATATAATCTATTTATAATTCATAATCCATTTGAGATAGCTGTTATTACAACATCATCATCAAGTTTCTCAACTGATATATGGTTCCTCAATAGACAATAATAATGTCCAATATTATTTGACATCAAATCACTTATAATCATTATAAAAGTATTAACATATACTTATCCCTTAATATCTTCCAATTTATAATGTTCTCTAAGTAATTTATAAAAGAATTCATATACATATTACACCATGCACCCCAATACAAAATTGAATGAAATGATTCACCTATGTCAATAATAAATGACTAAATTGAAACAGTAATACTAAAAAATAAATTATTCCCACAAACATTAATAAGGATGAAATATCTTATTCAATTACACAAATCCATTCTAGTAGACAACTTCTAATTTATAGATTTATTCATTATAGATTTTTGTTTCCATAAAAATAAAATGATATCATCAACTAGAAGATGTTATCTGACTACTTCATATGGACTTTTCCGCTAATGGAATCATCTCCTAATCCATTTTTTTGAGGTGACCATCCTCCTCATCATTCATTGAGAGCACTTTTATAGGGAATAATACATCCATCCACTTCAAATACACATTATGAATTCAAATAAAAATTCCTTAAAATAATTGTTATGTATTCCAACTTGATAAACATATTCTTTCAACAAGGAAATCAATTTTTTTGAGATTTTACATAAAATAAATAATTTTAATACATATTCTATAAATGTAACCATTAGTAATTATTGTTCTACATTGATAAATTTAAAATAAATTACATGGTCAATTATAAGAAATTATCCTAATTTTTCAAGAATAATAATCACCTCATCATAAATACATTATTTTTTGTTATGGGATTCTCATACATGTGAGGTAACACTTTCGTACCATTGTAATTGATTGTCTTATTTTGATTATTGATTTCAACATTTCATGAAAATCAAATCCATTCAAACTCTACCTTTATCTTATAGAAGTTCATTCATTTTTATCATTTTACACTATAAGGGAATTGATAGATAATAGAGACTCATGATATTTCTATATTAATATATCATCAAGGTGAATTTATGAAATAAAATTGACTATTACATCAATATTTTCAACAAGGAATATTCCCAGACATTATTTGATTTATCTGATATACATGTATGATAATTGGAACTAAAATCATTTTCATACTACATTTTGGGATGAGTCCACCATGTTTGGATGAACCCGTCACAATAATAATAATTAAAATTGATATTATTTTGATTGAAATAAGTTCAAAATAAATTTTTCTACCTTAACATATTTTTCTGGAACTAAGTGATATATAATGTAATTTCTGGAAAAATATACCATAAACACAGGACTACAAAATTAATGGAAAAATATATGTTGACATATGAATTCCATATTTTAAAAAAAAATCATAAATCCATAGTTGTATAATATAATAACTCTAAAAATGATATTACAATATATTTAAATCACTATTACACTCAACTCACTCTATACAATAGATCATGTACCCAAATCATGTTTTTCCAGGTTATCAATTGTTAGGTCTAATAATTTTTATATGCCACAAATATAAATAATTAATGACATAAGAATCACTTTCCATCACACTAAATGATTCACAAAAGAACATACATTTAATTAGGTGTCCTCTAATTCACTATTATAACTTCATTTTTACCACTAAAACTAGTGAACCTTCATACCACCCAAAGACTCCTAAAAATTATTCTAATACATATAATCATTCTTTAAAATATCTTGTGCAATTCAAAATCCTTCCAATGAAGTGGAGATCTAAAGTCAATAAAAATAAACACATTTCAGAAAGCTCTATTAGGAAAATGACCACCAAAAACACATTCATGAATAATTAGAGATTGAGAAAAACAAATAAAATAGTGTCACTAAATAATTATATTTTATGCTATATATATTTTTCATATGTGGTACATGACCATTAGTAGTAATACAAGAGTGACTTAGAAAGAACCTAATTGTTTAAGGAATGTGTAAATGAAACAATAAAACCTTTTTATTAAAAAATAGTAAAGAAACATGATATTTATATTGATATATATTAATTTCCTATGGAGAATTTCATAATCTTATATTTTGTTTTTTTAGAATTAATGTGATTAATATATATATATATATGGATTGATATTTAATTTATTATTGTGACTATGATATGGGGGGTTATGTTGACATTAGAAAATATAATAAATAGTAAACTAATTTTATTATCCTGAAAGTTAAAAATGATAAAGAGATATGGGTTTTATATATTGAATTTTTTCACATAATAGATGATTTTTAAATTTTATAGGGTTGGATTATGAGATTTAAAAAATCATTACCCATGATATATAATATTCTTTACATAAAGTAGACTAAAATATTAAATATTTGTTAAAAATACAGAATGGTGGAATTAATTCATATGAATAATATGAATGTTTTATAATGTCTTTGAAATTAAATAAAATATAATTCAGTATGGTGTAAGAAACTAAATCTGATCATATAAAACAAAAAAAATATTTCTTAAATCGAGATAGATGATTAGTTAGTTATTAAATTTTTTAAATATTATGTTTTTGGATTGAACAATGATGTTATATGGACAAAATGAATTATTTACCTATTAATGAATATCGTAAATTTTTATGCCTCCAAGTGTTGATAGTATAGTGTACCACGTCATTACATTAATTTTTTTTGATTCATGGTTGTGTTACCCGAGGGATAGAATGTGGATCTGTCTATTAGAGAGAACCATATAAAGGGCTATATAGTCACATATGGGAATGGATATTGGGTTCTATGTTTCATCTAAATTATTTATAAAATATCTTAAATATGTTGTATCATTATATATATATTGGTAATTACAGTAATGTTCTAGTTAACTAATTATTAACTCGTTATTCAGATATATGTTCAAAATTTGCTTCTCATAATAAGCTTGTTTACAAACCATGATCTGGAATAATTGCAAGGTCTTGGATATGTTAATCACATCACATTATTTTAATACATATTAAATTATAGAGGAATGAACATATATCATGGAACCCAAAACTCTTGATTAATCATGATGAGTATTTATGTAATCCCTCTCTGAATATTTGTGTTCACATTTCATGTTTGGTAACCTAATTTAATAGTCAGAAACACTATGGTGTGGATATAATAAATAAATTTTACAATGTATTTTTTTATATTTATCATTTTCTTAATTCATACAAAAATTTTAGGAGAAAAAATACATCCATTCATAAACATGATTAATTCTAATTGATTTTCATTGTTTATAATATCTAAGGAGTTTTATTCATTTTACATGTTATCAGTGTTGTATATTTCTATGGAACTAACTATATTTATATTTTTAGTTATGAATAATAAAATATTGTGAAAAATATTTTACAATATCTAACCTAGGACAACTATGAAATATTTTATATGCATCTTGGCGATGTTCAAAATAGTATAGGGATCATTCCATTGAAAATAATCATAGTTATTGTGCATACAAAATGTTTTCAAAAATAATTACAATTAATTGAACCGGTTCTAGTTATAGATGTAGTATATATTAAACACGATAAAAAATGTTACATTGGTTGATAAAATAACTTTAGTACTAGTGTATTCATGTTTCTTTTCCCATTATATATATTCCATATATATGATCATCCCATCATTAACTATATCTATTTATGTCTAAATATCACATATTCTCTTATGTATCTACTAATTACATCATGGATTAATGTTATTTCAATGTTTATATATCTAATAGAATTAATTACTTCACTATGATAGTTTCTAATACTATTTTTTTTATTTTTTGTAAATTTTAGTGATATATTCTAAAAATATATCCACTGAATATATCATTCCATTAACATTATTTACCTCCCTCTAATATATATGGAATCACACCTATGGTCTATGATATTACTCCATTTCATGTGATATAGTCTTATCCTATGATGGATGATGTTTAGAAATTTAATTCATTGAAATGTTCTAAATAATTAATATTTCATGGTTTTATAGAGAGTGGATAGTTAATAAATTTTATGAATGGATTTACTATTCCTTTGAAAAAAGTAACATGAAAAAAATTCATTATATGTATCTTTGGGAGGGTGATTCATGATTCTACGGTTACTATTGATTATATATTGAAAATTATAATTATTATAAGAAATGGATTATTCATTATTGATTCTTATATATGGTGTGAGGGCTTGAAAAAAGTCACTATACATCAGATAGTGATTATCACATCATATATTTTGATATAAAAAATATATACTTATTTTATTTAGTAAATTAAAAAATTATCAAAAACTAATATTATAATTTCCTTCATATCAATTTTTTTAATGCATAAAATAAATAAATCAACATAGAAGTATATCAGGGAGTATTTTAAAGCTATTTTTATGTTATTTTTCAATTTTTATTATTATGATGATGATGAACCTTGATTAGGTAGAGTGGATATATAGATATAATGATATATGTATTATAATAGTGGAATCGATAAATATTCCAAATAAAATAATGCCTATATAATTTAATGTTCCTAAGATATCAAACATACTGATTAGTTACACGATCCTAGTCGAGATATAATACATATAATGATGTATTAAGATGGGTAATGGAGTGGGAGTGTATTAAAATTTGTTACTTTATTAATATTTCATTAAAATTTAATAACTTTTTATGATCATTTTTTATAATTTAGTTGTATTGATTTCCAATTTAAAAGATGAAAGGGAGATTTTTTGTAACGCCCCGACCCCAGCTACCCAGAGTCGGTGCATTAATTACATAACATTGGCATGATCACAAAAAAGATCAAATCCCGAAAGACCGATTGGTTTAGTAGCCTTGGAAACACTAGATATATTCATAAGTTTTACATTACATCATAAAATGAAAAACTAATACAACAACATAATGTTTCCACAATCCACACTAATAACACCTCATAAAATCCCTGCAGGTCATTCATAACTTACTTCTTCACATCCTGGGAAAAATAAAACATAGAAAAGGGGTGAGCTCAAATGCCCAGTAAGGATAACAATATAGCGGAAACTTTCATAAATAAGAATAAACATTTAAGGCAATGCATTACTAAAACAAAAGCCTTTTAAACTTGAACTTCAACATAATATGGCAAAAGTAAAATGAAATAATGCCATTTACTTATTCACATGGATATTCTACTAATTGAATAATCACATGCAAAAATCATTAACCACTTTCATAATGTTGGAATGCATAATGCCAGACTATCATAACCACATAGCCAAGGCCTCGTGCCAAGACTACAAATAAGATTTTGTCAAGGCCTTGTGCCAAGACACTAGTTTGTCTCATGAGACCTACCGATGCATCGAGGAGCTATAGCGGGCTCCACCCGTCACTTATTAAGTCCAATGCATTCCCATATGAAAAGGTTTAAACATAACATAAACATTCGTATTAAAACTAGCATATGAAATGTCAATAATTTCACCATAAACTATGAATGGTATAAAAAAGCACATCCACAGTCAAACATATCACAAAACCTTCAATACAATATAGAAGTTTTGTATTATAATAAATCAACTTCAAATAAGCGTAAAATCCATTAAAGGATGTTGACATAGATGAAATCAAAACACTTTTTAGAGAAATATCTCTTTCTATTTTTGAAATCATTTAAGAGCCATATAAAATAAAACATTTTCTTGAAAATATTATTGTAAGCTTGTAAGGAAAGCTTTGATGATTTTATAATGGCGGAAAATAACCGCACCCGCCGTATAAGTTAAAAAAAACATTCTTACCTCAATTCAGTCGAAAAGGTTAAAAAGGACCTTGTTTTGGAAAGATTCCTTTATAAACCTCTTATAAAAAGTCAAACAAGGGTATAAATGACTTTAACCCATATTCTTGTAAATATTAAAAATGTTTTGAAATACATTTTTAAGAAACATGGATGTGGATGATAAAGATATCCCAGTAGATTATTACGTATAAACAACCTCGGATAATGAAGAGATTGTGAAATAACCCTTACCTTGTACTTTTCCTTGGTTGGGGTAGGTTAACCTCCTTTATAATGGTGAAATAATTGTTATTAAATTATACAAGAATCATATATATTAATATGATATCATATATGATCTTTTAACATTGATTTATTAATAATATCATAGAATTATCATCGTTTCGGGTGTTAACTTACGCATTTTCTTTTATATGTTTTGTTACATAAGCCATGTTTGTTGTATCTTATTCATATCCAGAATGATATCAAGTCCTTAAACATCATTTTTAAATTATAAAATGATAATTATACTTGAATGGATACGATGGAGAATGAATCTCATCGCGTTCGTGGAGACGGTAGTCCGTACGTACGCACGAGCGACAATATCATTGTTTTGATATTAAAATAATATATAAATGAATGGTATATCATATATACAGAATAATTAACATGTTATATTTATTATTTACATGAGTTACACATCATTATTATACCCATCCAAATAATATTATATTGAATAACAATTACACCACGACGTGGAGACGGTAAGCCGTACGTACGCAAGTATGGTGACATGTTATTCAAAGGGTGGATAGAATACTGAATATGGTTGTACCATACATATAATAACATCACATTATATGTGAGATACTGGAGTTATTATTTTAGAATGGTAAGAACAAAGGAAGAAGAAGTGGAAGAAGAAATGAACTTAGAAAAGGGTGGTGAAATCATTACCTCTTCTTCGGGTTCTTCCTTTTGATTTGATCAAAAGGGCTCTTTAGGTTGGCTTTCTGATCAAACTAAGGCCTCTAGGTTGTAGTGAGGGATGTTGGTAGAGTATTTGGGCAGAGTTTGGCCGAACCAAAAGGCTTTAGAGGTGTGAAGAAATGAGAAGGAGGAGTGCCCTTTTATAAGAGGGGTGAGGGGCACCTTTGGAAAAGCTAGAAATATTAATTTATAATAAATTCATATTCGGTTTCTAATGGCTCAAAAGTTGACTATTCAAAGTTTAAGGTGGGGATAGGTCGAAAACCACTCAACCAATAGAATTTAGACATGTTTGGGTACTTATATTAACCTTATCTTTAAGTATTAACTCTAAGTTAATTAGTTTCACTTTTACAATGTCTCTTTGTATTTTTATATAATATGGTTAATAAACTTACTATATACATCCAAGCGACCCCCAAGTGGTCCATTAATGATTAACCTATCATAATATAAGTCTCTTGGCCGAACCTTAGATTTTTAGGAATTTAATATCAATTAATAATATAATATTTGTTTTAAGAACTCTTTTATGTCAATTTTGACACTATTCAATAGTTGATTTTTGTGAAACTCATAACAGATTGATTACTTCGAACAAAGTCCATTAAATCAATCCTAATATATAATATTAGCCTATAAAATTAGTTTAATTCATTAAAAGTTTCATATTATATTTATTTGGGTATTTATAATATCAATTATTTTAATTTTTCACTATTATAGTAATTACTGCATCATCATTGTGTCATAAATAAAATAAATTATTTAATGTCTAAAAATTATAAATAAAATATCATTATGTAGGAAATCTTTTTAGCTTTCTAATGAATATTTATAATCTAAAATCCAACATATATAACCCTATGTAAAAATTGTTGTTCTAAAAGATATATGCTTGTGTCATTTTTGTATTCATTTTAACTAAATTAAAATAAAGTGTCATTATCACTTACAAGTGGATCCATGGGGTCCCAAAATAGACCCAAAGATTCCCATGGTCGACCATCTATCAACCAATAGGGTTAAGACACGTTTTTAGGGTAATTTAGTATTATTATAATATTATTTTTTTAACCCTTATTTACCGGATTTACCCTTAACCATGGTAAATAAAATATTTACCGCAGTAATTATTCAAAATGTCTAAAAATAAAAGTTACCTATTTACACAATTTGAACATCCTGATTCCAAATATGGAATCCATTTTCCTAAATTCAAAACACAGAAGAGGCAGAAATTAATTTAAAATTAATTCCCGCTGTCAAAACAAAAAGCGTGTTTTTAAGAGATAATAACTATAAAAAGATTGACACTTGTTTATGTTCGGTTTAATTGTAAAATTATGTCCAATGACCAACATTATATTAAATGGTAAAAATATATTCTAAATATACTTTAAAACTACTAAAATTCATAATTTATCACTATTAATTATTTTGATTAAAAAAGTTGTTTTTAATTAAAATTTAGTAATTTTCACTATTCATCAAAATATGAAAGTTATCCGAAAAGTACCAAAATTTCACCTTAGGCTAAATTCGATATTCCGAGTCCAAAAATGAAGTCCATTTTCAAATATAAAATATATATAATTTCAAAAATTAGGTATTACTATTAACAACGGCTAGTTTAATTAGTTGTGGTGTGTGTTAGAACTCGAGGTTGCGTACTACACACGCTATCGCATTATTCAAAGGGAAACGTACCGTGAAAGCTTGGGGTGTTACATTCTCCCCTCCTTCAAATAATTGCGTCCTCGCAATTTCTAGGGTATTACTGCATAAAAAGACGCGGGTGGTTCTTCATCATAAGTTCCTCGGGTTCCCACGTTGCCTCTTCCATCTTATGATTCCTCCACAAAACTTTTACCAGACGCGTCGTCCGGTTTCTCAGCACTTGTTCTCTCGTATCAAGAATCTTGATGGGCTCTTCGCAATAAGACAGATCGGGTTCCAGTTCTAAATCTTCATAGGTGAGTACATGCGTTGGGTCAGGCATGTATTTCCTCAACAGAGATACGTGGAACACATCGTGAACTTTGGAGAGACTTGGCGGCATTGCCAATCGGTAAGCTACAGCCCCAATTCGTTCTAGAATTTCGAAAGGTCTGATGTACCTGGGAATCAATTTACCTTTCTTACCAAAACGTATGACTCCCTTCCACGGAGATACCTTCAGGAAAACATGATCACCGACTTGAAATTCCAAATCCTTCCTTCGATTATCGGCATAGCTCTTCTGCCTACTTTGAGCTGCTTTAATGTGATTTTGGATTACCTTCACCTTTTCCACCGTTTCCTCCACCAGTTCTGGGCCTACAAGTTTTCTTTCACCAACGTCATCCCAACAGGTTGGTGTACGACATCTCTTTCCGTATAACGCTTCATATGGTGCCATCTGAATACTTGAATGGAAGCTATTGTTATAGGAAAATTCTACTAGTGGTAAATATTGATCCCATATACCCTGAAAATCAGGTGAGCAAGATCTCAACATGTCTTCTAAGGTCTGAATAGTCCGTTCTGATTGTCCGTCTGTCTGAGGGTGGTAAGCAGTGCTCAAATGAAGTTCAGTATCCAGGGATTTCTGAAGACTTTTCCAAAATCTTGAAGTAAAACGGGGATCACGATCAGAAACAATCGATAGGGGTACTCCATGAAGTCTCACAACTTCATTAATGTATAGTCTTGCTAGACGTTCCAGGGGTAGATCTTCTCTTATAGAAAGAAAATGTGCTGACTTGGTAAGACGATCAACAATAACCCATATTGCATCGTTCCTTCTTGGAGTCTTTGGTAGCCCCATGACAAAGCCCATTGTAATATTGTCCCATTTCCACTCTGGTATGGGAAGAGGTTGCATGACTCCTCCAGGCTGTTGCCTTCCAGCTTTCACTTGTTGACAAACCATACATCTTGACACAAAATCAGCAATCTCCCTCTTCATGTTGTCCCACCAAAAATGTTCCTTCAAATCTCTATACATTTTGGTTCTCCCAGGGTGTATAGAGAAATTGGAACTATGAGCATCATCCAGCAATTCCCTTTTTAGATCAGGTATATTGGGAACACAAAGTCTCTTCCCGAATTTCAAAATTCCACCTTCATACGCAAAGTCTCTCAATCTCCCATCATTCACAGCTTTAATCTTCTTTTGGAATTCTTCATCATCAGTCTGAGAACTCTTAATCCTTTCTAGTAAAGATGGTTTGGCAACCATTTGAAAAAGCATTGATGTTTCACCTTCCCTGGTTATTCCCATGTCCATCTTCACTAGCTCCATGAAAATTGGATCCCTTTCAATTCTCATATTGTTCAAAACTCCATGGTATTTTCTACTCAAAGCATCTGCCACCTTGTTTGCCTTCCCTGGGTGGTAGTGTATCGTGCAATCATAATCCTTGAGTAATTCAAGCCATCTCCTTTGCCTCATGTTGAGTTCTTTTTGTGAGAAAATATACTTCAAACTCTTGTGATCAGTATAAATCTCACATTTTTCACCATAGAGGTAGTGCCTCCATATCTTCAAAGCAAAGATCACAGCTGCTAACTCAAGATCATGAGTAGGATAGTTTTGTTCATGAATTTTCAACTGTCATGATGCATAGGCAATAACTCTATCATTCTGCATAAGGACATAGCCAAGTCCTTTCTTTGATGCATCACCATAAATAACGAACCCATCATTCCCCGATGGTAGAGTCAATATAGGAGCATTGACTAATATTCTCTTCAGTTCTTCGAAACATTCTTCACACTCTTTTGTCCAAACAAATTTAACCCCTTTACGTGTGAGCTTCGTTAATGGGTTAGCCAATCGGGCAAAATTCTGGACGAAACGTCGATAATAACCTGCCAAACCAATAAAACTACGTACCTCAGTTATACTCGTAGGTGCTGGCCATTCTTGGATTGCCTTGGTCTTAGAAGGATCAACAGAGATTCCATCTTTAGAGACAATATGGCCAAGAAAAGAAATCTCCTGAAGCCAGAATTCACACTTGCTAAACTTTCCATATAATTCATGCCTCCTCAGAGTCTTCAAGATAATGCGCAAGTGATTTTCATGATCTTTGTAGGTTTTGGAGTATACCAAGATATCATCAATAAATACCACCACAAATTCATCGAGATAATCCTTGAAAACTCTATTCATTAGATCCATGAATACAGAGGGTGCATTAGTCAATCCAAACGGCATTACAGTAAACTCGTAATGCCCGTACCTGGTTCGAAATGCTGTCTTCGGAATGCCTTCTTTCTTTACACACAACTGATGGTATCCAGACCGAAGGTCAATCTTTGAAAAGTATTGAGCTCCATGCAGTTGGTCAAATAAATCATCAATACGAGGTAGGGGATTCTTGTTCTTTATCGTTATAGCATTGATCTCCCTGTAATCGATACATAACCTCATAGATCCATCTTTCTTTTTAACAAAAAGAACAGGGGCTCCCCATGGAGAAACACTAGGGCGAATAAATCCCTTATTACTCAATTCCTCTAGTTGTTTCTTTAGTTCGACTAACTCTACAGTGGACATTCTATAAGGGGTCTTCGATATAGGCCTTGATCCAGGAATCAAATCAATGGAAAACTCAACTTCTCGTTCTGGAGGATGTCCAGGTAAATCTTCCGGAAATACATCTACAAATTCTTTCACAACAGGTACATCCTCTATTTGAACATTCCTTTCCTCACCGATAGTTACTTCATTCTCTTCCTCCCCAATAATTGAATTAAGTTGAGCTACTGGGGGTGGGTCTAAATAAGAATTAGGCGGTCACGATTCTGCTCTAAAAATAAGGCGTTCCTTATCATTATCATCAAGAATCGTAACCTCTTTCTTCTTACAATAAATCTTCGCATCATAGTCAGAAATCCAGTCCATACCGAGGATTATATCAAACTCAATCATAGGTATGACGATGAGATCAGCAGATAAAGAAAATTTATGTGCTCTAATGGGGACTGATTCACAAAACTTTGTTGCAACGATACTTCCCTTAGGAGTTTTAATCGACAACTCCCTTATTAAATCAAATTGGAAATATCTAATTTTCTTAGCAAACTGGGAAGATATGAAACAATGCGATGATCCAGAATCAAATAATGCATTTGCTAAACTTGAGGAAACCATTAAATTACCTGCCACCACGTCTTTCGGAGCTTCTACCTCAGCAGTAGTGATAGCATAAGCCTGGCCTTGATCCCTTGGCCTTTTCTGAGGTAAGTTCTCCTGACGCTTAGGACATGCATTTGCATAATGCCCCATCTCCCTGCAATTGTAGCACTGAACGTTGGTAGCTTCCTTATTCCCTTTGCAATCATGAGCTTGGTGGCCTTTTTCACCACACTTGTAATAGACTCCCATTCCCTTCAAGCAAGTACCAGGATGTTTCTTCCCGCATTTACCACAAGATGGATATTCAACCTTTCCCTTCTTCCCCTTATTTCCATTCCCAGATTGATCAGCATGTCTCTTCTTCTCTTGCTTTGCTTTAAAGTCATAAGACTTTGAGAATTCCTTTTCGGTCTTGATAGCACATGAGACAATGTCTTCGTACGATGAAAAGGATTGTGAGACTAACGCTCGACGGAGAAATGGTTTTAACCCATCAAAGAAACGATCAATCTTACTTCTTGGGTTACGAATATAATCACCAGCGTACCTCGCTAACCTTGTAAAGTTAGCCTCATATTTTGTGACATTCTCATCCTCCTTTTGTCTCAGACTCAGAAATTGCCTTTCCATATCTGCTCGATGGTCGCGAGGGAAGTATTTTTCTAAAAACAGCTCTTTGAACTCCCTCCATTCCATATTTGATACTTCATCATCTTCCTTTGTATTTTGAATCAATGACCACCATTGATCAGCATCTCCAGTGAGGCGGTAAACTGCCATGATAACTTTTTCCCTTTCACTGCTCCCCAAAGCCTGAAATATTTTCTCTAGGGAATTTATCCATTTCTCAGCTACTAAGGGATTTGTACTCCCATTGAACGTTGGTGGTTGTTGCCTCATGAATCGATCTAACATTGATCCTCCACGCTGCGGATCAGGGTGCTCCATACGGGTAAGGTTATTATTCATAACCTGAGTAAGTTGTCCCAGTATGGTGATTAGCTGATCGGCACCAGTTGCATCACCAGCCCCACTATAATTATCTTGAGCAGGAGGGCAATCCCTACATGGAGTGCGTGCATTGATACGGTTTCCATTTCTTCCACTAGGCGCCATTTCTAAACAATGGCATAAACTAGACCAGTTTATGAATCAAAATACATAATCCCATACTTATAAAACACTTGACATAAATTGAACTATTTATGGATATAATCCATAATCATAAAAATGTTTTCTTTGAGGAAGTATATACTCATAAACCCTTCATAATGATTTGTAAAGATAGTGAGAGTTATCCTAAGCATATCCCCCGGGAGTGTCGTAACCAAGAGTGCAGCAAGGCCCGTTGTCCTGCACCAGTTCCCGTTCGAGTCTAGCTCAAAGTGGTGTTTTCGGGTTTTACCCCTAGGTACATCTGTGCCAGAGCCGCCTCTACCTGCTCGTATCCAGACAGGGATGTATTTCTCGGAAAACTCACAAAATCTCTACAATACCAAAATTCTAGGAAGTTCTTCTATACTAATCCTCAAAGTTCATCTTAGGTCTACGTGCTCTAATCAGAGTTTATCTAAATCTAGCTTCCAAGGTTTGTACTAAACCTCCTCTGATACCAACTGTAACGCCCCGACCCCAGCTACCCAGAGTCGGTGCATTAATTACATAACATTGGCATGATCACAAAAAAGATCAAATCCCGAAAGACCGATTGGTTTAGTAGCCTTGGAAACACTAGATATATTCATAAGTTTTACATTACATCATAAAATGAAAAACTAATACAACAACATAATGTTTCCACAATCCACACTAATAACCCCTCATAAAATCCCTGCAGGTCATTCATAACTTACTTCTTCACATCCTGGGAAAAATAAAACATAGAAAAGGGGTGAGCTCAAATGCCCAGTAAGGATAACAATATAGCGGAAACTTTCATAAATAAGAATAAACATTTAAGGCAATGCATTACTAAAACAAAAGCCTTTTAAACTTGAACTTCAACATAATATGGCAAAAGTAAAATGAAATAATGCCATTTACTTATTCACATGGATATTCTACTAATCGAATAATCACATGCAAAAATCATTAACCACTTTCATAATGTTGGAATGCATAATGCCAGACTATCATAACCACATAACCAAGGCCTCGTGCCAAGACTACAAATAAGATTTTGTCAAAGCCTTGTGCCAAGACACTAGTTTGTCTCATGAGACCTACCGATGCATCGAGGAGCTATAGCGGGCTCCACCCGTCACTTATTAAGTCCAATGCATTCCCATATGAAAAGGTTTAAACATAACATAAACATTCGTATTAAAACTAGCATACGAAATGTCAATAATTTCACCATAAACTATGAATGGTATAAAAAAGCACATCCACAGTCAAACATATCACAAAACCTTCAATACAATATAGAAGTTTTGTATTATAATAAATCAACTTCAAATAAGCGTAAAATCCATTAAAGGATGTTGACATAGATGAAATCAAAACACTTTTTAGAGAAATATCTCTTTCTATTTTTGAAATCATTTAAGAGCCATATAAAATAAAACATTTTCTTGAAAATATTCTTGTAAGCTTGTAAGGAAAGCTTTGATGATTTTATAATGGCGGAAAATAACCGCACCCGCCGTATAAGTTAAAAAAAACATTCTTACCTCAATTCAGTCGAAAAGGTTAAAAAGGACCTTGTTTTGAAAACAAAGGAAAGATTCCTTTATAAACCTCTTATAAAAAGTCAAACAAGGGTATAAATGACTTTAACCCATATTCTTGTAAATATTAAAAATGTTTTGAAATACATTTTTAAGAAACATGGATGTGGATGATAAAGATATCCCAGTAGATTATTACGTATAAACAACCTCGGATAATGAAGAGATTGTCAAATAACCCTTACCTTGTACTTTTCCTTGGTTGGGGTAGGTTAAACTCCTGTATAATGGTGAAATAATTGTTATTAAATTATACAAGAATCATATATATTAATATGATATCATATATGATCTTTTAACATTGATTTATTAATAATATCTTAGAATTATCATCGTTTCGGGTGTTAACTTACTCATTTTCTTTTATATGTTTTGTTACATAAGCCATGTTTGTTGTATCTTATTCATATCCAGAATGATATCAAGTCCTTAAACATCATTTTTAAATTATAAAATGATAATTATACTTGAATGGATACGATGGAGAATGAATCTCATCGCGTTCGTGGAGACGGTAGTCCGTACGTACGCACGAGCGACAATATCATTCTTTTGATATTAAAATAATATATAAATGAATGGTATATCATATATACAGAATAATTAACATGTTATATTTATTATTTACATGAGTTACACATCATTATTATACCCATCCAAATAATATTATATTGAATAACAATTACACCACGACGTGGAGACGGTAAGCCGTACGTACGCAAGTATGGTGACATGTTATTCAAAGGGTGGATAGAATACTGAATATGGTTGTACCATACTTATAATAACATCACAGTATATGTGAGATACTGGAGTTATTATTTTAGAATGGTAAGAACAAAGGAAGAAGAAGTGGAAGAAGAAATGAACTTAGAAAAGGGTGGTGAAATCATTACCTCTTCTTCGGGTTCTTCCTTTTGATTTGATCAAAAGGGCTCTTTAGGTTGGCTTTCTGATCCAACTAAGGCCTCTAGGTTGTAGTGAGGGATGTTGGGAGAGTATTTGGTCAGAGTTTGGCCGAACCAAAAGGCTTTATAGGTGTGAAGAAATGAGAAGGAGGAGTTCCCTTTTATAAGAGGGGTGAGGGGCACCTTTGGAAAAGCTAGAAATATTAATTTATAATAAATTCATATTCGGTTTCTAATGGCTCCAAAGTTGACTATTCAAAGGTTAAAGTGGGGATAGGTCGAAAAACACTCAACCAATAGAATTTAGACAGGTTTGGGTACTTATATTAACCTTATCTTTAAGTATTAACTCTAAGTTAATTAGTTTCACTTTTACAATGTCTCTTTATATTTTTATATAATATGGTTAATAAACTTACTATATACATCCAAGCGACCCCCAAGTGGTCCATTAATGATTAACCTATAATAATATAAGTCTCTTGGCCGAACCTTAGATTTTTAGGAATTTAATATCAATTAATAATATAATATTTGTTTTAAGAACTCTTTTATGTCAATTTTGACACTATTCAATATTTGATTTTTGTGAAACTCATAACAGATTGATTACTTCGAAAAAAGTCCATTAAATCAATCCTAATATATCATATTAGCCTAGAAAATTAGTTTAATTCATTAAAAGTGTCATATTATATTTATTTGGGTATTTATAATATCAATTATTTTAATTTTTCACTATTATAGTAATTACTGCATCATCATTGTGTCATAAATAAAATAAATTATTTAATGTCTAAAAATTATTAATAAAATATCATTATGTAGGAAATCTTTTTAGCTTTCTAATGAATATTTATAATCTAAAATCCAACATATATAACCCTATGTAAAAATTGCTGTTCTAAAAGATATATGCTTGTGTCATTTTTGTATTCATTTTAACTAAATTAAAATAAAGTGTCATTATCACTTACAAGTGGATCCATGGGGTCCCAAAATAGACCCAAAGATTCCCATGGTCGACCATCTATCAACCAATAGGGTTAAGACACGTTTTTAGGGTAATTTAGTATTATTATAATATTAATTTTTTAACCCTTATTTACCGGATTTACCCTTAACCATGGTAAATAAAATATTTACCGCAGTAATTATTCAAAATGTCTAAAAATAAAAGTTACCTATTTACACAATTTGAACATCCTGATTCCAAATATGGAATCCATTTTCCTAAATTCCAAACACAGAAGAGGCAGAAATTAATTTAAAATTAATTCCCGCTGTCAAAACAAAAAGCGTGTTTTTAAGAGATAATAACTATAAAAAGATTGACACTTGTTTATGTTCGGTTTAATTGTAAAATTATGTCCAATGACCAACATTATATTAAATGGTAAAAATATATTCTAAATATACTTTAAAACTACTAAAATTCATAATTTATCACTATTAATTATTTTGATTAAAAAAGTTGTTTTTAATTAAAATTTAGTAATTTTCACTATTCATCAAAATATGAAAGTTATCCGAAAAGTACCAAAATTTCACCTTAGGCTAAATTCGATATTCCGAGTCCAAAAATGAAGTCCATTTTCAAATATAAAATATATATAATTTCAAAAATTAGGTATTACTATTCACAACGGCTAGTTTAATTAGTTGTGGTGTGTGTTAGAACTCGAGGTTGCGTACAACACACGCTATCGCATTATTCGAAGGGAAACGTACCGTGAAAGCTTGGGGTGTTACATTTTTATTTTCAATTAGATGGTTTACGCATGATTATAAAACATGATAATAACATGTAAAAACACACATACTGATTAGCACTAGTATATTAATATAGTTCAAAATTATGGAAATGAATTATTTTTGACTGAGTTATTTTTAAGATATGGATTTTACCGTTCGATTTAATAAAAGTTGAAATTATAATGTAATAATTACAAAAATGATTGTTATCTTGGTATTATTGTGGGATTATAGAATTTGATTGAATAATGATATTATAAATCAGGAAACATTGGGTTAAAATGAGTAACATATTGTTGATATTGAAAATTAATTTTAGAATGGTCATATAATGATTAAAGTTATAGTTGTATAAAAATATTTGGTTCACTATAATCCATGAATAATCAGGAATAGGTCATGAAAACCACTTTTAGAGTAATAAAAATTGTAGATTTATGAATAGAAAATATCTTTTTTACTTCCTTTTTAAAATTTGATACAGTTTCATGAAAATGGAAGTGAAAATTCTTAATGTTTTTTATGATTTTCAAGTTTAATTATAAGTATCTTTGTTCAGCAGTGTTGTATTTTTTATAAACAAGGAATTTGAAAACAAAAATTAATCTATTACTTTTGGATTATATAGGTAATCCATGGGAAATAAAATTAGATTTTACAGTTTAAATGATTGATTATGTGACTTATGAAAAAAAGGACCATATAGATTAATGTGATGTGTAATTGATTAAGTCATATATATTTCCATCCATTCTTTTATATGTAATATCATATAAACATGAATTATCTTATAAATTCTATATATGTCACTAAACTACTATAGTTCATATAGAACCTAACAGAGTATATTTTTAAAATATTGATGTTATTTAATTTTATATAATTATATTATGGGAATTATATTATCAAATATTATTATTTTCTTAAGGGCCTAATTGAAAAATTTTAAGTAGGCAATGTAACTTTATTCAAAGTAAATTGATTATCAGAGTGCTAGTGACTTCTAGTATTTGATTTAGTGAATTATTCACCTCTATACATTAATGAAAGTGTAGTGATGATCATGTGTTAATGGGAAATAATTTAGAAAATGTAGGATTATTGTGTTGGTGATATATATATATATGGATTATTCTCACATGTAGAACTATAAATTTCATATAACTAAATGGACTATGGTATATGTAAGTAGAAATTATAATGTAATCAAATTAATATATATTCCGTTGGTAGAGGAATCTATAAACGATATTATTTTTTCCCCTGTTTTTTTTGGAAATATTATAGCGGTTAAAACTCTAGTATCATATAATAAATACTAGTGTTTATCCACAATTAATTTATTTTTTAATCATGTATATTTATTTATAAATTTTTGAAATTTCTTTTCATTTAAATTTTTTAGTTTTTCATCTTGAGTTTTATTTGATTATTATTTTATGGATATATAATCTAATGTGGTCACTTAAACAATGGAAATGACGTTTTAAATGTTTTTGGAAATTTTTGACACGATATGTATATCCAACAATGAATATGGATATATTTATATAAATGATATTTTTATTTCAATTATATTTCATAATGATGTTGCAATGCGGCTCATGTTATTTTTTATTTTTATGGTCTTGAAATATTTTTATGAGAATTAATTTTATTGTGGTGGTCCTATAAAATGTTTTTGTGGGTATATATGTGGGTTTATTGAGAGAATTACACGTGGCTTAAAGTTCAGATATTTTTTTCCTTGTGAATTGCTATTATTAATCATGGTGGTGGTGGTACAAGGACCTTAGGTTCACCATAGATGATATCTTTAAGAATCATATCAGTTTAATTGTAGGAAGATTCATATAATCTACTGTATCCATAACAAGTTTATAATAAGGGGAATATTAGTGGATCATACTATTTATGAATGTTTTATCACGGTGGTGAAGATTATGTATTATAAGGATTGTGTAAAGATCTATTATTTATGCAATTAATGTACTTGTGATTTAATTGATTATAATAGGCTAATTAATGTCCATGGATAATAGACATGATGCATTGTTGAGGATAAGAAGATTATCAGAAATTACTATTTCTAATTAACTATTAATTTTTGATAAAAAAAATGGTGTCTCTTAGAAAAATCAAAATATATTCATATTATTGATGGTTATCGAAAAATGAAATATTAATATGAAATGATTTTACCTAATCAAAAGTTAGTGGAATATGTAATGCGTGAGATTCATGGATAGGCTAGTTTTTATCTGAAATATTAGTATATAAAGAGGTTGGAGGTCGGTATTGTTATTGATTCATTATATAATTTATGATATTTTGATGTTTCTTTGAAGGGGAGTCTTTGTTTATTATAGTTGATATGTTTCAATACGGTTTGAAATGAATAATTACTATCCCAATGGTTTTTCCTAATTAAACACTCCCATTACAATGATTTATGTTACATTATTTTGGCGAATCACAAGTTTTCTAGATACCTACATGGTTGTTTATTATTAAAGGTATAGTTATGTGAATCCTCTACCATTATTCAGATGTTCTTTACATTATAGTGTGTCAACACATGCACTATAACACCCTATTATGTAAATAATTTAAAACTAATTATCTATATTAAGCCTCTCCCATAATTCTAATTCATTTAACATGTCAAATGCAGCAACTTATACCACCAATCACCTTTGTTAGACTCTGTGATTTCATATCAAACTGAATATGATTATGTAAAGAATTCATCTGAATAATTATACACATAAAAAGTGTTCAGCTACTATGGGTGATTATAAAGTCAATTTATAATGTTTATTATAAGTTTAACCACCCTTTTTAGTTAAATGTTCATTTATAAATTTGTTTCCATAACATGTAATGTTAAAACCCAATGTATTGAGAATAATTTGTTCTTTTTAGAGGTTAGATCCAAATATGTTGTAGTCAAATATTATGGTGTTAATATGTGTATTAATTTAAGAGAATCTATGTTTTATGAAAATAATTAAAGTTATCAATTTATATTATACATATAATCACACATAATTATATCATTATATTTTTTGGTAGACAACTGTTGTATTTTATTATTACTAATACTCACACTCTATAGTTCCACCTTAGTAGATGTACAATCTACATGTTTTCATATCTGAGTAAGGTCTATGAACAAATTTTTGATAGTTATAACATTGTATATTTAATGAGATACAAATTTACTATTAGTATCATTCATATTTTTTTTATAACATTTCCTCTAATCTTTTTAATTTTTTTCATTGCACGTGCCTTTTATATAATAATCCCATCAGGTGATTTACCTTTTTATTTATTTCCAAAATGATATGGAAAAGATTTTTTTATTTTATATAATAATTTAAATGAAATAATTATATAATTTTAGGATACAATAAAAAATAATTATATCAGAAAAAAAGACATCATTATCTTAGTAAAAAATCATTGACTTTCACAACACTATTATATTACTTTTCCTGTAATATTTAATCATCTTTATAATTTTTTTTGAAGAAAAACATATTTTTTATGACCGCGATGGCATGGAATAAGATTTTTCTAAATATAATAATATATTTTGATTGACATGATATAATTATAGGATTGAATAAAAAATTATATAATCACAAAATAGAGTCATCATTATATTTGAAAACACAACATTGACTTTCAAAACCCTATTTTTCTAATTTTTCCTTCAAATTTAATAATATGTATAATTGTTATTTTAGAAAGAAAATATTTTTATTAACAACTTAAATGAGATGAAACAGATTAAATTTAATGAAAAATTAATTTCCTAATTAATTCCATATTCAAAAAATTATAATGTCCTGCTAAAATAAGCCCCACCTAAAATGTATAAAGACTCCTACTTTTGTCAGAAACATACAAAATTATCTGTTAAATATTATTTTCAATGTTCAAAGTCATATTGGATGATTTTTTATTCATATAAAATAATTAATGGTTATAATAAATATTTAAATAATTATACATTGAAAATTGATTGTATTTATACATGGAATCAATAAATTACACAACTTAGGACGCATATAAATGTATTTATATAACAATTGTAAAAATAAATTGTTAAAAAACAGCCAAATTTATTTCCATATATATATATTTTAATTTTTTATATCTTGTATCTATACCTTACACAGTGGTTGTCCACATATCATAACATTGTATAAAAATAGCGTGGATAATGTTCTATTATATCTATAATTCTATTAATAATAAATATTCTAATATCCAACTATAGATGATCCATTTGTTAACTAAATGTTAATTTTATAATCTTTTCATAAGATATTTTTGATAAATAAATATCCAATGAGTGATTCATCTAAAATAGATAGAATTATATTTAATAAGACTTATATATCGTTAATATTAATGTGGATACAATAATGGTGTTTTTCTTTTTAGAAAATAAGTAAATATTTTTTCTGTACCATATTTCATTTCCTACAATTATATTTACATAGAAAAAATAAAAAAATATATGAAAATAATTTTATTTATCAGTGGGGATTATGATTTATTTAACAAAGGAAAATTTTGGGGAGGTGAATCACAAAATGTTTTTGTTTATAATAGAAGAAACTAGATATTTATATCTCATTTAAAAATAATTATGTATATTAATGATGGATTATTTATAATATATATTTATTTTTCTACTTCATTGTAATACTAATGACACATTGTGTAAATTTAAGATATGTGTGAATTGCTATAATATTTTAAACATTTTCTTGTTGTTTTAAGGACTTATAGTGAATATAAATTCTATAAAATGAAATCAATATAGTTTGGGATGAAACATATAAAAAATGAAATCAATATTTTGATTATCGAATTAATTAAAAAATTTATATTCCATTAAACCACATAATATATTGATATTAACAAATTATAAACAGTTGAACCTGTACTTTTTTATATAGATTAATAGAGAAATTATTACGAGATTTTTAATTAGATATTAATCATATCAATATAAAATCATCATTTCATTATATTTATAACCACTTATAGATGAAATTAGTGGAGTGGGAATAAGTTTTCATTTGATTAATTGGAGAAACACTCTATATTATTTCCATTAATTATGAATTTTTATTGATATTATAAAATAGAGGAAATATTTAAAAGTTGTGAGGCATCAATTTGCTTATCTACAGTATAATTAGATCAATGTAAACATATATTTCAATTTGATAACCATAAATTATTCTATTATAATTCATTATTAAAAATAATAAACAATTTTTTTATTCTATTACAAGAATAGGGTCCCCAAAGATTATTTTCCACAAAATTATTTCCACACCCTAATTTACCAACATAGAATAATTAAATTTTATTATAGACCATGAGTGTGTTAATAAATAATATTTTCTAATTTATGTATCTACTTCTAAAATGTTCTTGATAATTTTTTCTCAGTATGAAATTTAAGGAAATGTCATGTAAATCATCATATTTATTTAAATTTCAGTGTATATACTATTATGTATGATTAAAAAAATTATGTTTATTTTTTTGTGTATTACAATACTTTGAATTATTTTATATTCTGATGTGATATCCCTTGATTTTTTATATAATATTTAATAATAATAATTTATATAATTAATTACATATTTTTTTTATGATAGATTTACTACATAAATGTTAAAATATTATAAAAATACTAAATTACATGTGTAATTATATATATAGTTAATATCATTTGAATAATTTATTTTTTATTTATTTGAAATGATTTTTGATCTAAAAAACATTATTGATGAGAAAAAAATGTTTTCTTCCAACCTATACACATCCCCACATTGATATCATTAATTTTAATTCATAATTACTATAATTTATAAAATATAAAATAAAAAATTTTAAAAAATTGAAACCCATATTATTTTCTTTTATTTGAAAAAATTTCATTGGATATTTTATATAACTTATCAAATTTATATATTTTGTTTCATTTTAATACAATTGATATAATTTGTTCTAATTATTCTTCTAAAGTTGAAACGTATAATTTTTTAAATCTAAGATGAAATTTTCATTCCTTCGATATGTATAAAACCATGTTATTAATTATATCATGATATTAATTATTTGATATCAAAAATATTTATTCTGTAAGAATAATTTATTCATTTTATTGTTATAAATTATTAATTTTGTAGGTTAAGGATAAATAATTATGTTTTCCATGACTGTCTAAATAATATTACATAAGTTATATATTTATAATAGGTAACACTACACATAGGTCTAATTTTATAAATTGTAAAGAAGAGTTAATAGATTAAAAAATATTTTATTGATATAATGAGATCTTTATATGAGTCAAATATGATATTTTATTATTCTCATATCTGATTATAAATGAAAAATTAAATAGTGCATTTATATATGAACGGTTTATATATTATGTTTAATGGGGATATAAATTGTTTTTTATTAGGAAGTTATTTGATATTATGACCGATAATTCATTAATCACCATAATATTTGAATGTGGAGTTTTATTTTCATGGCCTTAATGATGTATTTTCACAATATTTTTTTGAAAAAAATAATTAATATATACATTTTTACTACGTTATTGATTATTGATTTGTATTTTAGTAATAATTGCCACCATTCAGGTTTATCATTCTAAATTTTAACCTTTAATAATTTAAAAAATAAATTCCTTATTTAAAGAAAGAAACAAATGTCATGCAATATATAATTTGAAAATTTTGATGTTATTAATTAATAATGGGTGACGTATGTACGAATACATATAAATCAATATGGGGGAATAAGTCAACGAAATAAAATGTTTTCCATTATAATTAGATTAATCTAATAGTAAATCAAAACATTATTTATAAAGACCTATTATTTTTAGAAAACTACTAATTTTTAATAATTTTATCTATATTAAGAGAAAGAAAATATTTTATGATAAAAATGGAATAATAATGAAATTTTTTAAAATTATTTCTATGATTAGTGGTAATGTAATATGTGAAAAGTAATAATAGTTTTTCAAATTATATATATATATGAGGACGTTAAAAATGTTAAAAATGTTATAAGATGCTTTTATCTTTTAGGTTTCAAAATACAAATTTTTGTTGGAATATAATTATTTATAATATATATACAGTTAGAACAATGATATATGATAAAATTTAATATGGAGATATTTTAATTGAGCATAATATGTCCTCTAAATTTTTCTATACACATATTAATTCTAAAAACAAGTAATGGAATTATAACTTTATTATATATTAAAAATGATGAAATGTGTTAATATATTTAAAATTGGTATTATTCATTCAAGGTGATTTTGTTAAAACGGATCCTTGAGTTATGGAAATCATTACTTACAAAAATTGTAGATTTCTTTTTTTAGATATACTTATTTCAACATAATATTAAATATGTATATTACTAGTTTATTCCAAACAAATATGTGAAATTTTGAAAAATAAAATAAAATGATATAACCCCATTAAATATATGATAATAAATTAATATATATATATATATATACATGTTTTTATCTATCATTATTATCTTGTCATGAAATCGATAATGTAGTTTAGATTAGTAATGATTTTTTAATACATTATATTTAATTAAAATGAGGGAAAATCTTACAACAATGATCATTGAATTAAAATATTACTACTCTTATATATTTTATTTATACATATAAAATGACTGTTTTTTATAAACTATTGATTCTTATTCATTTTATGTATTAATGATTTATGATTTATGTAAAAATATTATCTTCAAAAAATACCAATGTTAAATCTATATTATAACTAGGGAAAATAAATAATTAAAAATATTTAATAGCCTATCAATATAATATGAAATTAATGAGCCTTTATCTTGAAAAGAATATATTAAATTATTCTAACACATATTTTCTATGAGTATTATAAGGAACAAATAATCCTTCTATGAATTTTAAAATGTCAACATTGCTTAAAAAATCATTAAGATTATATTTTGTTTGTATATTTGTTATAGAAAACTAATTTTACACCATTATTGATGATATAGATATTTTTTTTTCTCCTCTATTAAATAAATTCTAATCTCAATATATAATAAATTAATTTTTTATCTAATGATCAGTATTTTAAATAATTTTTTTTCATTAAAAAGTAATATGTAGAAATAATTTAAAATTATTAAATTTACCAATGGTTGTTTTTAATACCTTTTTGAAAAGTATGGAAACATTTTTTGGTGAAGGATAATGGAAATTGATGTGAAATATAACTTCAATAAGGATCATGAACCCACAAGAATGGTAGATATTCAGACTCAAATCATATATACCTAGGGAGATTCAATAGGTTTTACCATAATCCATTATTTCATAATAAAAAGTGACCCAACTTGATTAAAAGTTATATTCAAATATGTGAACTTAATTCATCACCTTCTATGTCGTGTCACATTAAAAAGGATATTGTGTAGACCGACCAAATTTTAAACATTACTGTGCCATAGTCCCAATATATACCTATAAATAAACAATTTGGTATCAATATTATACATAAAAACGTTCTATGTAGATATACAATGACACCTCAACTGGGATTTTATAAGATAAGGAACTTCATCACCCCCTTATCTGAAATTCATACTCCATGTTGTTTATTAAATAATAAAAAACTAATTTTATTAACCAATAATATAGTGAAATTGAATTATTTAAACGTATTTTGAGTTTATTTAAAAAACTTCATCAATAATTATTAATGAAAATGTATAATTACCATGTTCGTCCATTGTTAAGGCAAACCCTGAGTTGGAGAAGGTGAGTCATTGTAATCTATATATAAAAATTCATCCATTATTTTCAATAATGTATTATTAATGTTAGGATCTCTTTTTTAAATCACTTACATAATATATATGGGTGATTAAAAAATTAATGAGTATAAGATATTTTATATTGATTACAAAATCTAGGCTAGTCCAAGGAGCAATCATATGAAGTGGGCCTATGTATCTATAAAATAAGGGTGAACAACTTATATTTGATTTAACATGGTATTGTTTTAACTATGATTATCTGTCTCATTTCTCATACAAGATAGTGAATAATAAAACTCCTTTCCCCAATGATAGGGTCACATCTAGTCTTACGATAGATTCACTTTCGGATTATATGTTTTAAAAAAACTCATATAATGGTGCATTAATTTCACATATCCTAAATAGTTTTTAATGGAATATGTCTCTTTTAATTTCATACTCATGTGAAAAATTCAAATATAATTTATAATTTGAGTTATTTTCTCCACTTCTATTTTCCTTTACATCCCCAATCTCTATAATACATACATATATTCCAATGTATCAAAATTATACAAACCAATATTGTGAAATGTTTTAGAGAAATCATTTTATATTTTGATAAAGTAAGAGTAATAATAAATCTTTTATCACTCTATACTCTTTTAATTGGATAGTGTGTACAAAATAATTAAATTAAGTGGTCAATAGTAATTAAACTCAATAAACAACACTTCATGTTCAATCCAAAAACCCTACGGTGTAATTTCAAAGATGAGAAAATTTTCTCAGATATTATGTAGTCCCATAAAAAATGGTGTATAAACCATCATCCAAATTTTCATCATGGGGTGGCCTAATTTTATTCAGTGTTTAGAAGGGTCCAATTGAATTATGTTGTCATGGTCAATTTCTTTACAGCATGCAATTCAATTGACTATATCCATAATTCCCACATATTTAACTTCACCCAAACTATCCCACAATCACCAAATGACATACAATTATTTTTTACTCACTGAAATAGATATAATATATCCATATCAATACTATATAAACACATATATTATTATAATCATTGTATAATTCATGCAGTAAAAAGAACACCCTGTTCATCATGTAGGGTTTTTGGTCCATATATATTTACTGGTTATCGTATTTATAAAACAATTTTCTATCTACAATATTGGTAGCCTCAAAATACTATTGAAATCAAATGAAAAGAAATTGTATGGACCCTTATTCTATAATTTGAAAGGAAAATTAGACATATATAACTATCATTTATAACATGGTTCATGTTATTCAATATGGAACTGATAACATTTTAGGCATTGTAAAACATTCAGAATTCAATCGTATAATATTACATTATTGAGATATAAATTGAACCATAGCATAAAATCATTCTACTTGTAAAAAATTTCTTCAAGATCTATAAATTATGAATTTAATTAATCTATAACAATCCCTCAAGAATAAATAATTAGAATCTCTATTAATCTAATGTAATTATAAAAAAAAACCCTTGAACCCACCAAACTATTTTTTCCCACCAATATAATGATAGTTTTTTATATAAATTTTAAAAAGAAAACACAAATAACTAATTTCATGTGATATTTTAAAACACCTAAATCAAATCTGACCACCACTCAATTAGGATAATGTTTAATGATCATTAAATGATGAATCATCAATCAAAAACATAAATCTCACATGATATAATTTTATTTATGGGATAGTCGATTTAGATTAAATAAACCTCATGATAAAACCTTGTTGAATTCAAGATGGTCCCCGAAATATTACATCAAATAGTCACTTATTCAGTGGTGATCCCCTCTTTTCAAAATTTAAAATTATCCAAAATAATTCATCACATTCTCCCCATAAGCTGTATGATTACATTGTAATCCATAAAAAACCAAAGAACACTGCAATTAATATTCACACAATAAAGTTAGTAATACATGAAATAAATTGATTAAAACTTCAATACATTTACTAATAATAAATACATATAGTTTTGTGAAGGTTTATCTATCATGAGTTATCAAAATAGATGGGTTTTGATGGACTCTTTGGTATAACGTTTTCCATTCAATTTCTATCATAGTTTTTTAATTGGTCGTGATTTTCGCACCATGATTTTTATTCAATGCATACATTACAATAAAAACATACTAACCTACATTATAGTTTATAAAATTTAATTTTACCTCATTTTCATAAATCTATGAGTGGTGATTGGGATATTTATATAATATTTAAATAAAATGAGATATTGAACATTAAATTAACTGGAGACACCACATCATCACAAAATATACAATGATATAATCCAATCCATATCTATTTGTTAAAATATTGAATCATCACAATATAATCTATATATGTATTGATTGTGGAGATAAAATCATTTTACTTTACAATTTTCCAAAAATTAATTTGTTTCCATGAGAAAAAAACCCTCATGATTTTGATTTTTGGTCATTGTCGAACATGAAAATTCTAAATCAACAAATCCTAGTATTTTATTTTCTGGACATTTCTAATATAATATTGGAATAACACCTTATATTTTTATTTATAAAATCATTCAACATATATCAAACATGTAACATTATTTTGTAAAACGTAAAAAATGACTAGATTGAATTATAGAAAAAATAATCGCTTATCTGGTGGATTTATCGTGGAGTAAAACACATATAACCATCCTATAGATATTCACATAAAACTCATGAACAATACCATATTTTGATATTTTCATTCAGGAATATCCAAGGATTTCCATCATTTTGAATCCTTCATTAGAAACTATTTATGATTCAACTTGAAATATTTTAATTATAGAGATGAATGTGTAATCAATTAATTCAATCACCATCAAATTATGAAATAAATGATTGATTTGTAATTGGTGACATTAAAAATTAATACATAATTATATTTTAATCATTATTAATTTGGTATAATCTATGCCACTAATGATAATATCATTAAAAAATATCAATACCAACATTAATTTTATTTAATCCTTCTGGATTTAGACATTTTTATCACCCCTCTGTCAAAAATTATTATTATCGACGGTACCATTCCATTCATTATTTCTTTAGTATGTATAGTGATTTATTTTAGCAAAACTCATTGTTATCATCTTTATGAAGGATAAATCCATATAATTTATCAATTTAAGATTATTTTTTTAATACTCAATTTAGGAGTAATTATTTGACAACCACCTGGTACATTAAGTAAAACTTTTTCACAACCATAAACAATAATAATCAACTTGTCTCAAAACAAAACATCGGTTTCAATGTTTCGTCTACATCGATACCTTCCGTCGTGCAATATCCCTTACATACATTCTATTACTGATTTCATGTCATTTTGTCAATTTCATTTTTTATTCTTTTATTGTTCAACCATTTTCTTAATTTTTGGGGTTGGAATAATTAATAAGTTTAATTATTATCAAATTTTTCAAGAAAATCATGTACCACATTACAAAAAATTTATCATTTGAAAACACATCATTGAATATTTTTTTATTCAGGATTGAATAAAAAATTTATTGTAATGGATTCATCAATATTGTTTTAATAGGGTATCCATACTCTCCAATGGTATTTAAGGGGGATTCTATATGTTGGATCTTTTGTTTCACCACGGTACACGGGACATATGTCCCATTATTGGATCTGATGTTAATGTTCACAGAATCACATTTAATACCCCATCATCGAGAAAAATATTAAAAAAATTCTTCAAAAAATGGTGAATTGTATATGAAAGAGATTCATTAATTTTTGGATTATAATTATTTATTATTATTGAAATATCTTCCATTTTTAGAATATTTACACTCATTATTATAGAACATATATTCCTTAATTCTCATACAATATGCTTGAAATTACCATTAACATCAATTTACTGAACCACTATAATATTTTCATTATTATGAATAATTTATTTACATTAAATCACCCTAAAATTCATGAGTGTGTGATTATTTCCCTACTAAATATCACATAGAGTCTTGCTTGTATATTGACATATCAATTCCATTCATGGGATTTAATACCATATAAGAATCACTTCTTTTATATACTTCTCATTGACATATTTTTCAATAATCATAGTTTGGGTCATGTTGTTGATTATTTTGTTCCTCATTAACACATAAATATTATAGTTATGATTTATCAAAATTATCAAATGATGTTGATTCACATATTTTTTCAGATATAAATAAATTTCAGTATTGGTAGATTTACCTCCATGTTCTATATAAAACATTTTATTTTTGACAATAATAAAATGTTATTTTTCAACAAGGTATCATGTTATAAACCTGATCTAAAAAATATTTAGAGTAATAAACAATAACCATTAAATGTGTGGAGGTTTTTTATGTTATTTTACATTGTGATATAATTACAAATCATATATGATCACTGAATATGAATATTCTTGAACAATTTTTTTAAAATGCTATTTTTTCATGCTAAAATTATTTAGGCTATTAATCTAGTGAAATATAGTATTCCAAAACATCAATCTATGGAGAGAGTGACAATAAAGGATGATTTTATTCTCAGGGATGATAAGTAGGTCAACTTAACAGATCATTAATCAGACAACTCAAAAGATTACAAAAACGAGATGGGATGATATTTAATCATATTTAATAATGTTATATTAAATGAGATGTTAAAGGTATTAAAATTTCATATATATTGGTGGCCTAGTTTATGGATAGTGGGATAATACATTGAATATGAAAGTCATAAAGATGAAAAAGAATTTGATTTGGGGTTCTAAAATATTATTGATCATCACCACTGAAATATGATACTTCAACCATGATTTTCTATCTATGTTACAATGATATATTTCATATCAATTATGTTTTTACAGTATTAGTTTATATGATTCTTGGATCTAGATTTAGGAATAAAAAATTCACCCATATAGTCAATATAACACATATACATTGATCTAGGATAGCCATAATATTCTTTATTGTTTTTTTACATCATGATATCTATGATGAAATTACATCATTCAATGGATATCATAAGAATGACGATGAAAGCTCCACAAATGTTTCATTAGGTAACTAATCAATAGTAATGGTTAATGATGAACTCTTCAAATTAATTATTGACAATGAAACTCTTATAGTCCATATTATCATTATTGATGTTGATATTGAGTATGAATTCATCTACCCACATTGTTATATTCATTCATCTTTTAGAATTATATTTCGAGCAATGTAGTGTTGATAAGTCATCTAGTGATGTAACCTTGTCCCCCCATGATAATCACGACCCTGGATAGACTAAAGATGGCCATGGATAATATATGAATTTCATTTTCCTTTAATACCCATGAAATTGACCAATGGGAGTCAATGGATTCATGGTATAAAGAGGGTTACTCCATAATTATAGGAATTGAAATAGACAACAATTACTTTGCATTTTCTTTATCGAGAAGTAGAATATGGTTGTTCATGAAGTTCATGTGTTTTCAATTTATGTGACCTTGGTAAACATAAATAGAATGACCAGTGGTCATTTCTCAAGGGCTCCATTGATCTCAATATCTAGATTATAGTGAAATGACTCTAATATAGATCTCTAAAAGTTATAAGTTAATGGTTAAGAAGGAGTGGAGTGTGTTGGGGGAGGATGATGTTTTTTCACCACATATTTGAGAGATCGTGGAAACATAATTCCAGTAATATGTTAAGAAATTGTATATTCATAAATTTATATTTGGTAGTATCATTCTATTATATAAAACTGAAAATACAGAGTCATGTCTGAACCATTAAATTAGTATATCTCGTGGATCAACTCAGAAAATATCAAAACAAATTGAGGCATTTCCTATGGATATCTTCGTGTAGAATATGGTACCTTCATCATCTAAGAATAATTAATTCATGAAAAAAGCTATTGATTTTATGACTCAAATATTAGTGAGATAAAAATGGACATTGTGGATTTTAAAACGAAAGTTGTAGAGCCACTACAATTGAATCTTTAGAGGCATTCACACTAAGATCAGTAACCCCATACAAAATTTTTCCATAAAAAATGATATATTGAAATGATAAAAAGGATCCTAGATGTCAAATTTAGGTTCCAGTAAAATGTTTATATAGTTTATGATAATATATCCCTTTATTTGAATAGTTATGAGATAAAATACGTTGTTAGTATTAACAGTCATATGAGAATATTTTATAAAATAACAATCCATTTAAAGTATGAATTATTATAAGAAGGAATATTGTTTATGCTCTTAATTAATCAATAATAAAAGTATGTGTTAAAATTTTATTGGAATCAATTAGTTTAAAACAAAAGTGGAAAACCTCTGGTTTTTTGTTTAATATTATTTAACTAGTTGCAATGTGTTCCAAAAAAGTCAAAAAATGATCACCAAGAATATTTTTACTAAACATCACAACTAATATTTCTTCATTATTTGTGAGCTATCAAACTATTAATGTATAAGATCCATCTAGGAGTAAATTGGGAGTCTCATTCATGATATCGAAGTGACATGAATACTAATATGAAATTTTAATTTTGTTCTAGGTCCCAATGAATAAAGGGTGTTGGTCCATTTGAGTTCCATTATGGAATATACAAAATTCAGTTATCATAATTTCATAAAAGATCTTACTATAAATTATAATATATTAGGATTTTATTAGAATTAATTTAATAATAGAATTGAATTTAAACAAGATAGAAAGTTTGTTAACATTATTTCACTCGATCTGTGGGTGTTTCTATAGTCATAAAATCTCATTAAAGAAATATCTAAACATAACCCAAATATGAATACGATTTTTACAAGAATTGAAAGGGGATAACTATTTAAAAATTTTATCAATTTCTATATTATGTATACATAATGGAAGAATATATAAAGGACACTTCTGTTAATATTGAATTCATTTATGACACGTTTTGATGTGTTATTAAACATAAAAACATAATGTCGAGTGTTAAAGAATAGAAATAATAGGTAATAAGATCCATGCATGGTAAATGTTATCAAAACACATAGGATTCTTCAGAATCATCAAAATTCTAATGATGAAGCATTTTAGATGTCCTGCATTAATAGTGAGGGGGAAATTTCCTAAAGGATGAATGTGAAAGTCATCATGAAATAGGAATTCTAGGATATAAAGTCTATGATAAAATTTCTAAAATAAGGTGAAAAGAAAATTTCTTATTTCTTTTATTTTAAGGACATAAATGATTGTAACTATTTATTATTTGAATAATATAATTCATATTTTTAGAAGGAAGAAGGAAATCTAGAAGAATGATATTTCCTATTTCAAGGAAATATTTAATAGTGCTCATGATAATTATTTAAATTTTTGGAATGCTACCCCAATGATTATATCCATATTTATATTTAAATGCTCACTATGATCCTAGATCTATTTAAAGTCAATAAGGGAAATTTTCCCCTCATCATTCGTAATAATCCTAGATAAGATGGTAACACTTCCATCATAATTAATCATTAATGGGAAATCATCAAGGATGATCTCAAAATAACTATTCATACATTCCTTAGGAATTGTATTCTACTTATTTGAAGGAACTATAATTTTATGGATATTTTAAAAAATATGTGAAATCATCCTCGTATTTTAAATCTATGAATGTTTTTTTATCTAATTCAATTTATATGTTTATCAGTATGATCATGGCTTCCATGATATCTATCATCAAAAAATGATATCTATTGAAAACAATATAGTTTTATTATGCTTGAGGATAAAAGACTTCCTCTTTTCTACAAATGAGTTTCTTAACAAGATAATTTATTCCAATAAAATGGAATCATTGCGTTGAAGATGGAATTCAAGAAGGATTTTTACACCATAAGATTGGATTTTCATGTTGAATTAAAACACATGTTTTGGTTTTTTGTGTTTATAAGTGGTATAAACATTCCATTCATCAAATTAGACATTGTTTTTACTCTTTTCAATTGATCAATTAAATGACACATATAATTTTACTATGGAATTATAAAATTCTAACAACTATTGTTAGGGTTTTTAGAATTGTTGGAAAATATTTGGTAGATGTATCACTGACATGGTGGAAAATATAAAATATAAATCTTTCTAAAAATATGATAGGGTTAATAGCACCGTGTCACTTATTTTATTCCATAAAAAAAATCCTTAATTGTAACTTGATGAAAATTGATATTATAAATGATTTCCTTGATCATTTAGTCTGAATTATCAGTTATAATATTATCTATAATTAATCACAACTAATTTAATCAAATATATCATTTTTCATTAGATATATAACATATTAATAATGATGAACATCAATGAAGCTACAATTCCTTTCTCATATCTACAAAGTCCATTATTTGAAGGAAGGATGAATATTTTTGGTTTCATTGATCTTATTAATGGAATGAAGGAATAATTTGTCTCATAGTAAAAGATATCACTATCAAATTCAAGAATGATTTCAACTATCCTTGGAATTTTCCTCACATGTTTGGTAAATTCATTTATGAATTATAAATGGAAGACTTATTTCCCCAAAACCCTCAATAAGTGTTTTAGGAACAACATATTGTGTTGATATTTTTATAAGATATAAAAAATTTGTAGTTATTTTGACCACCCAATTTAAAACATTTCATAAAGGATGTCCGTTCATCATAAATATTTTGATTTTCAAAGATGTTCTATAGTATCAATTCATATGGTTTATGCTAAATAATAATTTTGTAACCAATAATTTTTTGTTTCATTGATTTATTAAGAGCCTGGAATCATGGATAATACAGTACCATCAATCCAACATCTACGATTTCTTCTAGAATACATATATAACATTGATGCATAGAAAATTATTGGTCTCTAGAAATTCAAAATGATAATTATAGAATGATATGAATATTAGATATCTCTTTATTATAGGATATAATATAAATAATATTGATCATAATGTTAGTATTATCTATATGATTTGATACTTACTATATAAAATACACACTCTATTTAATGAATCTATTTATTCTTAAAAATTATTTCCTAACAAAGACACCCTAATTTAGAATCATGGATGGATTATATGTTTTAAATTCATTATATATTAAAGTGTCATCATGGTTTGGTCCAAAAAAAATCAATTCCTAGTTTATTTTTTTAAAACATGTGATTGTATATTATATTTATGACTTCATCTTGAGTATTTTATCTAATGGGTTTTTCATGGATGTATATGATATAAGTATTCAGAAAACCCTCTACTGCTGGTAAAATATAATATATGATTATTCAATCTCTTTAGATCATAATATTTAAGAATTATTCAATTCTAAATCCATTTGTAACTTTACTAATAGTTTATTTTATGTTTAATAAATTAGTACAACTAATATCAATTCTACCTCTACATGATTTTATTCCTATGAATAATCTAACCAAATCAATAATCTATTCAAAAAAATATCTTAAAATAATTCACATTATAAGATAAAATACAAATTCCAACTGGCATGAGAGTCATTCCATTGAACTGAAAATGTTTTCAAGGAACAACTATAATTATATATGGGTGGTATATGACACTATAACTAGATTAGATAGGTTTAAAATATCATAATTATAAATCATTAACATTAAATTTCTATTATCTAATTTTAAATATTACAATGAATTAATGAGTATTTTTTAAAACCTCTCATTTAAAAAAAAATAATGTTCTATGCAGAAGGTGATAAAAAATGATTTTTGGGGACCATCTGGATTCCATGGAAGAATCAAAGTCTAAAAAGGTTTGAAAACACGATAGAACTATGAAGATTTTGGAATAGTTATATAATATAAATACAATATTGAATGAGTGACCCCGGTGTATTGTATTATCTGAGTTAACTAATAGAGAAAAAATATTTATTATTTGGCAACCCTTTTTTCATCCCATAAAGGGGAGGGTATCCTCACCCTATTTGTTCCAGAAAATGGCCTAGAAGTATTTTCTTGAATTTTGTATTCATTTATATATTATTGTCAAATCTATAGAGTGGGAGAAAATTTCTCTAAATCACTATAATAATTATATGTTAGGATGGATGTTTCTACCAATATCTGTATATGTTAGAGTAGATTGGTGATATATTATTAATTATCATATTTAAAAATAAATCATTTCATTATTTTTAAAAAATTTAAGGTCCTGGAGGTTCACATTATGGAGGAATATTGTTATTAGTACCAATAACCCTGGAATCTTACTGAATTAACCAACATCTAAATCATAATATCATTTTACCATAAAATGAATTGGGGTTCATTAGCCAAAAGAATCATAACTAATAAGAAAAACTAATATTGATGAATTTTTGCATCTTTGAATTATATTTATCCTCAATAAACATTAATTTTGAATACATAAACATATATATGGGATGTCACATGTGTGCTTCCGAAAATCTAAAACGACGTCACTAATTATCTGATTTTCCATTTTTATCTCTCTTATTGACATGTCACGTGTGGAATAATTTTTTTCTCGTACTTCATTGAATGTATGAACCATTTAAATTTATTAATAATGTAAATATTTTTTTTCCAATGTTTCAAAACTACATATCCATTTAAATATTTCATAGTAATATTATTATTATATGATTCCACTTCACATCATCAATCACAGAACAAGATAATATAGATCGGTATAGTATATGTTATAAAGTAATAAAAATAAATTTTTTTGCTTCATCACATAAATTTTTTGAAATAATTTATTTTTATATTACATTTTTACTCAAAATATAAGTGTACAATCATTTGGTAATAACGTCATATTCTACTAATATATGGGGTTAACATAAACCCTCGTTCACAATCTAATACATAGATTATTCCATGTGTTGATCACCCTTAAATTTAGTAAATAATGAACATTTTTTCACTATAAGACACAAAATGTTTTAATCCAAAAACTCACTAATTGAATATTTGAGTTTTCATAAATTTACATTCTTATGTGTACATTCATCTAATGATCCAAAATAGCATTTCCTATATTTCTATAGAAATTAAAAGTGCTCAATCAAATTATGTATGTCATTTTTCCTTCTCATAAGTATGAATTCCAATTGACTATATAAATAATTCATAATGAATTTGAAATATTAACAACATAACCATGTTAATGGAATCATAACATGTATCTTGATTACTCTAACAATGTGTGGTGGAGAATCCATTTCACTATGTTGTGTAATCATGTATGAATGGGAAATTAAATAATTTCCACCGCCTAAACAAAAATCTCGACATTGAATTTTTTTTCTAATGTGTGCAAATATTCTCATGAGTAAAAAATTATTTTCATTAATCCCAATATATATTCACCATGAAATCTACGTTGATAGCTGGTCATCCATGAGAAGTCATCCATTGTACTACATTGTGATGGGAAAACATTTGACCTCATATATAAATATTGTATTTCATAGATCATGATATACGATCTAAAAGCTATAATCTTTTTTAAATTATACCTTTATAAAAAATGGATTAACTTTTAGTTATTAATGAAACATCCATAATTTTTTTCTCATTCTTCCATTATGGAGTATCCCATTTCACTAAGGTGTAGAATCTATATTATTGTATGATTTCTTCTAAAGATGATGCAAAACATATGTACTTAATGACTCTAAAAAAATTCTCCATGAATATAATATTCAATAACAATAACATATATATGTTACTGTAAATAGAAATAATAAATGAAACCCTCTAAATATATTTTTTATGACAAACTATGTGTGGGGTGGTTCACTTTATCTCCATTTGCTGATTTCATCCCATGAGGACACATTAGGGGACTCCATCACTTATGCATATTCATTAGTGTGTTCACATAACCCTACTTCATATTAGGGTAAATACACAACCTTAAAATATAGTATGATAAATATATGCATAATCATTCATTATATAATAACACTATTATGAATGATTCACCCTTTGCTATGAATAGGGTTACACATTCACCTAATCCTAATACTTGGGAGAGAAACTACTCAGCACCCAATTCATGGGTGACCACATTTACCATATAATAAACTAGGACACCATGCCCCCACCATACTCCACCTTAGGAACACGATCCCCAAGGATCTCATCCACAAAAAATACCCATACTTATTTCTCCTTTGTAGGATCCTACAAATTAATAAACCATTAAATCCAAATGAGATGTATGGACAGGTTGTCAATTTCATCATTCACCCCATCATCCAATCATTAAATTTAAAAAAGGAATAACATAATCCTCCTCCATGATGTGTTTAGACTATATTTTTTTCGTAATAAAGTATCCTGATTATAGTGTTGGATTTAATATAGAAGATTCTGGTGAAGCCTCCACTTTTTCATAGTACTCTTCTTGGATACCGTTATTCTTATTATGCCTCCATTGTCCACTCAATGAGAAATATTGACATAGCCTTTCTAAATATATAAAATCTCTTAAAAAATATCCATTGAATCATTCATAACTTAGACTAATCAATATTAAATTGAAATCAATATAAAGATTTTATGTATTTATGTATCGATTCTCTACCATTAAAACACATTCCCCTGAGATGAACCACACATCATGTTATCAATTCCAATCAATGTCGATATAATATACACATTATAGGGATGATAAATCATCATCTAATAATTTGACATTACTTATATATATTTACTCTATTTCATTCCAAGAATTTCCCTAGAATCATTATTTCGGGGTAATATCACATGTGAATCTAGTTTCACTTCTCGGTAATTTCATCAGTTAATCAGTTAATGCATGTTTTGTCATCATACACAGTATAACTGTAACACACTGAGATTTCAATAGATATATTATTTTTAATTTCTTTCATATCTTCTGTTTTACGCTACACCAAGATTATCTTACGCTATACGCAACACCGAATTAGCATGCAGTATATGCAACACTAATCTAGGATCGTGTTACACAAGATTTCAAGTTTGTTTGATCGTAATTATTCAACACAACATTAATTGTATATATACATATATATTCAATGTATAAACAAAATATGTTTGAATTTTTTTATACACAACAACAAAGGAGTCTTGTACTACACGCATCCCTGACTTGGCTTGCATTACACGCAATCACGACCTTCCTCGATAGCGAGTGTTGTACGCAATACCGGGTTTCACTAAACAACGATATATATTTATAATATTGTTATGGACTAGACGTTATCTATATTATTAACTACATTTTTAATTTTATAAAATTATTATTCATCTTACACATTTTCTAGAACATGGTCTGTGAACCAGAAAAAATTTTCAGGTAATATAGGTATTTTCCCAAAAATATAGTTTTGCCGCCTTTTGATGCCCCACCAACATTAAATCTAGTTTATGACATGTATATTATTTCAATTTGAAAAAATAAAATTGTTAGTTTGAATCCGAATATAAAAATTTACATTGGATTAATTTTTCATATTATTCTGATAAATTTCATATTTTAATGAATAGTAAAAACAAGCTATATTTTAATTAAAAACAAATTTTCTCATCATAATACTTTATATGGTTAAATTATAATATTGAATGGTTTTAAAGTATAAATAGAATATATTTTTACCATTTAATATAACTTATGTCATTGTCATTTATTTGACATTGAATTCATAGGTAAAATAACATCAATCTTTGGCAATGTTTTAACTTTTAAAACTCGTTTTCTTAACAACATGATTAATTTTAAATTAATTTCTGAATCTTATGTGATTTTAATTAGGAAAAATGGATTCCATATTTTGAATAAGTAGGACCAAATTATGTCAATAGGCTACTTTTTATTTTTGGGATCTATGAATAGTAACTGTAGTAAATTTCATTTACCATAGGTAATTGTAAATCGGGTAATTAAGGGTAAATATAATATTATAACATTACCCTAAGACATGTATTAATATAATTATATGATTATATTTCATCATATGGCATATTTTGTTCGAAATGGAATCCATTGGAACCCACTTCGATGTGATTAAAACCTTCAATTTATTTTATTTAAAAGAAAGTGAAATATGTCTCACTCAAACATTAATAATGAAACTATTTTCAATATAAGATTAAATAGAAAATAAATTCTGTTATAAATACTCATTTGAAATATAAAATGTTTTTCTTTATCATGGTAATTTATTTTTAATTTTTACGATTTATTTAATTAACTTATTATCTTATACATTAATGTTACAGAAATTATTTATTTAGTGAAAAATAAATAATATTGTTTTTATAGAAATAGTAATACATATCAAAAGGATAAAAAATATGAAAAAATACTATTGGTATTTTATATATAAACCCTAATCATCCACTGGCCGAATTTTTTACCATTTAGATCTTTATAAAGATGATTATGACACATATATTATTTTATTTTAAAGGATTCCAAAGCTGTCACGTTCATAATTTAATAAATATAACAATTGATATCTTTTGATTTTAAGATGAGAAATTCATGTAAAAGTATAAATACGAAATATATAATATTTATCTTCATCATTGTATTTTTTTTTATATTTTGGAAATAAATAAGTATATTAAATAATTATTCAAAAACGATTTAGTAATAATTTTATTAAGAGAAATATCAAATAAATGGTTATAAAAATATTAAAATAAATATTATATTAACTATTTAATGTGATACAAGAATTTTCTAGAACAATATGACATGTTAGGAATCTATTAAATATTTTGGTTATAATATATCCTATGTGTGGATTACATTTAAATTTAAATAATCAAATAATGTCAAAATTGACTCTATTGTTATTTTATAAAAATAACATATTATAAAATTGTTTAAAAATCCAAAAAATATATAAAAATTATAAATTTAAATTTATATAGTCTAAAATTTCATAAATAATCTAATTATGGACAATTCACAACACATAAGTAACAATTTATAACATTTCAAAATTTAGAATCTTATTACAACAAATAAAATTAAATAGATTAAATAAGGATAAATCATGTGGATAATGTTTAAAATAAATTCCCAACATGACTAAATTTTATTGAATAATGAGATTACAACCCTATATAATTTAATATTATTATTTGAGCCATTTTTGGTGGTTTTTATGTGGGTTGGAATTTATTATAAATTAATATTTCTTATAATTCCAAAGGTGCCCCTCTCCTCCCTTGTAAAAGGGATCCTCCTTCCTCTCCTCCTCACACCATTTTGAGCCTTCATGCTCGGACAAACCCTACCCATTTTCCTTCTCATGTTCTTTAGAAACATACTATAGGTATTAGTATTCTTCAAATAACAATTTTAGTGCCCTAAGAGGAGGTTTCAAAGAAGCGTATCGAAGAAGAGGTAATATCTGTTACCGATTCGTTCAAATTTATTTCATCTTCTACATCCTCTTATTTATCTCTTTAATTTTGAAGTACTAACATAAGAATCAGTTATATACTGATATTTTATTATAAATATGAAACAACCCTATTTCACCTTCTATCCATCCTATGGAAAATGAAATCATCGCGCGTGCGTACGTACGGAATACCATCTCCACGTCGTGGTGTAATCTGTTTTCCACCACAACCTTAATTGGATGGGTATAATGGTGTAAATAATAACTATATATGATTATTGTAAAGTGATATTGATTCTGAAATAGTATACATACACTTCAATATAATTTCATGATAATGGGTACGATATCATCGATCGTGCGTACGTACGGCCTACTGTCTCCACAATGTGACGCGACTCGTTCTACATGATCTTCATTGAATAATTATTATATAAATGAATTTAATGAATAAATATGATATATATTACATTAATACAATTCTTTAAATGAGGTATCTATAACATTAAAATAGGAATAAGAATTTATTCGACAAAACATGCATAAGAACATATAACAATAAACACCTGAATAACCAGTATCAATGAAATATTACTGATAAGAAGATAATAATATGATAATATATGATATCATAAAAATGAATATTATTCTGTAATAAGTCGATAAAATTATTTAAATCATTATACAGGAGGTTTGGATACATACAAAGCATATCAATCCTAAGGTAAGGGAAAATCTCGCAATCTCATTTTTATCATAGATTGTTTGTACTTTCGAATTTACTTGGGAATATTTATCATCCACATACATGTTTCCTCAATATGTATTATTATTTCCATCCTCCTAAAAATTTTTAAATCCAACTTTACCTGTTGGTGAATTTTTAGTAATGATATGAAAGTAATATTTTGTCATTTTTAACATGAGAAACTTTTTGACTTTTCCAGACAAAGAATGAGAAGAATGTTTTGTTAACATATATGGCATTAATGGATTTTTATTATTCCATAGAAAATTATTTCCATGAATAATACTTTTAACATCTACATGTTTATTTTTAATTAACATAATTTAGTTTAAAATGTTATGACATATTACGAAAAGAAAAATGTTTTTGAAGGAGAAAGGATATTTTCTTCAAGAATGGAGTTCAAGTGTTTTATCAAAATTGTTTTCAATATAAGATAATATAGGGTTTTTTTTCTATCCCTATTATTAAATCGGTGTGATTATGTTGTGATGGAGTTATTATTATGAAGTCATTTATATTTTATGAATTGTTTTATGATGTGATGATGTTTAATAATCCCATTTTTATTACATGGGTTATGATATGATGTATGATTTATGATTTTGTGGCACAAATAAGAATGGTTTCATTATGATATGGGTAGGACCTATATCTCGCTCCAATGAATTGGGTAAATATTGTTTTCTCATGAGATAGACATGGCTAGAATGACAGGTTAATCTGGTTCTGTGATACAGGACTAGAACAAGGAGTGAACTTGGTTCAGTAATGGAATTTGTCCACTATGATAGTCTTGGAAATGATTATTGACTAAAATTATATGATTTTCTATAATTATATATGTATGACACAAACATTCTTGTTTTAAGCTATGATTACTAGGATTACATTTCACTACTATGATTTATCCCATGTTATGATATTATGATCTCTATTCCAAGTTAAGATATTCAAAATTTTATGTTCACATGAATATGATATGACTGATATTACTTTTGTTTACCCGTACTGAGCATTTGATCTCACCCTTTTGTATGTTATCTTTTCACCAGGTCAGGAAGAAGGGTATTATGTAGGATATGCCAAAAAGGTACTCTAGATTTGATGAAATAAACACGAGACATTGTAGATGCTTTATGATCTAGTTGTTAATGATTCCCTGTTCTAAAGAAAATATATCTATACGGTCCTACCATGGATTTGATATATGATGTAATAAGTATGCTTCAATTATTGAGTAATAATAATATATGTAAATTATGCGTCGTTATAGTTGGTATCAGAGGAAAGGTTTAGTAAACCTTTGGAAACTAGGATGTGAAAAATTCAGTGGAATCCCTAGAGATATTTCTAAGGTATGTTAACAGATGTCTCTAAGGTAAATTATAACTGGAGGTTATAGTCCTAGAATTATGGTAACAATATTAGAATTAATCCTAAGATGTTATATATTGAAGGTACTCCTCCTTGATTATGATTTTTTCTTCTCACACTAATTTTTTTGGGTTTTAGAAAATGGATGGAAACATGAAGACATGCGATAATGGAGGATATGCTGGACAATGGAATGATATTCATCATGAGAAACCAAATGAAATTGGATATGGGATTCCACATATCGTTATTATGCCAAATCAGAAATCTCATAATATGATCAATAATCTTAGCTTTGGTAAGATTTCGGGCTCATCTAATAAGAGAAAGATGGAGTTTCATGTTGATCATAGAGGAAATAAAGTTCAATTTTTCTCATGTAAATCATGTGGGAAGAGGCATCATGGATAATTTTTCTAAGGAACTGAAAGATTCTTTGGGTGTGAAAATAAGGAAACAAATCCAGTAAGTGAAAAGGATGAGATTCATTTAACACCATGGACAAGGATAATGGTATTTCTATGACATCAACAACGATTGAATGTTTTAAATGTGGAATGTATGGGCATTATGCAAACCAATTCCCTAAGGGAAAATCTCTTGAAGAGAATCAGCATGGTCATATGAGTAGTATTTATTTTGATGATGATGAAGAATCAACAAATGATATATGAGATGAAAGAAGTGTTTTGGAATAAAATGACGAAGCTCGGTAAATGTTTTAAGAAGGTAGTGTAATGTTTTTAAGTCTATTAAGAGTTATGTTGTATATGTAATTTAATGGTACTATGGAATAAAGAATCATCTTAGGATTTTTACAATATTGTCTTTCCTTGAGTTTCTTAATGTATATGATGAATGGTACATGTAACCATGAAAGGTAATTGAGATATTTTTGGAATGAATATGATATGCGCATAATTAATGGATAAGGAGAAAATAATATTTTGGATATTATTAATTAACTCATGACTGATATAAGGACAAAGTGATATCATGGTTTGAGTATATAGACATTTTGGGATTTTGGTATGTTGAAAGGGTTAGCTTTTGATAGCATTCATGTTTTCAGTAAGGTTCAATAGGTACTCATTTTCAAGAGAATACATGATTATGGAATTCAGATGTTTGGAATGTGACCAAAAAGATATATATATCTTATGACATAAGGGAGGTAAATGATGGTATTCACATGCTCGGTAGATTACATTTCAAGTAATTGTTTTCATTATACTATGAACATGGACATAAGTATTTTAGATAAGCCTAAAGATTGAAATGGATTATGTTGGACATAAGTTAGTACTGTTTAAGGAATGAAGTTTTTTCGATATAATTGATGGGTTTTTATAATAATGTAGTTTTAGAAAAAGGATAACCTTCAAGATGGGTGAAAACACGTCACATCAGACAATGCTACGATAATTGAACCCACAACCAAAGTGTGAGAAGCCTTTATCGCCTACCACTGACCTACATGAAGTCTTTGGTTAGTATAAACTAGTTTTATTTTATTAAACGGTATGATAGATGAAGTATAAGTTCATTTTTTGAAACACATATGATTAACCTCACTATAGACGGACATATGTATATTTGATAACTTTTTCTAACCTTTTGTTTGAAAAAGATGGAATGACCCATCATTCTATCACATGATCTGCTAACACTTCATGAATAACAAATTCAACTTAATTTATTTAAGATATGAAGTGGAAATTGTTCAAGGTATGAATAACAGTGAGATTGTACCAAAATCATGGAAGTATTTCTTTTAATTCATTAACATTAGGCAAATTATCTTGAAAACCAAAAATTTTGTCCCAGTGCCTTCATAGCCATGTTCTCTACCACTCTCCATCAGAACATGATGGTTAGATTTCTCTTCCATATCAATTTTTCACTTATTTCATCCTATGTGGAAACCCAGGGATTAGTTAATTTGGGTAACTTTTACGTTTCATACTTTAGTTTTTTAAGATAATTTTTGGTAATCCTTCTTTCGATGTGAGTTTCTATGAAAGAAACTCTCATGTAATAAACCATTTATAACCCCGACAAATTTCGAGGGAGAAATTTATTTTAAGGGGGTTTGAATGTAACACCTATAGATTTTATAAGACATGTTATTTTTAATTTCTTTCATATCTTCTATTGTACGCTACACCATGATTTTCATTAACTATATGTACCACCGTATTTGCTTGCAGTATATGCAACACTAATCTTGGATCGTGTTTAACACAATTTCAAGTTTGATTGATATTAATTACTCAAAGCATTATTGAGTGTATATATACATATATATTCAATGTATAAATTAAATATTGTTTGATTTTGTTATACACAACATCAAAGAAGTCTTTCACTATAGGAAACCCTGACTTGGCATACATTACAAGAAATCACGACCTTCCTCGATAGCGCGTGTTGTATGCAATACCAGATTTCACTAAACAACGACATATAGTTATAATATTATTATGGACTAGCCGTTATGAATTGTATTAACTACAGTTTTATTTTTTATAACATTATTATTCTTCTTACACATTTTCTAGAACATGATATGAGAACAAGATAATTTTTTCATGTAAAATTAGTATTTTTCATAAAATGTAGTTTTTTCACCTTTTGATGGGGTACTCACATTAAATATAGATTTTGACATCATTATAAGTTCAATTTGACAAATTAAAATTCTCATTTGGAATCAGGATATAAAAATTAACTTTGGATAAATTTTTCATATTATTCTGATAACATTCATATTTTAACGAATAGTAAAAACACAGTATATTTAAATTGAAAACAACATTTTTCATCAAAATAATTTATATCGTTAAATTATAATATTGAATGGTTTAAAAGAATAAATAAAATATATTTTTACCATTTAATATAACTTATGTAATTAGAATTGATTTTACATTGAATTCATGGGTAATATCATTTCAATATTTCTCAATGTTTTACCTTTTAAAACTCATTTTCTTTACAACGGGATTGATTTTAAATTAATTTCTACAACTTTAGTGATTTGAAGTAGGAAAAATGGATTCCATATTTGGAAGTACTATGTCCTAATTATGTTAATAGGATACATTTTTTGGCACTATGAATAGTAACTACGGTAAATTTTATTTACCTTAGTTAAAGATAAATCGGGTAATTAAGGGTAAATATAATATTATAAAATTACTCTAACCCTTGTCTTAATATAATTTGATGATTATATTTTATCCTATGGCATATTTTGGTAGAAATGGAATCCATTGAAACCCACTTGGATGTGATTAAGACCTTGAATTTATTTTATTTAAAAGAAAGTGAAATATGTCTCACCCAAACTTTAATAATTAAAATATTTTTAATATAAAGTTATACAGAATATAAATTAGGTCATAAAAACTCATTTGAAAGCTAAAATGTTTTTATTTAACATGGTAATTTATTTGTAATTGGTAAGAGTTATATAATTACCTTATTATCTGATACATTAATGGTGTAAGAAGTATTTATTTAGTGAAAAATCAATAATATAGTTTTTATTGAAATAGTAATACTTATCAAAAGCCCAAAAAATGAACAAAACATATTGGTAGTGTATATATAAACCCTAATCATCCACTGTCCGAATTGTTGACCATTTGGATCTTTATAAAGGTGAATACGACACTTATATTATTTTATTTTAAATGATTCCAAAGTTGTCACCTTCATAATTTAATAAATATAACAATTTATTTATTTTGATTTTAATATGATAAATTAGATTAAAAGTATTAATATGGAATCTATGAGATTTATCATCATCATAGTATTTTATTTTAAATTTTTATGAAACAAATATGTATATTAAATAAATATTGAAAAATGATGTAGTAATTATTTTATGAAAAGAAATATCAAATAAATGGTTTAAAAAATATTAAAATAAATATTATATTAACTAATTAATGTAATGCACGAATTTTGAATTCAAATATGACATGTTATAAATTTATTAAATATTTTGGTTAGAATATATCCTCTTTTTGGATTTTAGTTAAATTAAAATGAATGAAAAATTTCAAAATTGACACTATTGTTATTTTATAAAAATAACATATTATAAAATTGTTTAAAAATCACAAAAATATTTAAAAATTATAAAATGGAACTTATATGTTCCAAAATGTCATAAATTTTCCAAATATAGAAAATTCACAACACATAAGTAGTTATTTATTACAATTCAAAAATTAGAATCTTATTACCACAAATAAAATTAAATAAATTAAATAAGGATGTTAGGGCCAATAGGGGCCTATATACCCTGAGAGGGGGGGTGAATCAGGGTATGGATATTCTTTTGAAAGTTCTTTCTGCCCCACTGGATCTTGACCTCTTTATTACAAGGGTCACTTTGTTTGCACTTGTGTGGTTAATGTGATCACTTGTCTCATTTACCTGATGATGATGCTTTGAATGCAATGCAGGAATGTAAGCAGGCAGACACAGAGATTTTTACTTGGTTCACCGCTAAGGGCTACGTCCAAGGAGCATACGCCGACAAGTTTCCGGTTCGTACCAAATTCCACTAGGCTTCACTAGCTGTGGATTACAATGTTCGGGCTAGATCACTTCTATGCACAGGCTCACTGCCTATACAATGTTTAGGGTCAGCTCACTGCTTTCCCAAGGGTCACTCCCTGTTTCTCTCTCTCTGGCTCACTGCCGGTGGAGAGGATCACCTTCTTCCTCTTCCTAAGCTCACTGCTCTTGGAAGGAATTCACTCACAGTTTATAGACCTGTAGGTATCCTCATTTCCATGAATGAATGCATCTTCCTCTGTATGTAGATGCTCTGTTGAAGTCCAACTTTCACCCGCAGATGAATCTCACTTTGCACCGGATGTACTGGGCAACCTCAATTTTTACGCGCAACCCTTACGGTGTCTTGCGCGCAATTTCTATGGTTTGCGCAAAATTCATTTTTCGCGTAACCTCCAAATATTACGCACAGCCTGGAAACTGCCTTGCGCGCAATTCACTGCTTTCGCGCGAAATCTACTTTTCGCGCAACCTTCAATTTTTATGCGCAGCCTGGAAACTGCCTTGCGCGCAATTCACTGCTTTTGCGCGATATTCACTTTTCGCGCAACTGCTGACTTTACGCGCAAACTTTAAGTTTACGCGCAACACCCTTTCTAACTTCAATTTCGCGCACCAGAGCTCAGGTATTTTCTATGTCTTGAACTCTTCTGAATGGAGGAGGGTCACTTCATATTTATAGGCAAAAAACGACCTCGCGCAAAAAACCCTCCTTGAGCGCGTAATCCGCTTTGATTGCGAAATACAAATCTTCCGCGCACAACCATTTTCCGCGCACTGCTCCATAATTTCGTGCACCTCATGCCTTTGCCATTATCCGAGCTTCGGACCTCGAAACATCTTTTGCGCGAAATACTTCATCCGCTATTTCGCGCGCCACTTCAATTTTCCGCGCACGCCTCCAAAATTTCACGCGCCTCATGCCTTTACCGATTTTCAATCTTTCGGCCTTGAAACATCTTTTGCGCGAAATACAATTTCGCGCAACCCGCTGTTTTGCGCGCCACACTTCAAGATTTCGCGCAACCCTCTAGTATTGCGTGCCACGCTTAATTTTTCCAGACACCTCCTTCATTTCTCTCTCCTCAACCTTCGCCAACAACATATCACTCCATTTTCCATTGGCGATTTTCAGGCCCATAAATTTGGCAAACACTGGAAAACGGCACCACCTTGTACTGCTCTTTTGTACCGCCTCCAGATCGTCCTTTCCTTTGTCAAAGTTCTTTGTCAACATGGAATGTCAAGAACTTCTCGGGAACTCGACAATTCTCCATGGAAACCTGCTTTGTCAACAAACACAATCAACCCAAAAATACTGCAATGTTACCTTGAGGGATTTTTGCCCAACAATCTCCCCCTTTGGGTTTGTTGAAAATTCTTCACAACTCTGCTCAGAAATATTTTCTGCACTTTGATACCTCACTGAGTCTTCTTCCAGCTGCTACCACCATTCGCCTCTTGCGATTATGATAGGATTCAAGGAATCACTTAACACGTACTCTAAGCCCACATGAGCAATGCTCAGCGTGAGAAACAAGAGTAGTATGAAAAGTTCATCAATGAATCACTTCAGGTCAGACCACAGTTGTTGATTCCACCCTGATACCAATTCTTAAAATAAAACCAGTTGTTGAACCACACTGATACCAATTGGTGAATACTTAAGTTGATACCAATTGTTGATAGCTGGACACCGTCTGACACCATTCCAACACCACTGTTCTGCTTTTATCACGATCCTCAGCTGTCGTGATTTCTATAATTTGATCGATCACGTCTAGCATCGTCAGATTTAAAACTCTCTCCCCCTTGCTCATTGCTCCCCCTTTCTGGTTGCTCCACCTGTCAGCTTCTCCCCGTATCAAAAATGATTTATCAAATACACGCACTATCTCCCCCTTGAACTAACACTTTTCTCCCCCTTTGTCAAGCACTTGTCAAGCACTTTTCTCCCCCTTTGTCAACGAACCCAAAGGTCACGCCTTTGTAGTCTGTAACATAGTAGAGAACTCATAGCAGCATAGTAGGGAAAACACATCATACCTCGGGGAGAGGGGGTGGGGGTCCCATATCCACACTATTTCAAGTGTGGGGAATAGACTGAACTCCTAGAGCCAGTCAATGCCTTTCAAATTCTTCCTTAGTTAAGGCCTTTGTCAGAATGTCTGCAACCTGTAGTTCTGTAGGCACATACTCCAACTTCACGATCCCCTGCTCAACTTTCTCCTTGATAACATGATACTTTATCTCAATGTGCTTTGTCCTAGAGTGATGGAAGGGATTTTTGCTGAGATTGATAGCACTTGAGTTATCGCACTGGATTCCGATCGGAGACTTCACTTCAACTCCCATATCTTCAAGCTGCTGCTTCATCCACAATAACTGTGTGCATGCTTGAGTGGCCGCAATAAACTCAGCTTCTGCGGTGCTTAATGAAATGCAATCCTGCTTCTTGCTTAACCAAGCAATACATAGTCCGCCAAGATAAAATGCACCACCTGACGTTGATTTTCTATCATCTGCTGAACCGGCCCTGTCTATATCAGTATATCCCAATAACTCTGTCTGAGATTTGTCGTTGTAGGTCAAGCCGAAGTCCACCGTGCCCTTGATATACTGAAGTATTCTTTTCACTACAAGCATGTGACTTTCCTTGGGATTACTCTGATATCTCACTGCTTGGCATGTGGCAAAAACAATATCAGGCCTTGTTGCGGTTAAGTACAACAGACTTCCAATGATTTGCCTATATTCTGTGATATTAACTGCCCTGCCACTGGCATCTTTTGATGATTTCATTCGGGTAGAAACCGGAGTCTTCATCTCCTTGGAATTTTCCATTCCAAATCATTCCAAAGCATCCTTGGCATACTCGGATTCAGAAATGAATGTTCTATTCCTGCCTTGTGTAACTATGCTTCATCTGATCTTCCAAATATTATGTCTTCTTCCTTGACCAGACTCACCATCCTTTGATTACTATTGTTGTTGAAATAAAGATTGTAATCAAATCCCCCACACTGAAAACCAATCTTCTTCAAATACTGATATAGCCTTCAGTACCATTCTCTTGGGGTGTATGCTTTGCACACCAGTCGTGCTTTGTTTCGAATCATTGTGCCATCTTCGTTCATCTTGTCTAAATAGACCCATTTTGTCCTGATGACGTTTTTATCATCTGGCCTCGAAACAATTTCCCAGGACTGATTCTTCTCAATTCTGACCTATCTCTTCATTCATGGCATGATCCCAGTTTTCATCTTCAGCTGCAGCAGCAAAGCATTTCGACTCAACCTGAGATAGTAATGATGTCTGCTGTAGTGATTTCATTCTCTTTGTCTGAACTGGATCTCACTGATCACTAATGATAGTCTGCCTGTCAATTTCAGCTCGATTCTTTGTATTTTGTGCAGATAAGGATTTTACATCCTTGTACTCATCATCAGTATCTTATTCTGAGTCACCCTCAGCCACTTCTTCTCCCCCTGTGTTGCTTTCTTCCTCAACACTTTCGTCAGGAAATTGTTCACTGACTCATTTTTCAGTGGCTTCATTTCTTTCAGCTACTTTTCGCAGCTTCTTGGTATCCTGAGAAACAGTCAGCTGATACCACAATGTTAGATCAAAATAAATAAGCATGAAATGCTTGATCACTGCTACTTCTCTCATAGTATGTCTTCTCTCGATAGAAAACTCTTGAGCTGGGTCATCCAATTATTTCCTTGATGGATCTGGCATCTGATATTGTTGTTGAATGCTCCCCCTATGTTATGCAACACTTCCTGGGGTTAGGCCCAACAGTTTAGACACATAACACGTATTTTCCTCCTGTATCATTCGTTCTCATCTTCCAATCAGATTTGAGCCACTAACAAAATCTCTAAGCCTACGGAGTTGAAACTCGGTGTAGGAAACAAGAGATAAAGTTAATAACACAATCACTTCCTATTGTGCTCTGTTGCTCTCCTTCTTCTTCAACTCTAGTATCTGATTTGAATCAATTGAAACTCTAGAGCATATCATTTCTCCACTTCGCATCCTTAGATTCCACTTCCCCTTGGATTGTATCTCCCTAAAACCTGAAACAAAAGAATCATCAGTTAATAGCATTTATATACATAGGGAGATGGGATTCTTCTAGAATCCTCAACATGAGGATGATGGTTGATCCTGATGGGTCAACCCTTTGATTCTTTCTTGGAGCGCATCACACTCCTTTCTTGCTTCCTCCAACTGCCTGACCAACTTCAACTGTTCTGGCCATATGACTAGGCATTCTTTGTTCACATTTTGAGCCTTTTTCTGATATGAAGATTCTGCAGACTTGGCCTTTCTCACAATCTGGGGTTTAGACCAACTGGTACACATTTCGATCTTTGATGTTCTACCGAAATTCCATTTCCCTTGATTGTTTCTCGGTGCAGGAATCTCCTTTCTTGTCATCTTCCCTGTCTTCTTTGTCCATTGTAGGGATCTGCCTTTTTCTTCCACTTCTCGTTGCAAAACACGACATGTGGATTTTTCGATGCATTCTTTGCTTATCTGCCTTTTATCAGATTTATGAGTCACCGCCCTATTTTTCATTGGTGGTGGGTCCTCCATTGAATGTCCATTCTTCATTATCACCACTAGAGTAGATCTCCCCTTAATCTTCCAGGTTTGCTCACATTCTCTCCTTGAGAGCTGTTGTGAGTATGACATAGGAGGTGACTGATACACCTTTCGTTCAGCTCCACGTGATTTCCCTGAGGCTCGAAGCCTATTCTTCTCCTTACCACTTTGTCTCCCAGTACAGGCTTCTTTCTTGTACACTTCCTGTGGTGGAGATCTCTTTTCTTGTTCCTTTCCATTTCCTGCTTTCTTCTTACTGCAATGTCTCTCCATGTTCCCATAGTGAGAACATATAAAACATTTTCCCTCAAAGTCATACCTCATTTCATCATCTCTGTGCTAAGATGTTGATGCACCTTGAGTTCTTCCTCTGATATTGTTCTCCTGAGCTTCCTGACACATGTTCATGTTTTGTCCCATTCTTCCGCAGTAATAGCATCTAATATATGCTTTCCTCTGAGAATCTCTTCTTTCTAATTTCTCATGATGCTTCTTCCTGTTCTCATATTTTTTAATGTCTCTCTTTTCACAGCCTGAAATGTACTCCAGAGCCTCTATACAGAAGCTTGATGTGTGGCCATGAACTCCGCAGAAATAGCACACATCATCACTCCTTGAAACTATCCTCATAGGCCTATCTCCAGCACCTACAGGATTTTTCTTACCTTTGTAAATTTTCACTGCATTTTTCTTATCATCCATAGGAGTGGAATTATCATATCCAATGCCAGCATTTCCAAAACTTTCTGGTCTTTGAGCTGAGAAAATATTATGTTGTTTCTCTTCAGAAACAACATATCTGTTCTTCATTTTATCATCACTTGTCGAAGGATGATCAAATAGCAAGTGCAGTGAATCCTTCAACTTGGGCTTATCTTTGGATTTAGACTTCTCTATTTCCTTCTTGACTGATTCGAGCTCTTCTACCAACTTTTGAATCTTCATATCCCTTGATTCAAGTTGGAAATCATGTTTTTCCTTTAGAAGCTTCCCTCTACTTACCTCATCTTCCAGTTCATGCTTCAGCTTATCAACCATGTCATTTTTCTCCTTTACCTTCAATTTTTCTTGAGCGACAGAGTCAGAGCAACATGCATTCTCTTGTTGTAGCCTTTGATTTTTCTGAACTTCTGCAAACAACTGTGCTGCTAGATCATTATTTCTGGCTTTAAGATTCTGTGCTTCATCTGACATTTGACTCTCTTCATAATCACCAGCCTTTTGTTTTCCTTTCATTCTGGCCATCTTCTGCAGCTCTTCATCACGTGAATCATTCTTCTCTGTTAGGTCAGTAACTATTTCAATAAGCCTTTGATTTAAATATTTTAGCTTGTTGACCTCAATCTCCAATCCCTTGATCCGGATATCTTTAGATTTGGCTTCTTCAGTGTTTCCAACGTCACTTGGAACATTCGGTTCTTCGATGCTTTTTAATTGATCTTTCACTTTTCTATTCAAGCCATCGATCTCCCTTTTCTGTTCTTCAATCTTAAGCTTATACTCACTAACTGATTCTGAGTTCTCTGGTGCTGATAACTTGAGTTTCTCAATTTTATTTATCAACTCAGACTTCTCTTCTTCCTGCTGCTGCATATAGAGTTTGGCATCGCGAACAACTTTGTTAGCATTCTTGGTTTTGGCTCTCCAAACATCTATCTCTTCAAGAGCAGCCTCTAACTCAGCTCGCATGTCTATTCTTCCTTCAATTTCTTCTTCTGTTTCAGTATCACTCTGATGCTCATGTACTTTACTCATTCCAACATCATGATTGAGTGAATCAATCTTTTCCCTTTCTGATTCATCCAAGCCTTCCTTCAGCAAGTTGTTTGATTCCTTTAGTTGAATCACACATTTTCCATATACACTTCCACACTGAGGAGTACCACCTGACTTCTTCTTGTTCTTGGATGTTTTTCCCTTTTCCATGGCTGATAGAGATAAGAGAAGACTGATTCTTTATGCACACAGATCGACTACACCAAGTTGGAGCAAACAAATCTGATAACAACAACCTTCCCTCTGATACCAATTGTTAGGGCCAATAGGGGCCTATATACCCTGAGAGGGGGGTGAATCAGGGTATGGATATTCTTTTGAAAGTTCTTTATGCCCCACTGGATCTTGACCTCTTTATTACAAGGGTCACTTTGTTTGCACTTGTGTGGTTAATGTGACCACTGGTCTCATTTACCTGATGATGATGCTTTGAATGCAATGCAGGAAAGTAAGCAGGCAGACACAGAGATTTTTACTTGGTTCACCGCTAAGGGCTACGTCCAAGGAGCATACGCCGACAAGTTGTCGGTTCGTACCAAATTCCACTAGGCTTCACTAGCTGTGGATTACAATGTTCGAGCTAGATCACTTCTATGCACAGGCTCACTGCCTATACAATGTTTAGGGTCAGCTCACTGCTTTCCCAAGGGTCACTCCCTGTTTCTCTCTCTCTGGCTCACTACCGGTGAAGAGGATCACCTTCTTCCTCTTCCTAAGCTCACTGCTCTTGGAAGGAATTCACTCACAGTTTATAGACCTATAGGTCTCCTAATTTCTATGAATGAATGCATCTTCCTCTGTATGTAGATGCTCTGTTGAAGTCCAACTTTCACCCGCAGATGAATCTCACTTTGCACCGGATGTACCGGGCAACCTCAATTTTTACGCGCAACCCTTATGGTGTCTTGCGTGAAATTTCTATGATTTGCGCAAAATTCATTTTTCGCGCAACCTCCAAATATTACGCGCAGCCTGGAAACTGCCTTGCGAGCAATTCACTGCTTTCGCGTGAAATCTACTTTTCGCGCCACCTTCAATTTTTACGCGCAGCCTGGAAACTGCCTTGTGCGCAATTCACTGCTTTTGCGCGATATTCACTTTCCGCGCAACTGCTGACTTTACGCGCAAACTTTAAGTTTACGCACAACACCCTTTCTAACTTCAATTTCGCACACCAGAGCTCGGGTATTTTCTATGTCTTGAACTCTTCTGAATGGAGGAGGGTCACTTCATATTTATAGGCAAAAACGACCTCGCGCGAAAAACCCTCCTTGAGCGCGTAATCCACTTTGATCGCGAAATACAAATCTTCCACGCACAACCATTTTCCGCGCACTGCTCCATAATTTCGTGCACCTCATGCCTTTGCCATATTCCGAGCTTCGGACCTCGAAACATCTTTTGCGCGAAATACTTCATCTGCTATTTCGCGCGCCACTTCAATTTTCCGCGCACGCCTCCAAAATTTCGCGCGCCTCATGCCTTTACCAATTTTCAAGCTTTCGGCCTTGAAACATCTTTTGCGCGAAATACAATTTCGCGCAACCCGCTGTTTTGCGCGCCACACTTCAAGATTTCGCGCAACCGTCTAGTTTTGCGCACCACGCATAATTTTTCCACACACCTCCTTCATTTCTCTCTCCTCAACCTTCGCCAACAACATATCACTCCATTTTCCATTGGAGATTTTCAGGCCCATAAATTTGGCAAACACTGGAAAACGGCGCCACCTTGTACTGCTCTTTTGTACCGCCTCCAGATCGTCCTTTCCTTTGTCAAAGTTCTTTTTCAACATGGAATGTCACCAACTTCTCGGGAACTCGACAATTCTCCATGGAAACCTTCTTTGTCAACAAACACAATCAACCCAAAAATACTGCAATGTTACCTTGAGGGATTTTTGCCCAACAAAGGATTAATCAAGTTGATAATGTTTAAAATAAATTCCCAAAATGCCTAAATTCTATTGTTTGAAGTTATTAAAACCCTATATCATCTAATATTTAGATGTGAGTCATTTTTTGAAGTTTTTAAGTGGGTTTGGAATTTAATATAAATTAGAATTTCTTATAATTCCAAAGGTGCCCCTCTCCTCCTTTGAAAAAGGACACCTCCTCCCTCTCCTCCTAACACCATTTTGAGCCTTCAATATCGGCCAAACACTGCCAATTTCCCATCTCAACTTCCTTAGAATCAATCTATAGGTCCTGGTCTTCTTCAAATACCAATTTTAGTGCCCTAAGATGAGGTTTCAAAGAGGCGTGTCGAAGAAGAGGTAATATCCGTTACCGAATATTTCAAATTTATTTCTTATTCTAATTCCTCTTCTTTAGCTGTATCATTATGAAGTAATAACATAATTATCACTAATATACTGATATGTTATTATAAATATGTAACAACCCTATTTCAACTTCTATCCATCCTACGGAAAATGAAATCACCGCGCGTGCATACGTACGGAATACCATCTCCACGCCATGGTGTCATTTGTTTTCCACCACCACCTTACATGGTTGGGTATAATGGTGTAAATAATAACTTTATATTAGTATTTTAATTTGATATTGATTCTGAAATAGTATACATACACTTCAATACAATTCCATGATCCTGGGGATCATATCATCGCTCAAGCGTACGCACAGCCTACCGTCTCCACGATGTGATGTGACTCATTCTACATGATCTTCATTGAATAATTATTATATAAATGATTTGAATGAATAAATATGATATATTCAACATTAATAACATTCTATAAATGAGGTATCAATAACTTAAACATATGAATAATAATTTATTCCACAAAACATGCATAATAAAATAAAGCAATGAACACCCGAGTAACAAGTAGCAATGAAATATTACTAATAAGAAGATAAGAATATGATCATATATGATATCATAAATTTTTTATTATTATGTAATAAGTCAATGAAATTATTTAATTCATTATACAGGAGTTTTGGATATGTACAAATCATATCAGACCTAAGGTAAGGGAAAAAATCGCAATCTCATTTTTATCCAAGATTGTTTATACTTTAGAATTTACTGGGGAATATTTATCATCCACATCCATGTTTCCTCAATATGTATTATTGTTTCTATCCTACTAAAATTGATTAAATCCAATTTTACCTAGTGGTGAATTTTTAGGAAAAGATATGAAAGGAATCTTTTGTCATTTTCAACACGAGAAACTTGTTGACTTTTTCGGCCAATGTACGACAAGAATGTTTTCTTTAACTTATACGGCATGAATGAATTTTTAGGATTCCATAGAAAATTATTTCCATGAAGCATCATTTACAAATTTACAAGTTTATTTTTAATTAACTTATTTTAGTTTAAAATTTTATGACATATTAAGAAAGGAAAAATGTTTTTTTTAGTAGAAAGGATATTTTCCTCAAGAATGGATTTCAAGTTTTTTATCAGAATTATTTTCCAACTAAGATAATATAGGGTTATATTTCTATCCCTATTTTTACATTGATGTGATTATTTTGTGATGGAATTATTTTTATGAATTCATTTATCTTATATGAATTGTTTTATGATGTCATGATGTTTAAGAATCCCATTTTTATTACATGGGTTATGAAATGATGTATGATGTTTGATTTTGTGGAGAAGATAAGATTGGTTTAATTATGAGATGGTTGGGGCCTATATCTCCCTCCAATTAATTGGGTAATGAGTTATATCTCATGATATAGACATGGCTGGAATGGCAGGTTAATCCGGTTCAGTGATACAAGACTGGAACGACGAGTAAACTCAGATCAGTAATGGACTTTGTCTGCTATGATAGTCTTGGTAGTGAGTCTTGACTAAAATGAAATGATATTCTATAATTTTGTGTGTATTCCACAATGTTTCATGTTTAAATTTATGATTACTGGTATTAAATTTCACTACTATGATTTATCCCATGTTATGATATTATGATTTCTTTTGCAGGTTAAGATATTCACAGTGTTATGTTCTTATGAATATGATATGATTGATATTTCTTTTGTTTACCCTTAATGAGCATTTTATCTCATCATTTTGTATGTAATATTTTCACCAGGTCAGGAAGAAGGGTACTAAGAAGGATATGCCAAAAGGGACTCTAGATATGATGAAATACGCGGGAAACAATGTAGATGATTTATGAACCTGTTGTTTATGTTTCCCAGTTTCTAAAGACATTATAAATATACAGTCCTACCATGGTTTTGTTATATGTTGTAATGAGAATCCTTCAATTCTGATGTAATAACAATGTATGTAATGTATGGGCCATTATAATAACCCCAAATCATTCAATAATTGATTATTTAACTTGTAACGTGCTGGTTTTGGATGCTTTATAGAGGCGCCCCATCCCCAGTTGGTCACATGGCCTCAAGAACATTTCCCCTAATGTTATAGGTTGCCGACTTGAAGGGAGGTCCTTGGGTGTGATAATGGGGAAAATATGCCCTCATTGGCAGTGTAACACAGCCAAATAGAAATAGATAACAATAGTGGAAGTAGTAATAATGGAATTCAATTGTAAACAATGGAAGACTGAATGAAATAATTATCTGAAGCACATATATAATTATGCATGATACATATGTCTAGGGAAAAAGTCAAACAAGTCATAATGTTGAAATATAGTACTAAACCAATGTAAAAAAACAGTAAACATTATTACAACAGTGCAAGCCATAACTTGGTCCCATGCTCTCCGGCTCCAAATCAGTCAAGTTCCTGAGGTATAAGGGAGATTGATCACATTAATACCTAAAATAATATAATCCGTATGGGCCCAAAATCATGGCCCAAATAGGCTGTGAGACTAAATCCTAGTTGGAAACCACCATGGGATCTCTTCCTAACTGTCATTGAATATATATGGTTGGCAATAAAAAAAGAATCAGTAAACAAGGAAGTAACCAACAGTAACAATTCCATACTTTCAAAGTATTCAGTTCCACATAGAATGAAAATAGATAATAACAAATAGGTAACCCTCTGGGATGTACTCATAGCCTAATCCCACTTGGTCCTACCTAGAAAACATAGGCAACCCCCTAAGATGTACACATTGTCTAACCCATCTAGTTCAACTTTAGTATATACTCGTTGGGGAAGCAATGACTATCAATTCCCCCAATAGACTCATATCTATAACTAAATGGTTCTCTTCGAAAGCAATTATGTCACATTCCCCCTTTAGCCCGCATTGAGGAACTAGTGACACTCATAGGAATCACTTATTTCAATTCCCCATATGGTCTCACATCGTAACATTAATAACATACACTCTAGAGAAGCCCTTATATCTATTATCCCTATAGTCCACTACACCAGGATATCACATACCTGTGTAAGTCAAACAAGAATAGCAATGAAATGTGGGAAAAGGAAAACACATGAACTGCTAGGCAAACCAGTCTACATCATAACAACAAGATAGATAAGAATCATTCCTTCCAACAATACTAGGCATGGAATGTAAACAGCAGCCGAACAGGGAAAGATAGACCAAATAGTCAAAACAAGAAAACATGTATAGACAAAACACTTCAAAATAATTGCAATTAACCCTATTCACATTCATTATCCTCTACTAAAGCATTAAATCATATCAGGAAATTAACAGGGCTAAAATCGTAAACACATTATACCCTAATCAAGGGTATTGGGAACTTTTACACAAAAAATTCAAAGACTGCCTACAGGAAGGCACAAACAACTTACCTCGATGTTGTATTCTAGTTATGTGTGATTCTTCAGGCCTTGAATTGCACATGATCACCATAGAAATACAAAAACCATAAGAATTCTCAAGCAAAGATAAGTTGATAAAGAAGGGGATTATGAGAAAAATCTATAGGATATAGAAGAGCTTACTGAGGAGATACAAACTCAATCGATGGTGGTAGGATAAGAGCCCGTATGCTCAATCAGCGGCTATGGGATTGATCACATTCATACGAGACCTCTCCAACGAACCTGACTTGTAAGAAGTCCTTTATTTCTATTAGACGTAACCCCGGTGTTTTTAATGAAAAAAATAATGTACATAGTGAGTATTTCAGAAGTACATTATGTGTACTTGCCTTTACTGGCCGCCACATTAGGTGGTCTCCAAGTCACCACACACGGGCATGTGCATGGACACTACACGGACAACACCCTGATACCCACAGTAACAAAGTACATGTCATGTACATATGATGTACACAACGTGTACTTGAAATATTTCCAGAAAATCTTCTTTATTCAAAAAACCCCAGAAAATGGGGAAAAATACCTAAAAAGAAGATATGAATTCTTTCAAACATCCCCCATTAAAGAATTCTGTCCGTAAATTTTCTTATAATGGCGGCATAGAAGAAGAAACCTGGAACAGCTCTAGCCACAATGATTGTACATCAGCCTCCCTCTCCCAGGTGTCATCATGTTCTCAACCATGATGTCATAGCACTTGTACCAGAGGAACAGACTGGTCACTGAGAACATTCACACATTGATCAAAACTCTGGATAGGATGATCCTCAAATGAGGAATCCACCTCCAACTCCACCTCTTCTTGTTCATTAATATGAGATGGGTCTGAGAACTAATGTCGAAGCTGAGATACATGGAAGACGTCGTGCATAGACTGATACCTCTAAGGTAACTGCAGCCGATAGACAACCGGCCCGACAATCTCAAAAACCTCAAGCGGCCCAACATACCTCAGTGAAATCGTACCCTATCTCATAATTCACTTGTATCCCAACCTCGGTGTGACACACAAGAAAACATGATCTCGGACTTTGATATCCACTGGTCATCTCCGACGATCAGCATCATACATTTGTCAATATTGTGTAGTAGTCATCCTCTTCTGAATCAACTCTATCTTTTATGTGGTCTCCTATAAAAGATGAAGTCCCAGCATAATTTCCTCTCCAACCTCCATCCAAAAAAGGTTGATTGGAATGGACTACCATAAAAAGCCTCATAGGGTGACATCTGAATAGTATCTTGAAAACTATTGTTATAGGAAAACTCCAAATGGGGTATGTTATTCTCTATAAAACCTCCAAAATCTAGGATGAATTCTCAAATAATATCATTAATAACCTAATAGTAAATTTATACTGGCCAACTAACTAAGGTTGGTAATCTGTAATCAAAAGTACCTATGTACCCAAAGCCTTTTGAAGCCCCTACCAGACCAGAGTAGTAAAACGGGTGCCCCTATCTGAAACAATGGAGTGTGAAACTCCTTGTAAATGAAAAATATCTAGGCTGTACAATCTTCCTAGTTCATCAACACAAGAAGGATTCCTTGATTAGAAAGAAGTGATAAACCTTCACGAGTCTTTCAATGAAAACCCATACACCATCATTTACTCAAGGAAACCTCGATAAACATGTCACAAAATCAATCACAACATCATTCCACTTGTACTCGGTAATGAGTAACTAGTGCAAATGCCCCATCGGTCAATGTTGCTCTACCATCACCTATAGACAGGTGGAAGACCTCATGAAAAACACATTAGCATCCCTCTTCATACGTGGCCACTAATACTAATGGTGTATATCATGATACAACATGGTGACACCGGGATGAACTGCCCAAATTGAGTAATTAAAGGCCTGCATCAGATCCTCGCGTATGTTAGCTCACACCCATATGTGCACATTAAAATTAAATATCACATCCACGCCTATGGTCCATATTGGAATAGGATCCTCTCCTTACCCAAACTCCCATAAGCCTAGGACTGCAGAATCTTATAGCTGCCTTATTCACACCCGATCAAGCAGAGTAGTGGTAACAGATACCGAAAAAAGAAAATACTGCCACTATCTATCGTGCACCACAAAATGCATCATAGAGTATAGATCCCTAAGCTGCCACTCACTTCTGGCCACCTAAACTTCCTGTATCTTAGTCTTTATGATCAGTGCATCTCCCACAACATTGCCTTTCCAAGGCATGTAGGCAAGCTCAACGTCAGAATATTGAATTTAATCAACCCTTGATTGATTTCTCAAATTCAGATCACCCCAAGTGGAGATATACTTGAGACTCTTGTGTTCGGTAAAAAACCATAAAATTCTCTCCCGGAAGATAATTTCTCCAATAGCTTAAGGCATGAACAACTTCTTCCCACTCAAGATCGTGTGTCAAATAATTACCCTCATGTGGCCTCAATTGTCGCGACCCGTACACAATGAATCCTTCCCCCTGTATAATCACTTCTTTCGGCCTGATACCTAAATCATCACAATTAATTTTGTAGCTCTTTCCTTGATCTTAAAATACTAGTTTTTGTGCTGATGGAAACCTGCCTTTCTGCTCATGAAAGACTGACTCGTAAGAATCTGACCACAAGAACTTTTCACCCTTCATAGTCAGGCCCGTCAGTGGCACTACTGAGCATGAAAATTCATGTATGAAATGTCTCTAGTATCCATATCTCCCTAGAAAACATTGTACCTCAAAGACGTTCTTCAATTGCTGTGAGAAAAATACTTCTCTCCCTTTTTATAGGTCTACTGATACTTCTATCTCTAAGATAACATGACCCTAGAAGTGAATCGGGTCTATCCAAAAGAAGAATTTTTAGAGATTACCATATAACTGATACTCTATGAGTGTAGTATAGATGATCTCAAGATGGGTAGCATGGCCTTGTTGATATTGAGAGTACACCAAGATATCGTCCATGAAGACTACCTTGAAAGAATCCAAGAATGGATGGAACACTCGGTTCATCAGTGTCGTGAAAACATCATGTCTGTTCATGACACAGAAAGGTATAAACATAAAATCTAATAGAACATACCTGATCCAAATGGCTGTAAGAGGTATATCTAATTGTCCAATGTGTAATTGATGGTAACCTGATCTCATATCAATATTCGAGAATACTCAGTCTCCTCAAAGCTGATCAAAAAGATAATCAATCCTCTGAAAGGGATATTAGTTCTTGACTATCAACTGGTTCAACTTCTGATAATCCACAAAAATTTTATGGTCATCTCCCTCCTTCTTCATATATATCACAGGAGAACCCTATGGATACATACTTGGTCAGATGAAACATTTTTACTGTGACTCCTCCTACTACTTCTTGATCTCTTGCAACTCAAGTGTAGGCATCCAATTAGGAGGAATGGACATTGGTTCCGCTCCTAGAACCAAGTCAATAAGAATGTCCACATATCTCACCAGAGGTAAACCTATGAAGTCCCCATGAAAGACCTCCCAGAAAAATTACACAACTAGAGAAAATTCCAACTGTGAAGTCCCAAGGTCATCTAGATAAATACTATTAATATGGGTTTTAACTCCTCCCATCCCGAGATGCTCGGGTCCTGCTCTGCCCACCTAGATTTCCCATATTCCCTTGTGTAGAAAATATCATCCCACTTGTGATGTAAAACTCAACCTACAAAGATAGAAATCAACAACGTCCTTAAATGGAACTAACCATTCCATTCAGAGAGTTATGTCATACCATTTCATCTCTAGGACATTGAGATCCCAAGGGAAGTGACACCCACCAACCTCTAGAGGGATCTTTTTGCACTATATCAGACTAGCCGTTCTTGTCACCAAAGGAGTGTCCAACTTCTACAAATTAGTAGAAGAAAATATATAGTACCCAAGGATCACCACAATTTCCAATGACATGATACTATGGGAAAAACTAATATCAAAAAGTGAAAAATCTACAACCGAGGCAACTAGGATCGTACATAGAATTGTAGAGGGTATGAGATCATTCTTCTACTGGGTATAATCCACTCCAAATTTCTGGCATGTAAGGTGGCCATGTGACTCTTTTTGGACACTCTGAGCTAATCCACCCTATTGTTGTAGAAGGCCTGGCGACTGGATACCACTATCGCGACCAACCCCTCATTTAAACAGCCCAAATAACTCATGTTCCCAAACTTGTGAGAAACATGTGGCACTACTCTTGAATGAGGAGTCGTAGAAGAATCTATTTCACCAGCTACTGGTGATATGATCCTCCAGAAACTTTGATGATGGCCCATCTTACTGCAATATCGGCACTCCACTGGGTCTCTCGGGCAATGTGGCCTCGTATTCCCACTCTTCCTACACTGTTAGCACACCACCATGCTAGCAGAGAGAATGTCTTTAATCCTTGGATCACCAAGTGAAGACACCCTGTTGTGCTTCCTACTATCATTAGGAGGGATACTAACTCTCGATGTCGAGCCACTCAAGCTCACCACTCCAGAATCTCTCAGATTGAGTACCTTGATCATAACCTTGTTGACGATAGAAGTGAAGGAAGTCAGCCTAAAGATATTCACCTGTGAACGGATGTTAGGCCTCATACCATCCTCTGACTTCATTTCAAGGAATAATTTATCACATCATTGAATATGTGTGAAGTGCAGTAGCACTGTGAACTAAGAAGAACAATCCAAAACAAAAAAACTACACTGCTCCAGACTCAGGAACTCCTTGTCTCGATCGACCCTAAAAGTCTCTAGATAGATTTAGTCATATAAGGTTCAATGGAAATCATCCCATGACTCAACCTGCTGTCATCCTACCACTGAGATCACATCCCGACGACTCTTGGATGAATCCCAAAGCATGTACGTAGTGAGCTTGACCCTCCTCTCTCGAAGAGTCTCAAGATGCTCAATGATAGAAAGAGTGGATTTTAACCAAGACTCTGCAGCCTGAGGTCCTCATTCCCCTGTGAAGGTGGTATGATGATAATAATGGAAAACCAACGTCATCTCTTCCTTATAAGTGGCAGGATAGAGTACACATCAGAAAGTCAGCATGAACCTTATATAGCCCTCTCAGATCTATGTATCAGCACCTATGTCCAGAATGATGGCTGGTGAAAATACTGGCACAACAAGAGGATCTGCTGGTATTCCCTGGTCATCAATGTTCGGTATCTGATCATTACCTTATAATAGGCTGACAACCGGAGGACATCTCGGTGGAATGACTCTGCAAGGTCAAGTGAAAATCATAGATCATGATTAGAAGGGACTAAAACCTAGAAGATTATGAAGGGAATATGAAAAAAAGGATTAATGTTTTTCAAAAGTGGATACACAGCAGGTTTATTGCCTACTTAATGTGTTACCTTAAGCATTTCACATGAGCATGTACTCCTGCCACAACTGGTCGTGTAACACCCCAAACACTCATTGTGTTGTCCAAACACACAACATGTTCTTGAATCTTCTACCCCTTCCCATGTTCACTAACATGGATATTCCAGATTGTTCTCCTATAATAAGACTACATTGCATGGTTCTTCTATAAATAGTGTGTAATAGATGAGCTTCACCCACCCATGTTGTTAGTGACACCACCGGATACACAAATCACACTACACAGAATATTCCAGATGGACATAGCATGTACCAAGGGATTCCCACCAACCAATGTTGTTAGTTACATTGTTGGATTCTAGGGATTACACTGCAGGGCGTGTTGAAGACTGAAACGATGTATATTGCTTATGTTTTTACCCATCTGTGTCGTTATTCACATGGGTGAAGACATGGTTTACCCAACACATCATGTGAAAACAGTAAAGGTATAATCCCCCAACGATTTCCCAACCCCGTGTCTCTTCCCACACCACTAATGACATAGTTAGAAACTAAATAGTGTGAACACACAGAACACAATGTGTACTCAAGAAAAACAGTTTCTTCCCATATAGAAGAACACGTGGCGTGTATTCATCATTACATGACTTTTATTCTAGGTTTTTCTTGATAGTAAGACTCATAAACTACTCTGAAACCTATAAAAACACAGAATCAATCATTGAAGTTCCAAATCTCGAACCTTGAGGGCCCAAAATCCCCGCGAATCAATGCTTGGCATCTTATACATGTCATAATCAAGTATAATTAATCAATGATCCACCAAATTCTGATCCATGAGGGCCCATAACACCTCAACAACAAATGTTTTGAGTCCTTTTGAACATAACCTTACACAATCCAACACACTATCAAATATTAGGCATTTTTATCAAGTCATCTATCACAACAACATGCATATCTAGAACAACATCTATCACCACAACATGAAATTCCTATTGCACTCTAAATGGCATGGTAAGAATGCATGACATGTGATTTCTAGAAAGTTCTTATGTGATGACTGAGATAGAATAACCTCATCTCATCGGGATGAAATAGAAATAGAACCTCAATATCATCAACAACAACAACAAAAAACATGTGGATCACCCAATAGAGAAATAAAATCAAATGTAAATTTGCCAAACCAGAAAATTTTCAATAACGAGCTAGATTGGATTTTCCCTATACATGGGTTAGCTACTCATGGGAAAAATTTATTACGAAGTACCTATTCCATCTTATTACTCGTTATAGGCTCTAAAATGTATGTCAACAGAAAATAATTCTGCTGATATCACTTTTTAACATCACGGTTCCGGATACCTCCCTGAGGCGCCCCATACTCGGTTGCCCAGCTGGCCCCTGTTGTATTTCCCCTAACACCCGAGGCAGCTGAATAGAGGAGAGGGACTTGGGTATGATAATGGGTAAACAATACCATCATTGGAAGAGTAATACAGTGGAATAAATATAGATAAAAATAGCAGAAGCAGTAATAATGGGGAAGTACTCTCCAGATACTATGTTGTCAAGTATCTGAGGTAGAACGTCACTTTCCCCCATCTATACCAGCAACCATATAGTCATTTTGGGCCAAAAATCGAGGAACAAATATGGTGTGAGACTAAATCCCAGTAGGAAACAACCAAGAGATATGTGCCTAATAGTTAGTGAATATATCTGTATGGAAATAAAAAAGAAGCAGAAAATAATGAATTACCCCACAGTAACAATTCTACAGTTTCAATGAATTCTGTTCTACATAGCATGTAAATAGATAATCGCAAACATGTGACCCTAGAGGATATACTCACATCCTAATCCCCTCTGTTCCGACGAAGAAACCACAGGAAACCCCCTTGGAAACACACACAGTCTAACCCCTCTAGTTCAGCTTTAGTATAGACTCTCTGGGGAAGTACTCGACGTCAATTCTCTCTATAGTCTCATATCGGTAACAAAAGGAACTCTGGGGAAAAAATTATGTCACATTCCCCACGTGGCTCACGTCAAGGAACTATAATCACTCTGGGGAAGCACTTACACCAATTCCCTCTATGGTCTTGCATCGTTACATAAAAAACAAACACTCTAGCGAAGCCCTTTCGTCTATTCTCCCTATGGTCCACTACACCCGGTTCTCACGACCCTGTGTAAATAAAATAAGAGTAGAAATGAAAAATGGACAATGGAAACCTCAATAACTACTTGGATAACAAGTCTAAAGCATAATATCAAGATAGATAAGAATCAATCCATCCTACAATACTAAGAATGGATAGTAAACAACAGCCTAACAAGAGAGGGTAAACTAAATGATCAAAACAAGAAAACATATATTGGAAAAACACTCCTAAAGCATTTAAATTAACCATATTCACATTTAATTAACCAATACTCAAGCATAAAAGCATATTAGGATATTAACAGTGCTAAAACAATAAACAAAAAAACACCAATTAAGGTTATTGGGCACATTTTCACGTAAAATTCAAAGACTACCTACGGAAAGGCACAAACCCCCTAAATTGGTGTTGTAGGATCGTTATATGTGAACCTCGGTCCTTGAATCGCATAAGAACATCATAGATCTACAAAAACACTAAAAATGCTCAACCAAAGATTACTTCTGAAAGTGGAGGAATCAGGAAACAAATCTCTTGAAGAAGGAATATCATACCGAGATGATCCCACCGCAATTGACTGCGGTCAAATCTGAGATCCGATGCTTGATCGGGGGATTGAGTAAATATCACGATCATACAGTAGCACTCAGATGAACCAGACCTAGAAGAAGGCCTTTCTATCCATAAGACGTGACCCCAGTGCGTTTAATGAAAAAACGAAAGTACAAGGCATGTACATCAGAAGTACAAGGCTTGTACATCAGAAGTACAAGGCATGTACATCAGATGTACATGGCATGTACTTGCTTTTACTAGCACCTGTATTAGACGATCTCCAGGTCACCACACACGGTTGTGTGTATGTCCTCTACATGGCCAGCACCCGGCTACCCATGGTAACATATTACACAATGTGTACATATAAAGTACACAGTGTGTAAATACAAAATTTGAAATAACTCATGTTTTTCCCAAAAACACCTGAAAAATGAAAAAAATACCTAGAAAGAAGATTCGGATTCTAAAATAACCCTTTTATCCATTTTTGATTCATAATCACTCATGAAAACAAATTTTAACAACATGTATATACTATTGATTATATAAAACTCGGTGAAGTAATACTAAATATCCCATAATCTCTATTTCCTATCATCCTTAATGGAACATTTTCATAGAGATAGACCATCCACAATGTATTATATTCCCTACCTGATATATTTCTCTGTAGGATGTTGTTATAGTGATTCATCATAAATTTAATGGACATATACCATATGAAAATTTAACCATATCTAATTTAGTTACCAATGATGATGATATGCTAGAAAGTTCCATCCATTCATATTCCTCTGACCAATTCAACTAATTTATCCCATTTGAGGACATTAACATCATTAATACATGAATTTAAAAAAAAATAATTAATATAACAGATATGAAATTTCATAACTGTAACTACATGATATTTGATATATTCAATCTAGGATATGTAGTACTCCACTATCATGTTCAATTCCATAGATGTGTTGATCCTAGAAATACGACAATAATATCCACCCCATATTATCAATACTATAGGACTATAAAATGCAGTTCATTGTTCTATTTAAAATTTCCATAAATGTTATGAAAAATATCATTAAATAGGACCAATATATGAATGTTTTTATGCTATTCATATGGATATAATGGAATCTAATATCATAGGTTTGATATTAACCCCAAAAACATTCTACCTCTAACGATAGTGGTAAATTTTGTTTTCTGGGGACATGGAGATTTAAACTATAAAATCACTAAACATTAATAAAGCGATGGTGAACCTATGATATATAAATATAATTAATGGATTAATTTTTATTGATAAAAAAAATTTATTTTATAATACATTATCCTTTTTATTTTGTAATGACTCAAAAACATATCCTAAATTATTATGATATCCCTACAGTAGAATAAAATTCTACATAATATTGTGGGATAAGACTGTACCCTTATCCTCTAAATCAATGCATACCCAAAGTGTGATAGAAAATCCCTAATTACATAATTCCATTAGAAAAATGGTTTTTATTGTCTCAAATCCATAATTGTTTAATTTTAAGAAAGGGAAAAAATTATAGAATTGATGGACTCATCCATTTATATTTAAATATCAACGAAAAAACCATGAATTATGTTCAACATATATATTATAGAAAAAATGGGTAACACGACATTAATATTTTACCAGTTCATGTGATTAATCCATTATTCTTTAATAGATATTCTTCATTGCTAATTTTCATATCAATTCTTATTGATCCTTTTAAAAAATTTGAAAACATTTTTGAATCACAATGATTTCCCATTGATCCATACACAAATATGTTCCACACTATTTTTGATTTTAGTCTATTGGTGAAATCATATAATATGTGAATATCATTATAACATAGTTGTATGTAAGGGAATATACGTAAGTATAGTTGATATCGTGATTTTGGTTTTCCTTTGAGAAACATTCGGAGACCTATGGGGTCATGGGATCCCTACTGAAAAACATTATACTCATCCATGCATATAATTCTCTTACACCCTATTGTGTTTGTGTAGATGACATTCAATATTGGTCAATGATGAGGGATCTTGGACTGGATGGTACTTAAAGGTGGAACATTTGGTGTGATGTGAAGCAAGGACTACTATTCATGAGCTATACCTACCCTTTAGGTAGGATACTCGGAGGACAACATATGTGCTATTTTCCCTTCTTCATTTGTATCATACCATTTATTTGTACTAGACCATATACAGTTGGGCTTATATTCTAGACCATTTATATGCATAACTCTTTTTACTACATTAGTTTACATAGTGGTTGCTTCCTTTCATATTCTTGGACTATTTTTTTATAAAGGTTAAAAAGGAAATGCCTTCCTGTTTTAGGGATATGTCTTTCTGGTGCTAGTCGCCAGTCCCTGGCATATGGATGATGGGCATGCGGTAGTCATGGAATGGGCACTGAGGGACGGGTCATGAAAATTTTCATGGGATTATTCAATTTCATTTTCTGTTTATTAATAAATTTTTTAAATTATTTTTTATAATTTTTTCTTAATAAATATTTTTCAATTTTAATTTACCCATATAACATATGGGGGAATGAAATTTTTTTCCAAATTTTTAAATGAAATTATTTTACCATATTCATTACCAAATTAATTTAATAATAAAACATTACATGTTTTCATGGATTCTAAAATAAATTTTGATACATAGTCTTCAATAACATTATATTCCATTAAAATAAAATCTATCAATTTATTTTTATATTTATTTATATTTTACAGATAAAATTTCCAATTCTCTAAAAAAAATTAAATATTTTCCATATTCATTTAATTATTTTATTAATTCACTAGGTATATTCTAAAAATAAACTATCCATAATCATTCTTCGGATGTGGTTTTATAATTTCATATAATTTTATTCATGTAACCCATTTATTTAGAATTTGTTAATCATTATGTAATGTGATTATGATATCCCCAATGTTAAAACAAGATCATATTTTTATATAAAATGGTTATATAATAAGTGAATTAAATATAACCCTAGAATACAACATGCAATGATTTATATTTTATGAAATATTGATATTAAAAAAACATTTTTGATAGGTTTATAATGTGATGTGTGGAAATTATTTAAATTTTTACAATTAATGGTATGGAATTTATTAATATCTTCACAATGTTATACAAGAATCATATTAATATTCATAAAATGTTATATTTGGACGTTATTGTTTTGTTAATAATTTAATTTTTGATACATTAATATATATTTATAATTATAAGCAGGGGAATTATTGATATAATCACTATGTCATGTAGGGAACTAATAATATGTTCACATTATTAACAATAGGAATTATGTATTACATGAAAATGTTATGTTTGTACCTTATTGATATTTTTAGAATGATATGAGTTAAATTAATTTTAAACTGAACTAGGAGAATATTTTTTACCCATGGCTCATGGTTACCATCCAATTTTTTCTTAGCCAAATTCTACGATATACACTCTATTCTTTAATGTTGACACTTCTATAGTCTTTTTTCCCATGTCAATATACTATTAATCAGATATTTGTATGACTCTCAGATTCATGCATAATGTTAATGGAATAAATATTTCATTATGACATTATGCTTGTCATTTATTATGTTTAAAAACACATTTCATTATTATATATATATATGGTATATTTATTATTGGGTATCAATTTCTTGCATTATGTCTATGAACATTTATTACGTTCTCATACAGACTTTTTTTACGTATTCTCACTTAAGATTCTTGATTTATATCTCTTATTTTTACCTTTAGTAGACATCATTTACCAACCATTTCTTCTATTTTTATTCTATAGTAAATGTAAAATATTTTTTATATGATATTACTAATCAGTATCTTGTGTGTTCTATCATTTGGGAAATAATGAGGACTTCATAAAATATAATAAGGTCTTTTACATAACCATATAACCCACACTTAAATTTGGTTTTTGGAATTTTTTTAAATTATAATAATAGTTGATTAAATTTTTTAAATGAGAAAACATATATTTTAATCATAGTTGATCTAATTTAATATAATATAATATGTGTACTATTTTTAATAATGTCACAAAATCAATTAGTGTGAGTCGAGGATATCTAATTTTTTATCAGTGTAGGGTTTTGTAATTGTTGACTATATTAATATATATGAAAATGTATGTAATATCAATCACAATGTACTTATATTTATATCCCATTTATTATTATTTTATTATCATTTCCTTCCAATTATTTCACTCCCCATTGGGATGAAATTTTACAACTAAAAAAACTGTTAGTGGGGACAACATCTTCCCTCCTTCTCGATCATGAATATTTTTATCTATGTCCATATTCATTGTATTTGTTTTATAAAATTATATCCCTCTATATGAATGTTTTAATAACTAAATTTTCTATTATCATTTTCATTATTTACAATAATTAATTGAAATTTATATAAATTTATCATGTTATTTTTGTATTATGTAATTTTACCCTCCTTAAAAAATTGTTAGATGAGACATATTTGGGAATGTATTCCACATAAATGGATGTGAGATATGAAAATTTCAATTTATGTAATTGTGAATCAAGATAAAGATTAATCAGGTGGTGAAATATCCAACGAGAATGTTTTATTATCAATGGGTTATGATTCATCCAACTATGGAGAGATTTACGTAATTATTGAAAATTCTTTCCTATCATCAAATATATATTTATCAAAGATGAAAAATGATTTTAAAATTAATTTGGATATATAAAATATGTTTTTGTGGGATAGCCAATGTTATATGGGCTAGAAAAAATTACACATCAAAGTTACTTTTCTAAGATAATTTTTATCATTACAATAACACCCTCTGTTTTCATGGAAGCACCTAATCATGTCGTAGAGTCAATTTATATTGCTAAAAAATATCTTTCTATAATTTAATACACTGGATACACTTATGTTCACTTTAAGTATAATATTATTTATAATAAACCACATTGAACATTAACCACAATATCTATTATATGATACGATTTTATTAATATTTCATTGTGAAAATAACTAATTGTGAAAGAAACAAACAATACAATAAATCAATGTTTAATGTATAACCAATTTTTCATGAAAACATAAATTTTCTATACATGATTAATCTATGTGAAAAAATTCATTTCTCGTAGATATTGTTACGTTCTTGTGAATCCATTGTTTCATTACGAAATAAATGGGAAGAACAATTTGATTCCTCTATTTTTATACCATAGTTATGTTATTATTGAGTTCACATGGGACCTATACCCATTTGAGATAGACATACTCAAGAAATGGTGATAAATAAAAATATCAGGGATACATATTTCCAAACATGTAGTCCAATAATTGGATGGCGAGTCACCTCTACTTATCATCCTAAGCATAATAACTTTTGTGTTGAGACTCATCATGCTACCTAAAAAGGAATTTTTAATGAATTTTTAACTCCAATGGAAACTTTAAAATTGATTCACATGCCAATAAATTGTAAATGATTATAGATACCATCCATATCCCCCTTAATGAGAGAGTATATTATCACATTGGCTTTATCTCATCATATCTAAACTAGGAATATGAATATTATTATCTAATCCGATTTCAAATGTATTTGAGAAAAAAAAATTAAAGTTACATAGAATTATATTCTAAACTCAATGATGTAAAATGAAATGAAAAAATTAATGATTTATGAGGTTACAACAAATTAATAATCTCATTTCTATTTATGTTAATAATTATGATAATGTCCTCATCACAAGATATGAAAATGAATCATATCATGTGAATTTAACAAAGGATTCTTAGAGTGATGAGCATAGGATTATTAAGGTGGGGAGAATGAGATGCCTCATATAATTATAATGATATTATCCTATTTTATTTTAGGAAGAAAAAAATATTAATCCCCTAAAATATCCCCCCCAACTCTATTGTTTCACCATGATATGAGTAATAATAATCAATGTTCCACATCATAATTTTATCGGCAATGTACATTATTTATTTATTTGGGGAGAAAAAATTATAATATAATATTTACATAGTTGAAAAAACTTTTTTATAAAAATTTCTTACAAAGATGATGTTAACATCCAACATAAAATTATATTAAGTGGACTTAAACCACACAGTCAAAGTATATGTGTTTTGATTCCATTATTTCGACATGGTATGTAATAAAGATACGAGAATTAAAATCGTGAACATATCAAAATTATATATCCCATTGATAGTATATATATACATATCCTATCCTACATTATATAATATACATAATCTTGTAACCTAAAAATTCAAAGAATCACTAGACATTGAAATTACTATATGATATGAACTTGTTTTGGACTATTTATGTGTTCAGAATAGATGGAATGATTATCTATATTATTCATTGAATTTATGAGAACCAACGAAAGACTATAAAAATCTAATCAACCCATAAGTGTTGACTATTTGTGTGACCTTTAACCCTAGACCCTAAATACATGTCGATCCATATTTGAAGAGTGTGTGTCAGATAATGAACACTAAATTATGAAGATCGTTTCACCCATATGTGATGAGTGTATGTGGTATTTTATATATTAATCACATTAATATCAATGAGAACTGTTTCTAGAGAATTATAATTATACTTCCATTAGTCATCATTGAACATGTCTACCAATTATATGATTTTGAAACTCATCCCATAGTTTCAAGCCTAGGTAACATTATGCGAATATCCATGGAACACATAATGGATTCTATAATGAATCTTCCCCCAATTTAAGATACGAGACTATGTTAAAAATTATTTTTGGAGATTGGTATTACATAATGATAGAGCATTAGAATCGTATGTGATACATACATTTTTTATCTTAAATTACTAATGGGTTTGATATTTTTTTCTTAACTCACCTGAAAAGCATGATATTCCCAAGGGTATTGGACAACAATTACTTATTCTAAAATAATGTGCATCCTAGTGTGAGGAATGTAGGATAAATATGGTTATAAATGGTAGAAACCCTATTTGATAAGCTTGAAAATTTGTATGCAATGATCCCTGTATTCCATGTATACTCATAATATGATTATTAATTTTCATTAATGTATTCCATAAATTTAAACCTGTCAAAATTTTTTTAATGACCATAATATTCCCATATACCATATATGGAATACATATTCCAATCATGGCCAAAATAGTTATAAACTCAAAACATATGGTAGCTATACTATCATGAAAAAATATCATAATTTAGAAATGAAAACTAGAAGATGACACTAGGAATATGATTCATATACGTATATTGAATATATAGGATAGACCTAAAATATGTGATGAACACTAAAGATGAGTAAATTTATGTATGGCCAAAAATCTCATAATCTTTGATTGATCAATTAACTGAAATCCTCTATACTGGTTGTATAAGGCCACATGCATTATAATAATTAGAATATAGGGAAACATAACCCAAAAAAATCCAACAATATCATTTAGTGAAGAACCATCTTGTGATATATTAATCATATAATAATTATTTTTACCAAAAAATTATTCAATTTTATAAAATGTTTTTTCCATACATTCCTTGTTATCCAATGAAATTTATGTTCTCATTTTCAATAAATTACATAATATTAATATAAATGATCAATAAAAAATATTTTCTTAATTATAAATGAAATGGTTTAATGAAAATTATTGATATGTCTAAATGATACGTGTAGAACTTATTGATATGCTGAAAATATTATTCAATGAACTCTTAAATAATTTCACAATTTTATGAATAGTCATTATAAATATATTAATAATGAAAATAATTAACCTTACTGATAAGATCACGAAATATTTTGGAGGTCATTATTCGAATGATCGGAATGTTATGTTTGGAAATTTAGTATATGTTCTCAATGATATGCATGGTAAATTTTTTTCACATAATGTTATTCATTAATCTAATTGATTTTTAAAATGAGTGAATGGTCAAATATTAATATTTTTAAACTGCATGCCTATTCTATTCCATATGGAACATACATACATTGACACAGTGTCAAATATTTATTCCATGATATTAGTTTGATGGATCCAAGATCAACCATTCATAAAAAGTTTTTCCCATTCCATAGTATTTTTTATTTTGTATTTCCCTCATTTATATTAAGTTATCACAAGATTATATCCTCTAATTATTATTATTTTCTTACATATGTAACACAAATTCATAGAATAATTACGACATCAAAATTGATAAATGGTCAATGTTTTATTTAAAATGATATCAATTTTTAATATATGATTCATATTTCCTCAAACCAATATGATGGAATTATGATCACTTATGATCATGGATTAATATCACTTATTATTACCCATAATGAGAATCAAATTTCATCCATTATTATGTTTTGATTTCCTTGTAACTGAAGAAGGGAGTTTTTAATTAGAAGTCAAAGGGGAATGAATGCATAGATGATATTATGGAAATTTTTTATAACATGTTATATAATATTAAAACTGTTACCTAACATCCAAATACAATTAACCATTGGGGTATATATATTTTATTAATTTTCAAAAAAATATTTTTAAATTAATGAGACGTTGAACAGTATTTTTCCCCCTGATTGGGTTAAATCACATGATATCAAATAATATATGAAATAATTTAATTTATATCAATGGATCTATGATTTCTGGTCTAGGGTGTATCACCCCAACTACAATGGGGATGTTCAAGTAAATATCTAATACAACATAATACATCCCCAATTAGGGTATGGTTATATTCATTAATGAATTTGGACCAAGAATAATCATGATTTTTTGAAGACAAATATCATCACCATATATGGGGACCCAAATACAATATTTAGGGAAAAAACCACCAATTTATTCACATTTTATTTGAAATAGAAATATATAAAATAAAAATTATATTCTAATAATTAATCCTGCAATCTTGTATAGACAAACATCCAAATGACGAGATTCAATAAAAATCCACTAAAAATCCAATAGATGGTAGTGTTAAAAGAATTTATTCCTTGTAGTTATAAACTAATGTACTCTCATTGGGATTACTACGCCAAATAATGTACTCCAATATAGAAGAACTGATAGTCACTTTTATAAGGGATATATAAAGTCTTTTTGATTGAGGCTCAATTACCTTCATCGTTTATTTCCCTAAGTAATGAATTTTCTGTTGATTATAGGCCACAATGATATATTTTTGGGTATAAAATAATTGATGAGATGAGGTTATACACCCTATATAATAATTAAATCCATTATAATTGATTATAAAATGGATTTTTCATGAAAGGTTTCCTCCACTCATTCCTCTCGGGTAAATTCTAATTAGCTATTTTAAAACCAAACACTAATGTGATTAAAATTTAGATTCTAGAGATAATAATAGAGCGTCTTAATTATTTGTTAAAATAAATATATAAGAACTCTCACTCCATCATCATGATTCATAGTGATAATGTGACATCCTTAACTAAATATAGGATTTAAATGAAATATATTAACCCATGGTTTATAGGATAACAAAATTATTCATGTATGGATGTTAATTATATTCCATTGGCGTCCAAATATAAATAAAATTAAATTAGAAATTAATTTATCAATTAAATATAGTGTTATAATTTATATAATTTTTATTCCTCATTGAATGGCCAAAAACTGCTGAACATCTTACTCTGAGTTGAAGGATGATGAAGACTACAACAACAAATCTAGAATATATGGATTCTTAGATTTTTTCACATGGTATGCTTATATAACCAATTATCTTTACAAAAATTTCGAATACATATAATTTTTTTATAATTTAAATCTTGTGATAAATTTATTAATATTTATAATCATTATAATAATCATTAATAATTACATTTTTGTTGATTCATTTTATTATCGAATTTGTAACGATCTCTGAAAAACATGACCAAACTACAACATCAACCAAAATTATTCATCATGTTTTGGGGGATAATATGTAAACATTAATTCATGGATGTTTATATATAAATTATCTATTATAAAATAATGTAATATCAAAATTATCATTGGCCATATATGTTAAGAAGACACATTACACAATCTTCATCATCATATGATTGGATACTGCAAAAAAATAAAGTCCACTATGCCTTACTCAAACCTTTATGGAAATAATCCTCATCATATGATGCTAAAGAACATGAAATATTATTCCATTTCACATGAAGTATATATAAAAGAAACATAGTAAACCCTTAAACACCTGATACTACTTATACCAACCCATTCATTGAGACATATCATTCTTACATACAATCTATATCTAACAAATAACAATTTCCATATTGTTATTTATCCATATAGATGGACATAATATGAAATTACCCAAAATTGTATGATTTCCATCCAAAATCATTGTTTAATTATATTGTACTACATGACACATGGTCTGGTTTTTATATCATAAAATTAATTAGAAGGTGTTAATCCATGTGAGCCATATCAAAATACCACAATCCTATGAAATATTTTCATATATACAAGGGATAAATTTTAAATAAATGGTTATGGATTTACTAGATATATACAATTTCATAAATGACCTTACCTAAACCATGAATGTTTCATTATTTAAGAACAATGATTGATTGATTTAATCTATTTTAAGACCCATAGTGCCACATGGATCCCCTATTCCGGAAAAATAAATTAATATGAATTGATGTAATATTATTTAGTATCACTATATTAATGAAATTCATATTAAACATGGTTTTCCATTAATGTCCATAAAATGATAATGTTTTTAGAATTACACATGGATTCACTATATTTTCTTCATGATAGGTTGAATTGTATAAAATAATCAAAAAAGAAATAAATGTCACCTAATTCCCCACTATTTCTGTGTAATCCAATAAAATTTTCTCCATACTATGATAATTTTATATTGATTTTATAGAAAAAAATTGTGTATGAAATACAAAAAATGTATAATTCTATATCAAATTATTCCAAACTACACAACATATATATTTTATATCACATGTATTAAACCATTCAAAATTAATTTCCACTTATGAGATGGACTACATTGATTGATATATTTCATGTGAAATCATATCATATGATCTCTGATTAAATAATATATTCATCTAGAGAATGGAAAATATACTATTGGAGTGTTATTAAACAAATTTTCCACCTCATCCATCTAAGATGTTACAGATTCTATTATATTTTATCACTCATTATATCATGTCGTGAATAACATGAAACTCTGATAGTTCATCATCCTATATCATAAATATTTATTTAGTAATTAAAACTATCTCAATATACCTAATTATGAGGAAATATTATATCAAAGCGAACTACAATTAAATCTAAAAAAAGGATTCATGTGTGTTTGAGGATTTTCCTTATTAAAAATGGGTTTTAATTCTATTAACAACACATACTCCAAATCCAGAGATCCAGTTTATATATTAGTAAATTTAAATTACATATAAGGAATCAAATCTCAAATAAACATATAGTTTAGTAACCGTGGATACAATGATACATACATGATTCCCATATTAAAATTTAATATAAAATTTATAAAATAATTTTTTTCTTTATCTTTATTACCTCTAGATTATACTCTCATATAATTTATATTACACATTATGGATACATGGGAAAGGGGAAAAATAAATGTAGCATAAAATTCTAAGTAAGAGTATTGTAGAGAAGAAGTTATCATTATTAATGAAAGAATAATAAATATCAAATAATTAATATGGAAAGGTAAATATCAGAAAAAACATTCCATAAAATTTTTAACAATACTATCATGAATATATAAGAATAATAAATATATAATGGTAAATAACTATACACACCTTAAAAATAAATTACATTACTATAATGAATATATAATGAAATATCAATATCACATGTGAAATAACTTAACACACTTTCCATTTAATTAAATATACCATCATTATTAAATTTGTGATAATATATATAGAAATTAAATAACTGAATAACCATGAAATTATTATAACATTAATATCATTAATATATATTTATTAATAAATACAGACATGAAAATAAGTAATCACGTATTCTATGTAAACAACATTACTATAATTAATTATTATATAATAATTAATATGGAAAAGTGAACAACTGAAAACACATTACATTTAATCAATTAATTATAATGAATTAAACCAAGAGATAATAGAATTTAAAAAATATCATGGATTCTAATAACTAATGTCTTAATGATGGAAATGTGTTATTATTATATTTCATGATATTACACGTCATGATACCTCCATTTTCAAAACCATTCACATTAAATTGTAAAACTATGGGTAAACCACCATTTAACGATGTATTGATTTTTGTTCTGATGATTATATCAAATCATCGAGGGGATATGAAATTTGGGGCCCACCATGCACTGCATGTCCAAAGCATTCAAAATATATTGGATAAATGATATAATTCTTAAACATTGTGCCTCATCATCAAATAACAATATAGAGTAATAGATTCAACTTTTTCAATATTTCAACATATAAAAAATATCATTATATATAGAAAAACATATTTAGAAATAATTTCCAATTTAATAATTAAATAAATACAAGATAGGTAATATGAATATTTAGGTCGAATTTAATGTTCAATGTTCAATTGAACGTAATTATTTCAAGTGAATGTTAATGTCTACAAAAAATGAATCATGAAAATGAATATAAATACATTACTTTGATAAAATTATCATAACTCATCCATATAATTCACAAGGATGGTATCAATAAAATATAATCCCAAAAGTGTTTAATTAAAATAAAGGATTTCTATTTTTTTATAATAAATATCATTTAAATTTAATTAAAACAAAATTTTGGAAAATAATTTTTTTTGGAAATAATTTTAGTGATCAATGATCAAAAAACATTTTAAAAACTACTTCCTTTGTAAATAAAATTTTAAACTTATAATGTAATATTTAATACTAATCTTATTCATGAAAATAATAAATCTCTTACATTCCATTCATTAAATTAATGAATCATTTCTAATTTTATTTAAATTTCAAATGGGACGTGTTTCGTAACACAAAAAGATGATTCCATTAAAAAATTATTTAAAAAGGTAGATATGGGTGAAAAGATCATTGTTAATTCATTTGGGGAATATAAAAAAGAAAATTAATTTTTTTAGTAAATCATTTGTTTGGGAGAAAAATGATTATGAAATAAAGAGAGATATGATATCAGAAATTCTTCAACAGATTTTATCAATCATTTTACATACTGTAGATTGAGAAAATTATACTATTACTTAAAAATACATGAATAAAATATTAATAATTAAATTAAAAGGGTTTATTAATGAACCTAATATTATTACACATTAAATAATTATTTATTAGATACAAGTATACAAGTATACAGGATAATAGATGGGTGATAAAAAATTATAGTGTCAGTAGGGATTACATAAATTATATAATATTATTAAATAGTAAAAAACATGATATTTATTAAAAACATCATTAACATGTTTGCAATTACAAATTCATGGGATAACCTAAAGAAATATATAGGATAAGGATGAGATACATAACCCTATATGAGAATAAAAATGGTATAAAATGATAAATGTTATAAAATATTCAAATAAATGGGGCATAAAATTAATGAGTATTATAAACATTAATAACAAGTCATGATATAGTATGATTATCATAATATGGGAAATGCGGAAACAACTTAATTCAATGCATCAATAAAATATGTCTACATCAACTACCATGAAATAATTATGGTCAAATTCCTAAAGAGAAATAATGTGTACTCCATGTTCCAACCTGACATATCCTAAAACTATACATTACACAATGTATTGGAGTGCTATATAATTCTAGGTGCACCAGTCACTTTCTTTTCACTCTGATGCTTATGTGTGCCATATTAATTATATAAAATCAATTCATTCATTATAATATCTTATTACACGATTTATGAGTGTTGAATAAATACCTTTATGTTCTGTTGAAAAAAAATGTGTGTAAAGGTGAACACCCATAATAGTAAATGGGTATGGTATTTTCTATAAAATTGTTTTTTCAGGGAAAATCATGGTGAAAATGTATCAACAAAATAAAATAAAATAAAATACCTCAAATGGGTTGATTATAGTGAAATGGTTCTATAATAATATTCAAATGAAATTGGAAGTAATTTGGTCATGTATATATATTACCCAAGATTAATAATTTTATGTAGATGGAATTAGATAATAAAGAAACTTGAACAAATAAGAGATTTTGATGATCCACCATAGAGAGTGTGACTCCAAATTCATGGGAGTGGATTCTTGGTTTCCTAGGGTCACTTTGGGAGGACACTTGAGAGGGGGTGGAAGAGTATGTATATGATCCAAGGATATTGTGTGTGGAGAAATGGAAGATTATGATGGTTTATAAAAGAAATTATTGGGTAATTCATTATTATTTATCAAACTTATTTCTTGGACTATATATATTCAAATAACAAGAACAAAAAAAATTCAATATATATTACCATTTTTCCACCAAATTGGATTTTTTCAATATTTTATAAGTCCAATTGATGAATAATATATAATATTCCCCTTGATTATGTGTAAGTGAGTCATTATACTAAATAAATGATTTCAATTTGATAAAATATATTAATGGTTTTGGAGGATTAATAAATTATTTATAAAATCAATAAAATTGAAAGAAAATCACATTATATAAAAGGGGTAACAAGGAATTTGTTTTGGATTCCATTTATGCTATTTATTACATCACTTTTGGGTCAATATTATGACAAATTACAAAAACTATATATTTATGATATTTAATTTTTACATGAAAATTTGACCTTCTAAAAAATTTATCAAAAATTCCATGTTTGAGAATTATTATGTTATTTTTAAAAAATTAATATATATTTTATCTTTATAATTTTATAAATATTGTAATTTCACTTTTAACTTAGTAATTGATATTTATTGAGAAATGATGGGTTTTTTGACAAAAACAGTTTTTGATGCCTAATATAAATTATAAAAGACTTCATAAAAACTATATGACTATTTATATTTCTTAAAATTTATTTAATAAATGTATTTTAATACATTATAATTCATTTTAGAATATATTAATTCCTCAAAATAAATTTCTTTAGAGATATTTAATATAAATATGATACCATTTGTGTGTTATTGTATTAAAATAAGAATAATTTATGAATTAAAGATAAGAATATAATATGATCATTATTATATTGAAAATACACAATAAATACTCATATTAAGGTTGTTTTTATAAAAATTCTATTAATACAACAGTAAATGACCTATGTGTAAGGTGCATTATGGTGATATTTTTGAGGTGTGGTTTGATGAACATGATTTTGGATGTTATATTGATAAGCTTGAAATTCTCTAATAAATGGTTTCACTCATATAAACGTTGTTGGTTCTTTGGTTGGGCTTGGTTAATGGATAATACCTAATATTCTATCTCTCATGAAATCACTGATAATAGGACTTCATAGTGTATGATCTTACTGGTTGGGGCCATCTAATCCTTTATCTCTGTCAATTGGATTCATAAATACCATATATTTATACTAATCAATTTATCATTGTTCAGTTACAATATTATCAGTAGTATTGATTCATAATGTTATTTAAAATATGATAAGATTTAAAAAAAATTATTTTTTTCTATAGAAATATTACTTAATATTATATTTAATTACATCACATGGGATATTTTTTACAACTATTCAGGTCGTAAAATAATTCACCCCTTAATAAAATATCCCCCTGATATTTTAAATTTCCCCTCTAGAAAATATGAGTCTAACTCTATTTAATCTCTTCATGTAGTTCACAAATCTGTTATTCAAACATGTGGTTTCTCAACCACACTTTGACCATGTGCATTGCATTATTTCATAGATCATTTTCACTATGATCTATGATCATCACAGGATCCTCCTCATATGATAGATCATTAACCAACTGTACCACATATTCATTGAGTACGATTGATTGTAATTTCATGTAAATTCATAGTAGGGAAATATAGAATACATCAGGTACATGAAATTCATTTTGTGAGAGTTCTATTCTGTGTGCCAATGCTTTGATTCAATTAGGGATCTAAATAAGGATGATATATCATGAACTAAGAATTCTCTTTTTAACAAATTACACTAGCATCCTCCTAAGAGATTTGTGGAGGAGTACCATGTACTCAATATCATACTCTTGGTATCATCTATGATTATCATCATTTCTCTTCTGTTAACTTTTAGTAGACTTGATGTGTCCAAGAATGGTTATATCCTTTTCAATCATTTCCTAGTCCCTTTCAAGACCGACCCATTTCCATTCCCCAATTTCATCCCAACATGCTTGTGTTCTGCAAATCTTCCCATAATGGGATTCATAGGGATCAATTTGGATTCTTGAGTGGGAACTATTGTTGTTAGAGAACATGAATAGAGGATGAATCTTTGATCTCTATTGGATACAATTGATAGCGGTGTTCTATATAGACTCACCACTTCTATAATTTATATCATTTCATATTGTCGATGTGATAAATCCTCTCAAATAATAATGTAGTGCACAATATTTTTAATATTATCCACCCAAAACCACAAAAAAATTTCTTCATGGTTTTATTAACACTTGTGATAATGTCGATGGTGATATTTTAACATTTCCATGTATGCATAGGTATTGGTTTCATCACCCACTTGTATTTTTTCCATTCTACATCACATGATGAAATAAAATCCATGGTGATGTATATTCCTTGATATCCTTCTTTATATTTTCCCACTAATTGTTTTTAGAGAGATCTTGGTACATTATTGATGTTCCAATGTGGATGGAGAATCATGAGAAATGTTTACCATTCTACCACTCCATCAGTACCTCATGATTTTATGGTACACATTTTCTCGACCCAAACTCCAATTATTTACCTTTTTAATGTAGAATCCACATTCTTCTAAATTACTACATCAACATTATAAGGTAACATTATCTTTTTTCAATGATACATTTGAGAAGTCATTTGTGAATATATTCATTATGTTACTTCAATTATTATTCCCATGTCCTTCATATTCATTTCTAATAGGATCATATCCTTTTCAATTCTCATAAATGATAGAATTGTTGGATCATTTCTCCCTATAGCATTAACAACTTTTATTCATTCCCGGGATTGTTTTTAACATAGATTTTATAGTCAATGATCTGATCTTACTATCTTCTTTGCCGCATATTCATCTCTTTTTATGTGAATATAAACATGCATCATTTTGTATCCATATATATTTCTCTCATATCTCCAAATAGTTAATTCCATTATATTTTCAATGATAAGATCACTACAGCAAACTCCAGATCAAGCATTGTTAAGTTCTATTAATGAAAATTCCATATCCCTAAATCATTTTCAATGATATTTTCATTTTGTATTAACACACAGTCTAATCCCTTAATTGAATCATTGTGTAATACTATAAAGAGTTTTCTACTTATGGGTAGTGAGAGAACTGGTGAAGTGATAATCCTACTTTTCAAATACATGAAATAATATTAACAATAATAATTTTATGATATATTGACTCTGAACCATGTTAGAATGGTCAAACGTTTTTAAAATCGTGATAAAAGTTTCACAAATCTAAAATAATACCAAGATAATACAAGTAATCTATGGATATCTATCACAGATATTGGCATCATCCGTCATCCAATTTCTTTGGTCTTAAAGTAGTCCAAGGATAACATCTTAACACTCCTCATTATCTTAAGAAGTTGGAAGGATATTTCATATCCTTAACAGACATCCCTATTGTTACAATGTTTCTCAAATAATGTGAAATGATTAAAGAAAAGTAGGGGAAGGTTTTCCCTTTTTGTATAAACCAACCAATCATACCATTAAAAGGCTACTACATTATGAATGATAATATTGTGAAGCATCTCTAATGAGTACCATTGATATGAAAACTAATCTACTATAAAAAATCATCATGGAATACTACTGATATGAAATTACATAGTGGAAGGAAAATAATAAAACAAAATGACTCCTTAACACCAACTCCACAAACCAACTCCAACTATGTTCCTGGTATCACAATGCCCCACTAATGAGTTTTGATATATGAACATTAACACTATCTCGATAGGAAATTTCATAAAACTTATAAATATTACAATTCAAGGCTGAGTAATGAACCCCAATATGAATTCTCAATGTGACATTCATACTTCGTCCACTAATATAGAAAATCCTTGAAAATTTATCTAATATAATTTAGATAAAATAGTTCAAAATAATTTATATTAGAATATAATGAATGTTCTATATTGAATATGTTTTCTCAATTAAACAGTAGGTTCCATAGATGGAAACAACAAAATTCATTTAACCATTTATCAATTTCATAGTGGGGGTAACCTTTGCATTTCACAAATCCACACACACGAAATACACATATGGTTGGTGTTACCATTGAAGGTGGAAATTAACATCCATACCACTTAATTTTGATATTTTTACTTTCATGAACCTTATGCATCCCCTTCCATTCATGCTTAACCATTTATTACAATCACATTATAATAAAAACGTTTCCAAACCAATTCAACAATTTCAATAAAATCAAACATTTATTGAAAATCCTAACAAAAAATTATATTAATAAGGCAAGGAATTTATTGAAAATAATTTTCCAATAGAAAATTTCAATACTACATGATTTTAATTGAAAAAACCATTCCAAAAATTAAAAAAATAACCATATTAAAATTCTCATTTTAAATACATGATTCGAAATTCATCTTCATCCAAAGCTTTCAATTTTTACAACAATATAAACATCACCAAAGTAGTTTTCTATCAATAAATTACACAATAATTTTACAATCAATCTCAAAAAATAATCAATTTGAAATGAACAGTTCATGTTAAAAACATTTGATTCCAAAATGAATCCACATACTTTATAGATTTGGTATAAAATTAATAATGATAATAAAACGTACACAATGTGAAGTTGAATATCCAAAACCCACATTATATACCATCCCACATCAACAATATGGACAAATATAACCATGATTGGGATAAACCAGTATATATATATATATCTATATTGGGATAGATATAAGAACTCAAGAGTGAGATAGAGGGATGTGGATATAAGTAAAAACATTAAAAACTGCCATAAATGATGACTTACCAAGGTAATTGGCCTTTAATGAACCACAAAACACATCTGGATCACTTCTAATTTAATGGGGTGAGGTTTTATAACCTTTAAGAGGAATAATAATCAAATTTGTGATAATTTATATAAACATGAGGGTATAGAAATAAACTCTGGCCCATATACATTGTTTAGTATATTTTTTTAACTCTTCACTGTTATTTTCACATTTTGGAAAATTGTGCTCTAACTGTGTGCCAACCTCTACCACATTTAGAATTCACAAGGTTAAGTTGCAAAGGTATAAATTCCATGAGCCGAATATGTAAATTTAATATCTCTCACAGTTCACAATTTCCCAAGGTCAGTTGCATGGTTTGGAAAAACGGTACACCTAACGATGCACCAATACAAAATCCCCCATCTCACCATGCATCATTCCTGTATGCCTTTCACTATCTTTCCTAACTTTGAACCAACCATAAAAATTTTCTAAAGTCCTAAAAACATTCCAAAATTCATCATAAACCACCAAATATAAATTATACACATTAAATAATTAAACATCATAATGAAACTGATAGTTAGTTAAAATTTAATATGCTACATTCTCCCTATAATTGGCCTTTCTATTCCCCAAATGTTTAAACCCATTATTTTCCTGAAAGAGTTAGAAAACATTTTCGATCATTTAATTAACGATTTTCTAGGTCTCTTCTAGAATATGACTATTATTCCATAGAAATCAAAGTAGAAGGATGAATGTCTGACACAATACTTTTCATCACCTGTCCAAAATCTATATCAGCACATGCACCAAAAAATCATTTTACACTAGGTCAACAAGATCCCATAAAATCACATGGTCCGGATCAAGCTGATACTTTTTCAAATAAGATATATAAAACACATTTTGAAAAAAATGAAGCATGGAGGATATTCTAATAGATATTCGACTACATCAATTCTTTAATGTATCTCAAAATTTCCTACATATCAATGATATAACATGAAATTCATTGCAAAAACGTTTATGTAAAAGGCTTAGAGTGATCTTCAATATCACATTATCACTTATAGAGAACATAAAAAAACATATATGATGATCCGCATAAGATTTTGGAACACTCTATTTCATATCCATTCGTTTCATGATAAACTAAATCTTATATGTATTCTATTAGAGAAGGCTCAACAATTCTAGTCTAGTATCACCAATTTCCATCCAAAAAACTTGAGAGTTATAATGAATCCCATATAATTAATCAAAATGATCTATATGTATCATGTCTTGATGATTTTCTATATGATAACTCCAATAACAATAGGTGCTCTTCGCATGAGGCACCAAAATCCATTACACAATCCTACAACATGTCATCCAATATTTGTATTGACTATTTGATTGTCCATCTGTTTGAGGATGATACACCATGATCATTCCCATCTACATACCAAGGAATTTATTTTTGTATTTCTATAAACAAGACCAAAATATATGATCTATAACAGACACTATGGGAACTTATATTCCATGTCTCTTTACTACTTCTCAGATATAGATATTTGGAATTTCCTCCACTATATGAGAATCATGAATCAGGATGAAATGGTATTACATTGTGAGACGATACACTATCACTCATATGACATCATGTTTCCAACCATTATTGAGATACCTTTTAAAAAATCCATAGTTATCAAATAAAATTTCCAAATTGAAAGTAGTAAAGATTGAAGCTTACTGGTTTGTCATTGATGATATTCCATTAACTACTAACATGTTAAATATATAAAAAACATATCCTCCATTCAATTCATACCAATAGACTAAAACTATGCATTTTACGCCTTATACATATTCTATATTCATCAATGAACATCCCATTTTTAATGGTAATAGGACTGAAGATTTTGTTTCGGACAATCATTTGTTCGACCATCCATTTTCTGATCCACAAAAATTAACTCCCATCTAGAATCTAGCCCTAATTAGTGTCCCACCATTGTGTTTTAACATCATCATAACACATCATGAATTGTATTTCATCCATCTTTTATCCATCACCACAATATCATGAGAAACAGAAGGAGAGATAAAACTAAAACATCACTTCAGTCTCCCCATTCCATTTTAATATCATCTTAAACCATCATCAAATGCCAATCATCTAAAGAATCTATTTGTAACTCATTATTGGAATTTATGGATAATTAACGCTTCAGTAACTTTCATTTCCCCAATGCATACATCAAGTCCAAGTCAATAATTTGGAGATACTCTATCCAAATTATTTTTCATCGATTGAAATCCCTTAGTAAGAAAATATATTTGAAATTTTTTTGATATGTAAACACATTGAAAAGATATAATAATGGTAATGATTCCATGTCATCATAGAATGGTTAATGATAGCTAACTCTAAATCTTGTTTTGGGTAATTCTTATCATGCATTCGTAACTATCTTGATCAAAAATAAAATACGTGGTTTCCTTACATGATAACACACTCCAACCCTTGTCCCAAATCATCAAAATACACCATATACTATTTTCTGGATTCTAGAAAATTCATGATTGGTGATGATGTTTGTTGAACATAATAATTTTGAAAATAAATATTAAAATCAGTATTATAATGCAATTGAACATCATTCTTTGTCAATAAAATCATAGGATAATCAATTCCTAAGAAAACATGAACAAATTGTTTGTAATAACCATCTTGACCAAGGAAACTCCATCTAGAAAAGACATTCATTTGTGGTTACCAATATGTAACATACTCTATATATTTAGGGTCCATAAAAACACAACTATTTTAGATTATATGTCCATGGGAACATAACACTTGAATTAAAAAAATCACTTTGATAATTTTCCATAAATATTCCAAACAATATTTCCAAGTGTTACTAATGCTTATCCCTTTTCCTTAAATAAGTCAATATGGCATCCGCAAGCACTACAACAAAGGATTCTTAAAAAATACTAAATATTCAATTCATCAGTACCATAAATTCTGATTGTGTATTCAAAATAGTGAGAGGTATTATCACATATATATAATGTCCATGTCTACTCCTGAAAGATCTCTTTATAATATCCTCCTTCTGAACACAAAATTCGTGATATCATTTTCACAGTTAAATTTTGTAGAACCACTGATCTCCATAAAATAGATCTAAAATTTTATAAATTTATGGATGTGGATACCTATTAATTATCATAACTTGGTTAATGTTATGATATTTTACACATGACAGAATATTCCAATGAACTTTTTTCAAGAAGCTATGATACTTCCCACTAATATGGGTCAGCCGAATAAACCATTTTCTCCCCAGCTCCTCAATATAATCATTCATATCTTCTAATTTTTTCATGTCAACAGATATGATGGAAGGAAAATAGTACTCGTTTATTGAACAATATCATTTATAAAATCCACTTTTCTCATAGGGGGAAACCCAAATAAATTTTTAGGGAAAAAATCCTGAAACTTATCAACAATCACAGGAACATTAATATTGTTGGTCTATTCCATCAATTACAAATTCATTACTGCTAACTAGTATGATATTGTTCCAATATCATGTTCCAACCATAACATTGAACCTTCCTTTGAACTCTGGTCTCCCGTTAAGAAATGCCTGACACCATATTCAGTTATAAAATTAACCATTCTTGTATATTTGTCGATGTTATCCCAGTGCATTATAAACCAATCCATACCAAGGAATATATCATAGACATCCATATCAAGAATAGAGAAATATTAAATCACCTAATATATATTAAAATTATATAACATTCTCTATAGAAAAATTCTTGACATTATTTTTGACCAAGAATATTTTTATATTTTAATATAGAAGGAATCTTATTAATGTTTAATATCATCAAATAAACTAAATGAAAATCTGGATGATTATGCGATGCATCCATATCAAACAATGACTACATGACGTTAAAATTCAAAATAATAATTTATTACATTGTTTATAGTATAGGCTGATAATCCATAATAACTAGATATGGTCTATATTTTTTCATACTTGGCACAAATTGTTTCTTATTTCCTTGTTCATATTTTCATTAAACTGGAGTCATTGTTTTTCTTAAATTAGCTTGGATATGTATGTTCTGTTGAGGAGATCGATTCTACTGGGCTCCTCTCATCGATGAATAAAACATCTATGACACCAGATATATTTCCCAAACATCCGAGCTTCGATCAGTGTTACAATATCGATGTGGAATCCCTATATGATTTCAATGGTGGCATACTCAAGTTGTTTTTTTACACTCTTACTTTATGATACATTGAGAAACACATTTGAATCAACATGGAATGATATTGAGTTTCAAGGGATGATTTATCAATATTTCTATCTGATTCTAATCTATACTCCCATAATGGAAATTGGTTTACATCATCATATTTCACCCAACACAAGTGTTCCAACCATTACCATGGGAATAAACATTCTTCCTATTATATTATCACCTAATATATTCCTTTTTCCTATAGTCACTCTATTTTCCATCTCTATATAATCAATTATATAGAGTATAAAATTCATTAAAAAAATCATGAAAAATCCTTGATTCAAAAATCAATGCCTTCAAGGATACACAAGCATAATCTTCGGGTGAAAATAAAGATAAATTCATTAATTTAGGTTCATAATCTTTCACTATGAGGATATCCTAATTCATTTTGATGAATTATATAGTTCTTTAAATTTTTGAATAATGAGGATTGAATTTTTTGTTTAGAAATTTATCCAAAGCCTCCCATGATTCTATATGATCTAATTTAGCATGAAATACTAAATCCAACCATTGTTTTGTAAGATCTTCCAACATATATGTCGCCATTTGGAATTTCATATCTACTGGTTTTCCATGCAAATCACCTATTTGATTCATAATATTTATCGAAGCTAAGCCTTTTCTAAATATGAATCACCCTAAAAGATGGGTGGATTATGCGTCTGGAACTGCATGAAATGATCCACGTTTCATGGTTTGTCCCCAATGATCCCTAGATCCAATGCCTGAAATTCTTGGACAATACTATGAAATATCTACTAGTTCACTTATGAATCATGTGAAACAACATTCTAAGAATCTTCCAATGGTTGGTTTCTATGAATCTTATTGAGTTCCATTTTTTATACAGACATTAAATTTCATATGTATATCACTATAAAAACTAAAGGAATCATAATTTCCAAGTTTACCAAATCATACAATCGCAACATTTATTTCCAAAATTCAACATTTCCATATTCATCCATTTTTAAAAATATTACCATATATTTGAATGTAAAATCAATTTCAAAATAACCAATTCACAACTTTTAAAAATTTCATATTTGAAAACTACATTCAAATCGTAAAAATTCTATATTTTTTTAAAATATTTTTTCATTACTCAAAATAAAAAAGGTTATCCTAGTGGTATTTCATTGATAAAATATTTTTCATGCTCATATCATTGGATAAACCCATGATAATGAGATTTCAAATAATAGTATTGTCTCTCAAAGACATATGTACCCTACTTTATGGTAAATTTACGTTTAACATAAAAAACCTAGTGACAACTTTATAGGCTCTAAATTCCAAGTATGAATTATCCTACTCCTTTTTACCATCCAAGGACACGGAAAAAACCAGACTGAATTTCAACTCCATGATTGAGAAAAATGATGACTACTTGTTTGTAGAGGACTAAAAAACGATACCACTTTTATCTTTTAGAGCCTCCCCATTGGCTTGAGAACACGGAAGTACATTACTCACCCTTATGTGACATCCCCAATGAGAAAAAGGATGGTAATAAATTCAAAGGGATTCAAAATAGGTTGGGGAGGATCTTTCTTTCATTACATATATCAACCTAACCAAAAAGACCATAAATAAAGACTACCACATGATGCATTATAATAATGAAAATAAAATCAAATGAATAAAATTGATATAAAAAACCAACTATTATAGGGAACTACATTGGAATACAACTAATATCAATGTAAAAAGCATAAGAAAAAACTATTATACTCAAATACACACATACACAAACTCCAATATCCAATTTCAACACCATGACCAGTATCATGAATCAAAAATAATGAAGTGTGATGCATTGCATGACTTTTATCCTGTTATAAAATATTAGCAAATCACCAACATTCCAAATAAAGGGCGAGTAATGAATGCTAGTAGGCTTTCCCCAAATGACTTCCATACTAACAACCCCAGTATAGAACATGTTATCATATTTATATTAACTAGTTTATATAATTAAAATGAATGTAGTTTATATTACACTATAAAACCAGATCCATAGTAATGATGTTTTATCAAAACAAAACCATGTTTCAAGGAAGGTAACCACAAAATCATCATTACAATTTCTCTAATTCCATGTCAGCATTACCCATTCTATTTCACATTGATACAGACACCCATACACCCATGATTGCTGTTACCATTGAATGTGGAACTTCATTTCCATACCCCTTCCCTTTTATGGTAGTACAATCATGAATATTATATATACCATTATATCCATTACTAATGATTTAATCCAACTATATGTCAATACATCCTTTTCCAAACCAATTCATCCATTTCAATAAAACAAAACATTTATGAGGATCCATAAAAAACAAATCATTTCAATAAAAAAACTGTTAATTGAAAAAAATAGTTTCAACAAACCATTTTAATAAATCCATACAGTTTTTGAAAAACCATTTCCATGCATCAAAAAATAAGAATTCTAAAATCAGCATCTAAAAATCATGTTACCAAAATCACATTGGACCAAAACACCCAATTTTTAAAAAAAATCATAAAATGTCTCCAACGAATGGTTCCATAAATAAATTTCACAACAATTTCACAATAAATATTACCCAAAACAACCAACATGAAATCCATCCTCCATGTTTTAAATAAATAATTTGTTAGTGAATCCACCTACTTTGGTAATTTCGGCGAATACCAAGAACAACACTGGAACGCCAACAGAACCTGGTTAAATCTCAAAAAACCCACCTTATATCTCCTATCTTGTAAACAAATATGTCCACATATAACCATAATTAGCATAAACCACCTATGATATATCCACATCGGGCTATATCTAAGATACCGGGAGAGGGAGGGGGGATGTAGATGTACTAAAAAAAATGAAAAACTACCATAAAAAAGGGATTTCCAAGGGAATCTACATTTAATGAAACACATCTATGTGTTAGTTATTATTCAATGGGGATAGGTTATAGATAATGTTGGAGGAAGAATACCTGAATTAGGGTTGATGTGGGGAAAATGAGGGGTTATAACAAAATCCAAACCCAGATAGTATTTTTTAGGTTCTTGTTTTTTAACAATTCATAGAAAGTAGCATGGTTAATAAAACAATGTGTCATCCTATTTCCAAAAAAGTAAATCACATAGTTTTCTTGCACAGTTACACAAATAATATCTGAAAAATGAATAATATCTCTCTCTAAATTTTTTAGTTTCCTAGGGTGGCAATACAGTTTTGAAAATTTGTTCCACTAACCCTTTACATACCCAAGATCCAATGTGTCACCATACACAGTTTCTTATAGGAGTTGAAATATTTTCACTAAACATGAACTATTTTTGAACCTTTAGAAAATCAACAAAGTCATTAAATAAGTAATAAAATCCCTCCCCAACATTTTCCGATACACATTATATAATTAATAACAATAACTAGTTACATTCATTAAACCAGGGGTGCAATACCATAGATATACAAATACTTGTGATGATATAAAAAATAAAGTGAATTATTTCAAACATAACTCATTTTTTTGTATGTGGAGTAAATATTATCCTTTATTACAAACATTAACACTGTTACACCATTAGATTATGTGACTTTTTTAAATTAATTTATCTCGTTTATATTTGTCATTTCACATGACAGTAGAAATTTTTATATATATATTGAAACACTATGAAAAATATTCGGTTAACACAACACCAACTTGTATTGTGCTACAAGAAATACAAACATGAATTTCACTACCCACAATATCGACTTGGTGTACATTACACACACCACTATCTGGGAATACAACCTGGTGTACGATACACACAACACCGACTTGGCATATGATGCACATAATAATTTGTTTATACAAATTTTATAAGTAAAATAGTTTAAATTTGATAATTATAAACTAGTTGTTAAAGATATTGTATTTAAAAATAATAACTATTTTTAAAAATAAATTTATTTTATTTTATTTAAAAGACATATTGATAATGAATGATATGATATTTGTTAAAGTACTTTATGTTAAAATTACTACTTTCATGAAAGAATATTTTAAAAAAATAAAATAAATTTTAGAAAAAAATTGAAATTTAATTTGATAATATAAAATAATTTTTTTAATTAAAAATGTATACATTATTCTAGGGTTATTTTTTTTATTTTAATGAGACTCATCATTTTTGGATGAATATTTATAAATTACTCTTTTTGTTAAAAATTTCCTTTATTGTATAATTAATTATTATGGTTAAATGATATTATATCATTTGAAGGTAAATATATATATATATATATATTAAATATATTTATAAAATTAAATTAATTATAATAAATTTCACATGAAATTGAATAGAAAATCTTATCAAACTTTTGATCATTTTTTCTACATTAAAAACACATTATTTCTCTTGTTTGCGGTATTAAGATTAACATTTATTTTTAAAATTATATTATTTTAATATAGAAAACCAAAATAAACCATTTAATTTAGTATAAAATTTCGAATCTAATAATACAATGTTAGTTTTTTTCCAAGATAATTAGTAAAAGTGATTAAAATTAATCATAGTGATTAAGGCCAAATGAAGGTTTATTAAGGACTAAACCTTATAATTAAGGGCCCAAATGATCTATCCACTTTTAAAAAACCCATTTTATGTAAAAGGATATGTTATAAAACATAAATTATTTAGTATTTTTGTTTTTTATTCATTTTTTTATGTCAGAACATGGGTACAACTAACTTGTTGATAAAAATTTCATGTGAGTCTTTCTCCATCACTATAAAAAGCCACCACATATCCCAGTTCCTCACACCATTAAAACATATTATGTTCATACATGAAATATAAAAAACACTTACTATAAAATCACCCTTAATCCAAGAAGTATTCCCATATTAATATTGAAAACCAATGAAGCGTTTTGGCACAAACCAAAACGAGTTATCCAACTAAGAGGCAATGTCTTCTATAATGTCTTTTCAGTTTTCTTCCATATCGACCCCCTGAAACTCAAATTATAATAATATTATATAATAAAACAAGTATCCTAAATTTATTTGGTTTTTATTTGATCACTATTTTACCTACACATGAAAAAAATCAATCTAATGGGAAATGAACACACTTTTACATTGTACAACAAACTATAGCATCACCAAAAGATGATTGTTCAATTTTCAATTACTACAAATTGGCCACTATTATGGAATATATATGTATAAGATATGTATTATATTTATAATATAATTATGATACATTAATTTTTATTTGGAACACACCTTTATTCTTTTCTTATAACTTAAATACAAGAATTGTTTATTTGAAAGGGAGGACTAATGTGTTTCTACCTCAAAGTGATCTGATTCATTAATAAACTAAATGGATGGTATTTAGGATGGTTTTAGTGAATATATATGGTATATATGATATGATAAAGATATATTGAAAAGGATATATATAAATATATGTCTTTTAATTTCTTTCTATAAACATGACGATTATACGAAAATAGCATTCATTCGTACGAGCGACCTACCATTTTCATGAAAAATGTATTTCATTCCATAAATATATATTTTATAGATTATTATAATACACATATAATATATAAACAAGATATTTATTTCATTTTTTACATTATAGAATCATTATATAGTTATAAGGACCAACAATATAACTAATTAAGAGACAAATGAAAAAAAAAAGAAAAAACATAACAAAGGATTGTTAACAAGAATGTATTTTAATGTCATAATCAAAACTTATATGTTATAATATATAATAATATAATTATTTATAATATTTTTAAACTATTTATATTTTGTATAATGGTTTTATGAACAATTATGACGAGAGTCCTGAAACAATGTAAGGGGATTTCATCTAACATTTTATTTCAATGTGTTATATGCTATGTTTTCCAATTTTAATTTTTTATGGTGTATGTAATTCCCATTATTTATTTATATGTATTATATATATATATATTTATGTGTATTGAAAAATAAATTTTTTGACCATTCATTCATGGGGATTGGTTTTAAATGTTACATAATTGTAACAAAAATTCCTCAAAATTTCTTAATTTTGACTCATGTTATGGTAAACAACTAAAATATTTTTCGAGGTTTGTATACATAAATATTACATGTTATATAATAAATATCATAATTATAATGATATTCTATGCTTCAATTTATTTTATTTTCTTACAAGGATATTATGATCACAATTTAACAAGTTATAAAAGTATATTGAGATATTTCATCCCTTTTCGATATTGTTTGCATTTGTACTTCAATTGCGGAATTATTATGTCAAATATCTCAATAAATTTATTAATTTTATTCTAATTTAGATATTAATTCTATATTAATGTAGTGGTACCATTTTCAAATCATTGGTAAATAATATTGTTAATAATGTGTTTTTAAGAAAGCCCTATATTTCCCTTTCTTCGGTCAGAAATCTATGTTCCTTCAAAACCATGTTTTCCTAAAATGGCCTCCAAGAATATTCTACAAATTTCCTATGAACATTAAAATACATATTTTCAATATTTTTACCTTTTTTTTCATATGAATATTCCCATATTTTTCTAAACATGATAATTTTCTATCTTGTTTTACCACCAAAAAGGAATATTCATTTTTCCTCTTATAATGTGTACAAATTATTTATCCATAAATCATGTGAAGATTTAGTTTAAATTTTAAGGGTTATTTTATTAAAATATTTTATGATTTTTTTAAATTGAATTGTTTTTCAAATCCCTTTCACAATTGTTTTGTAAAATTTTACAAAAAATCATTTAAAAACTATTTTCAATCTTATATGGAAAATTTTCAATGAAAATGGATTTCAAAAATATTTCAACATATATTGATATGATTTAAATTTACTCTTAAAGAAATTATTTTCAATTTTTTAGAATATTTCATTTTATGCTTCAATTTTTTTTTTTCTAAAAATGGGTTTTAAAAAAGATTGAAGCTTATTTTGAAAGAAAATGGTATTCAAATGATTTCATATTTTATTTAAATGTTTTAATTTTAATTTCTATGAATATGATTATAAAACGTAATTGTGTATTAAAAATATATTTTCAATGAATAAAGGGTATTTTCCGTGAGAAATTATTTTGAAATGTTTTTCATAATTATTTTCTATCTAAGTTGACAGTCATTGATGTATCTATTTCCCTTAAAAGATATAATTTGAAGGTTTCATTAATATCCTTTTAAAGAATGGGGTATCCTTTATATAATTGTCATTATTAAACCCTTATATTTTCCATCTATTACATATTTATGAAAATCTATTCATTTTTCATGGATTGTATACTTTTGAAACCTAATTATTTTCACAGATTAAGCTTTGATGAAATATTTATTAAACCTATAACTTTTCCACTGGGTATGATGTAATAAAAAGTTTATGATACACATTTCATTTATTGGGTTATGATTTTATGATTATTTAACCCTTTTATTTTCATGGTTCACAATATGATTAATGTTTTATGGAACATGGATGTGTGATCTCAAAATGTGATGGTTGGGACCTATTTCTACCTCAAATGAATTAATGTATTATGAGCTAAAAAGGTACACGAGAAGACATCCCAAGCCAGAAATAAGAGGTTATACGGGTGAACATACCAAGCAAGAAACAAGAGGGTATAACCACACGAGATCCCAAGCTCAAAACAATAGGTTTTATGGGAGAACATCCTAAACCAAAAAAGAATAGGTTATATTAGAGGAAATACCAATCCCAAAACATGAAGCTACATGGTATAACATAACAAAACCGAAAAAGGGGTTAAATAGGAGGACATAAAAATCAAAAAACAAGGGGATACACAGGGGGGCATCCAAATCCCAAAGTAATAGAGTACTTTGTAGGACATCCCAGTCCTGAAATAAGTGGTTAATTTGGTGGAAATTCCATGATTGGAACAAGAGGGTAAATTAGAGGACATCCAAATCCATAAAAAAGAGGGTACACTTGAGGGCCTCCAAATACCAAAACAAGAGTATAAAAGGGAGGGTATCTCATTCCTCATGTTTTTACATGGGTGATTATCCTATTACTAACATTTTACTATGGTCATGGTATGCTACCTTAACATAGGGTTTTTATATACTTATCTTTTTTCCAAAATTCCATGTTTTATTCCTATATTATGCATTCATGTATTATATTAAATATTTCCTCATGATTAATTATTGGGATGAACCAGTATTTATTATAATCTCTGATATATAGGTCATTATATTCATATGTTATCCTCATTTTCCATACCCTTTCATTCATGTCATGCTTAAAAATTTTTATTATTTACCCTTAATGTGCATATAAGCTCACCCCTTTCCCATGTTTCCTTCTCTAGGTTATGAAGAATGGTATTAGGTAGAATAAATAATGTCATAGATATTTATGGGAGATGTTTATGATATTTACCCCTTATAGAATATTTTGATTCCATGTTTTCAAATATGATTAACTTTTATAGTCGTGTTCCATATATTTTTGAAATTGTAATAAATATTAATTTATAATGATGTAATATACATGAATTTTATGAATGGGGAAATATATTTTGTATAAATGGTAATTTTTAGTCAACCATCAGAAACTATGTTGAAAAAACATTAGTGAAACCCCTATGTATATTTTTAGGTACATGTCAATGGATGTATTTAAGGATATATATAAGGATGATTTATTGTTTTTGAAAATGTATTGGAATTTTGGAAAATGATATAATGTGTGGTTTCCTAGAAATATATCTCCTATCTAGCTAATAAATTTGAATTTGGAAGTATCTCACATGTAACTAGGGGTAACAACTCTATCAAGATGTTCTGAACCTGACTCGAGGTAATCTGGAACACAGTAATTGAACTTGCTGCACACTTAGTTTGACACTCCCATGGGATGGTATTTAGAAATTCACAAAATATTCACGAATATTCACGAAATATTTATATATAAGTAGACTATGTGAAAATTAGGATAATTGAAATTTTTAATAGTTTAATGAAGTATGATCCCTGATTCAAAAATCCTTAAGTAACTTTTTTCATTATTTTGTGTATTTCATATGTGATATGTGTTTCTCACACTCTGGTTTCTAATTTTATTCAATGTATAGAACTAATAGGAATATAGTTTATATTTAATGTTTAATATATGAAAATCATGGGAATTATGTGAATATATCTCCAAATGTTAAATATTATAAATAGAATTAGATGTTGATATGAGTACTGGTTATACTACTGAAGATAATGAGACTGTAAACGAAATGTGAATGGTATGATATGTTATTCCAGTATTGATTACATTAAAAATTAGATGCATTATTATATTGAGTTTGAGAAAAAATAATCCAAGATTCATATTTCATATTTTGGGAAATATGTGTCAAGGAATATGTTTATAAATCATGATTAATTTTTTAAGAAAATTGTTGGGTTAATTTTGTATTTATGATTTTGAATTCAAGGATTTTTTTATATGAATCATGAAATATATTAGTGTACTCAAAATAATTTTTCAAAAAGGACTAAAAAGGAAATGATGAATGGTAATAAAGTTATTGAAAAGTGATATCATGGATATGTGATATTTTTGTTAGTGGATGGATCCCCTTAATTAATGATTGAAATTGAGATAATGATCATCGGATAAGGATGTTTTGTATTTGAATTAGTATATTTGATGGTACATATTACCATAAATCTAATTATTGATGAATTGTTTTATGTCATAAAGGTTGAAGTTTACATCTCCATGAGCATAAATAATATATAAATTATTCATTTGAATAAGGTAGAATTCATGTATTAAAAAAAATATTTATGGTAATTTACTACGAGGGTATTCACATCTTGGTAATGTGATAACTAACAGCTACTTTGAGATATATGGGGGAATCAGTTTTAAGCTGATTTTTTGAATCACATTTTAAATTTTTGGGTTTCCATATTACAGAAGTTTTATAAGTTAACGATTCATGAAAATATTAAGTAAAAAATCGAAATAAGTATTTCTAAAAAGAGTTTGTATTAAAAACATAGGTTAATTGTATATTGAGGGATTTAGATTATTTAAAGGATGTATATCATATTAATTTTTTGAAATTATATTATTGTTATTTTAGAAAAGTTAATCATGAATATTGTGTGACAACCAATGATGTCTGGTGAGGCCACACGTGTTGAACCCATGACCTATGGACGATAAGGGTTTCATGCTTAAAACTCACCTATCATATGTAGTGGCTAATGTATAATTATTTTTAATTTATAATTATTTATTATGAATCAATAATGTTACACATTATGTTTAGAGATTAATATATTATCAATTTTGAATATCATAAATAGTTATAGATAAATATTTATTCTTTTAATTCTTTTATAGGCGTTATGATTTTCTATAATTTTATTTTAGAACAACACACAAGAAATTTATATTATTTATTTCCATTACATGATGTAATGGATGAATTTGAAATTGAAAATATCACAACTAAATCATTATTATTTTTAGAAATATATCAACAAATAATAATCCAATATAATCAGGGTCAATAAAATAATTAGTCAATGTTAGGATAATAATAAAATGAAAATGTGTTGTTCTAATATGTTATTATTTAACTGATAGCATTATAAATCATCACATATTTATGATAGTGATGCCCTCATATTTTATTTGATCATTCATTTTTTTGTGATTTTTGAACTCAATCTCTACATATAAATATTTACTCATTCCTCAGTGTACAATATTCACTTCCATGTCAATCTTGTCCTATGTGGAATCCTAGTTATATGTTACTTTGGGTAGCTGTTATGGTTCCAACATTCCCTTTTTATTGGATGTTTTAGTATTTTTTTATGATTTAAATTTCTATGAATGAAATAATTATTTATTATAAATTTGATAAACCAACAATTATTCAAGGTAGATATTCATTTTAACGGAGGTAGAATATTACCCCCGCATATTTTTGGAATTTTTTTTTCAAATTAATTTTGCATTATTATATTTTACATTTTACATGAATTACAAATAATTCAATATATTTATATATATATTTCGACAGAAATTCAAATATTCCTTTCACACAACACCAAAATGGAATGGGCTACACATAATACCATCATGGTGTGTGCTACCTGCAATACTGACTAAGAATATGTTACAGAAAACACTGATTTGGCGTGTGACATGGCGTAGTTTACACAAAAAACTGACTTGTCGTACGATGCACACAACACTAAGTTTCAAAGAAAAATATTTTTAAATAATTATTTAAATGATGTAATTATAAACAAGCCCTTAAAAAAGGTATATGAATAGTAATAAATATAGTACATATTGTGTTTATAATTTTTTTATATAAATAAAACATATTGATAATGAAATATATGGTTTTTACTAATGTCCTTGAATGTTAAAAAATATATTTTCATGAATGACTTCTTTTAGTAACAAAATTTTTTTTAGACCCATAATGAAATTAAATTTTAAAAACTAAACATAATTTTTTAATTTTGAATGTCGAAATTATCCTAAAGTGGATATTTTGGATTTTTCTAAGAAACTTCATTTATGGATGAATAGTTAAAAATAATGTGGTTTAGTTAAAAATGATTTTTTAATTAATTATTAATGTTATATGATATTATAAATTTCTTAATGTTATAATTAGATATATACTACACCTATTAATACACTTTAATTAATTAGGATCAACTTTACATTGAAATTGAAAACAAAATCTTAACAAAGTTTTGAATATTTTTCTACTTTGAATACGTGTTATTTTGTCATGTCTGTGGGATTAGTATTAATCTTAATTTTTTCACTATGGATATTTTAATACCAAAATAAAAACATTCACCATTTTTTGTATAATATTTATAGTCCAATATGAAAAAGTAATTTTTTTACAAAAATGATTATAAGAAGTGATTAAAATTAATCGTAGCAACGAATGAAAAATTACGTTTATATTGGAACTAAACCATTAAATTAAGGGCCCAAATGATGTTAAAACATTTAAAACATAAATTTTCAGTCAATTAGTGTTTATATAAAATCCATTAATGTGTTTTTTGGATTGGTATGACTTATTTAGGGTAATAACATCTATACACATAACATGTTTATAAACATTCCAAGTGAGTCCTTTTCATTCACTAGAAAACCCACCACATATCCCACTTCCTCACACCTCTAAAACCTGTTTAGTTCAGACAAGACCTACCCAATATACTTCCAATAATACTCCATTATACTTATAATCCTTACCTTGTGAATAATCTAATACAAGGAATCCTTTTGGCACAAACCTAAAAGGAGTTTCCCAATTAAAAGGGAAAATCATTCTAAAGGCCATTATTTTCAATCTCCAACCCCTACAAATATATTTATATTATGATTATATAAAAAAAGTATCCTTTATATAATAACATGTTATTATTTAATTTTTTTACTTACACATTCACACACATCCATCTAATGGGAAATGAACATATAGTTTCTATGTACGATGAACTACTGCCTCACAAAATGATGACTTTTAATTTTTCAATTACTACCTATCATGGTGGCCATTATTATGGGATATATATTTATATATGATATATTTTATTTTTATAATGTCTTTATGATTCTATAATTATTATTTGGAATATTCCTTTATGAATTTTATCTAATGTAATTATGACCATTTTGTTTGAGGAAGTGTAGACTACCGCCTCCTCAAAGAAGTATGATTCATTAATACATTAGAAATATAGTATTAAGTTGGATTTAGTTAATATATATAATATAATAAATCAAATATAATTATATTTATCTATATGTCTGGTATTTTCTTTCTCTATACATGACAATTAAATAACAATAGATTTCATGTGTTTATAGGACCTACAATCTCCACGAACAGTGTATTCTATTTCATATATATATTTTAAATAGGTTATAATAAAACAAATATACTGTATATAAATTATATTTATGTCATGATTGATTATATAGTATCATTACATAAGAATAAGAACCAACAAATTATCAAATTAAGGAAGATATTAAAAACAAAGTGAATATTACTCGAATTCAAATAGCAGGATATGATGGTTATCAAGTGGGTAATATAAGGGCATAAAAACCATATATGGAATTATATATATTAATGATAGTGTTTAAAATATTTATAATACATATATATTTTTTATACAGGTGTTTTGAATGTGTAATATGATATTCAAGACACATAGTAAGGGGATTTCATCTCACTTTTTATTTATGTGAGATACGTGCAATGATCACCACTCTTTCCTTCAATGTAGTTTAAGTATTACCCATGATTTTATTCTATTAATATTATATATAAATTTATGGGTATTAAGATATCATTTTTATGAACATTCATTCATGGGATTTTTATTCAAAACATACCATATCTGTAAAATGTTATGTCTCAATTTCACTTCGTTGAGACTCATGTTTTAATGTAAACCTAAACTCTTTTTCGAGGTGTATATACTTCTGTTTTATGTGCTATATCATTAATATAATTCTTCTCATTATATTTTATGTTTTAATTAATTTCATTTTCTTACGTGGATAGTATGATCCAATGTTTCCACATAATAATTTTTTCTTGAGACAATGTCATTACATTTCGAGATTGTTTACGTTTACACTTCCTTTGATGAATTCTTATGGTCCATATCTCAATGAATTCATGATTTTTTTTGACTCTATTTAATCCTTATATATTCATCTAGTGTTACAATTTTACACTCTTTTGTACATGATATAGTTAATAATGTGTTTTTGAAAAAAGAACAACATTTCCCTCTCTTCGGTTGGAAGAATAAGTTATTTAAAGTCTATGTTTTCATAAAAGGGTTTCTAATAATAATAAACATTAATCCTATAATTATTACAAATAATTTTTTAACCCTTATTTTATTTTTCAAATTTTTTCAAATGAATCATCTTGTGCCTTTTAGAATGATGAAATTTTATGTCCTTTTTACCTTGAAAAAGGAATGTTCCTTTTAACTCGTACGACAAGTAATGATTTATCAAAATTTATTATATAGAAGATTTATTTTCATGATCTAAGGTTATTTAAAAAAATATTCAAATTTTACAATGAAAATGGTTTTTAAAATGTTTTCAATCATCTTTTATTTTTTTTCAATAGATATAATTTTCGTATCATTTTAAACATATATTATAAGTTGTATAGGAAAATGGATTTTAAAACATTTTCAATAACTATTTATATGATTTCAATGTATTCTCAAGGAAATTATTTTAAAATTGTTTTCAGCATTTATTTATATTTTTTAAAATTGTTTTTAATGAAAAATGTTTTTAATATGTCTTGAATAATATTTCCAAGGAAAAAGGTTTTCAAATGAATTCAATTCTTCTTTTTATGTTTTAATATTAATTACTTTGAAAATGATTATCAAATTGTTTTATGTATTAAATTATTTTTTCAAATATAGAGGGTATTTTCCTCAAGAAAAATTTTAGAGAGATATTTAAAAAAAATCTATCTACGTTGACATTCATTGATGTCAATCGTTCCATTATTGGAAATGATCAAAAACTTCCATTAATATAAATTCTAGGAATGTGTTATCCATAATGTCATGGTATATATGAAACATGTTTCTATTTTATGGGTTATAAGTTTATGAATATTATTTTCTTATCCATGGGTTTTAAGCTTTACAAGCTGACTTCTTACCACAGGTTATACATTGTTAAAATTATTATGAAACCTATCTATTTACCCAAGTTTATGACATGATAACATGTTAATGGTAACCATTTAATTTCTTGTTTAATTATTTGATTTTCATAGAACCCCACCCTTTGCATGGGTTATGATTTGATTAATGTTTGGTGGAATATGCATGTATGATTTAGTTATGTGATGGGTGGGACCTGTACCTCCCTCTAATGCATTGGGTAATTATAAATTTTTATATGATCAAACGGTACATGGGAGGATATACCATGCCTGAAATAATTAGGTACATGAGAGAACATCCCAATCCCAAAACAAGAGGGTATATAGGGGGAATACCAAGACAAAACAATGAGGATATAAAGGAGAACATCCCAAAAAAATGTTATATGAGAGGAAATACCAAGATAAAAAACTATGGAATACATGGGAGGACATCCTAGGCCCAAAAAATAGGGTACTCAGGAGGAAATCACTTGCATGAATCAAGAGGGTACACAGGAGGACATCCCGATAAAAAAACAATATGGTATATGGAAATTCATCCCAAGCCCTAAAGAAGAGGATAAAGAAGAGGAAAATAAAATACATAAACAATAGTGTAGATGTAGGACCCCAGGACACCCTGTCTGATGGATATGAATAGAAATCAAACATTCACATGTAGATAGATGAGACAACACTTTTTACTTGGTTCACCACTAAGGGATACATCCAAGGAGCATACACCGATAGGTTTTCTATCGTACCAAATTACACTATACTTCACTAGTTTTGGATTACAATGGTTCAGGCACAGTAAATCTATCCCAGGCTCACTACCTTTACAAAAGGATCATGGATAGCTCACAGTATCCCTCGGTTCACTCCTTTTGACTTACCCTCACTCACTACCCTTGGTTTATTCACACAAAGTTTATAGACGTGAACGTCTCCTTAGTAGATTTGTATTGAAGTCTTTGTCTCTACTCAGCACGAGACTATGCATTCATCAATGTCCTGAATTAATGATATTGAACACACTAAACCACTAATATGGATAATTGAAAATGCATAAACAAATGTCACTGACAATTGCGCGCAATACCCACCCTTTGCATGCAAGACCTTACTATTGCACTCATAATTTTCTCTTTCGCCCGGAAAAATATTTCACTCAACAACACCCTTTTTTCCCGAAACCAATTCTTTTATGCGCCGCTCCAATTTTTACACGTAGCTCTTCGTTTTTCACGCAACCTAGAATTTTTCGCGCAACCCAAAATATTTCGTGAAAAACAGACTATTTCGCGCAAGCCCCTAGACACGATCCTTTTACGCACATCAGACCTCTGACCATATCTATGTCTTTATCAACAATTGAATGAGGGGGTCACCTATTATTTATATGCTTCGAATAACCCCGCGTGCAAAACCCCATGTGGCACGAAAATATATCATCTGGAGTGTAAAATTTCGCACCAGTATTGTTTTTCACGCACATCTCTGGATTTTTCACGCAGCCCATGCCTTTGCAATTATTCGATGTTCTGATTCCGAAAGCTATATTTGCATGAAAAACATTGATCCACTATTTCGTGCACCACACTGTTTTTTAAACCCAGCTCAATTATTTGGCGTAAAACCCTTATTTTTCATGCACAACTTCCTCTTTGAGCATGCCTGCCTTTACCAACAACCCGTGTCTTCATTTTCATATTTTGAGGCCCAAAAAATTTGGCAAACACTGGGAAACAACGCCACCTTCAATAATGTTGTCTACATGAACTGTATGACCACTTTGTTGGCACACATTCTGAACATCCACTTAGGATTGAAAACAAACACAAAACATACTCCAATTCATTCATAGAATAGCCATGGTTCCAACAGTAGAGGGGAGGAAATCCCATGATTAAAAAAAGAGGGTACATGGGAGGACATCCCTACAACGAAACAAGAGGGTAGACGAGATGGAATCCCTATCCGGAAACATGTACATGGGTGATTATCCCAATCCTATCATGGTATAAAGGCCTATTTAGGCCACCTTGACATATGGTATTTATATGCATACGTATTTTCCACAATTCCATGTTTTATTCCAAAGATATGATTTGATGGAGTATGATCAATATTTCATTATAATTAATGTATTATGAACATCCAATCTTTGTTATGATATATTATAGTAATGTTATGCTTTTAAAATGATATTATCACATTCTATACCATTGGATTGATGTTATGCTTACACACTTTCATTATTTAGACATACTAATCATCTGAGCTCACCCCTTTCTGATGTTTCATTAATCATGTATAGGAAAAATGACTTTAGGAAGAAGTAATAAAGGAATAGATATTTATGGGATATGATGAAGATATTTACCTATGATATAATATCTTGTTTCCATGTTTCTGAAGACACTAAACTATTATGGTTTTCGGGCATGTATTTTTCTAATGTACTTAATATCTATCTAAAATTATGTAATGTCCATGTATCTTATTCTTAGGTTATTATAAGCTCAGTTCTCATATTATCATCATGGTCCTCCTTATTTTTATAGAACATATTAATATCACCAAAAATGTCTACCAAATTGTTTTTGAGGTTATCATTTAAGACTATATTCATCACGTACATAATGATTTTTGTGGCATTACAGAGTTAAAGTGGAATTAATATGAACTCATAATGCATGGACCTTTTAAGAAATGAATTCTTTGGGATATCAACTTCCTTCAACCTGATATGGTAATATTTGTACCCCAGGTCCACCTTAGGGAAGTATTTTACTAAGCGTAGTCAATAAAACTTGTCATCAATTAGTGGGAAATGATACTTTTTTATTTTGATCTTGTTGAGATCATGATATTCAATATAGAGGCACATTGACCCATCCATCTTCTTGACAAAGAGGACTATTTCACCCCCTAGAGAAGCACTTGGGCTTTTGAACAATTAATTTAGGTTCTCCTATAGTTATTTCTTCAGCACCTAAAGTTACAAAAAATACATTTTATTTGTAGTCACGGATAATCATAATTCCATAGGTATATTCATGATAAAAAATTCATCCTAATTTCAAAGAGGAAGAATAGGATATTCAATGTGAAACACATCAATGTATTCCCTCATAATAGTTATGTCTTTTGGGATGATTCTTTATTTATACCCAGTAATTTCAGCTAGATGCATTATTTATTTAGAAATAATATTTATTACTAAAATTTTGGTAGTATAGATTATTCATCTTCCTCCAGTCATTTGTATGTAATATAATATATATTTGCAATATAGGGGGTTATTTCCTTCTAAATGAAATTTATGTTATAATTTTATAAGGAAAGCTAATACATTCTATAAATTGCATCAAATTACACAATACTGATTATTATAATCTATACTAGAAACATCATCCCAAAAATTTAGATACGATAGGAGTTATATACATGGGTTATAATAATTTCACTATTTTACATTTTCACTAATAAGTCCACATCCATGATTTGTGATGGAAATTGAATAGTTCAACAAAAATTTCATGAATTAATGGAAATTATAGAAATAGAATAAAAATTATCATCTTAATTACTGAATGAATAACAAGTGTACATTTCCCCAATTCATCCTCGTGATCGACCACGATGTTGTAATGGAAAAAGATCCCTTGTGCTTCATTGGAGGTTTTTTTCGGTCTATGAAACCCTTGCCTTTCTATATTGATTTAAAATGTTCCATGGTTCATTCATGTTTGAGGAATGAAAAATGTGGTGAGGGATTAGTAAATCAATCATTTTATCTAATGCATTTGTGGTTTTCTCTTATAAAAAATTTCTTGATATGTTTTATTCCTTCCCTCACATAATGTATTTCTCTATTATCCTATGGAAATTTCCGTTATTATTTATTCTATTCATTTGACATGTTGGATAATTAAATTTATTTGAACCATTATATCTCTCTATTAGGCCCCCAGAATTAAACTCCAATTTTAATTCTTATCCATTTAATATGCTTGTGATTTTCAAATCTCCATTTCAAATTTTAGGGAACACCCGAGAATTGCCTCATAGCTATCAATGTCATGGATTGTGAGGTAATTTCATAAAATAGTTATTATCCCACCAAATAAGAAGTCAACAATGAATTTTAGGTACATGAAGAAGTTTGAGGTGTACCAAGAAATTCTAGTGATGTTTTCCTCTTATGATGTAATATATGTTTCATCATACATATTGAAATAAATGAAATATCCTTCCATTTTAGTCCAGTGATTGCATGAAAAAATATTTATAGAATAAAATTTTACAAAATACCATCCCCCACAGGATGTTGATTTCATCCTAAGGCATTTTACATTTTATTAATGTCCACCATTGATAACATTATCCCTCCAATGATAAACATCAAGTATAATGTTCTCTTTTTCTAATATTGATGGAGTTAAAAGATCTTATAAAAGGAGGTAATCCACTATTATGTGGATAAGGGATCAAATGATCCATTGAAAGTCATATTCCTTTATAACATAAAGGTATCTATTAATGATTTATCATTATTAATTAGATCTAGAAGCTCTCCATAATCCATGATTCTATTAAAATCCTAAGTTAGTTTATAGAGTATCATCACAATGTTTTCTATTCATCCTCTCATCAATTTTGGAATTTCATTTGGGTGATCATCACATTTCCTGTCACATTGATTATTTAACAACATTAAAGGGATAACTTATAACATACATATATTTCGTTAACATATGAATATACAGGCTTCAATCTATGTTATCCATGATATATTTCCTATCAATAATTCGTATGGTAATTTCATATTCCTTTAAAAATGATTCACAATGAGGAAATGAATTTACCAATGAATATACCACGGTTTTGATGATCTAGGTTTGAATCAAATCTCAATTTCATATACTAGGATAGACCGAATCTAGCTCAACACACCATGTCGGAGTGGTTACTAATAGGTACATTTTCCTTAGAACCACGTCCACTTATCCTCTCTAGAGATGGATATATTTTATTCATTAACCAAATAATATATTCATAGTGAAATTTAGGTATGTTTTCTTATAAATATTCTTATCCATTTGGCTGTTAATAATGGATTTTAATCATTATCCCAAAAATAACTAATATTTCCTTTTAAGACCAACTATAAAAACCATGTTAATTATTACACAGTAAATCATAATTTATTACATAAAAATAAACGTTTTAAAAACCATATGGTCAATAATTCTAGTGGATTTTATAATTATGTACATTAAAAAAATTAAAAACATTAAAAACATCACCTCTTTAAAAAAACATCCTTAACATTCTCGCACATGAAACTGCATGGGATAACCTGGGGACATACATAAGAAAGGGGTGAGATACAAATCCAGGTAATGGAATAAACACAAAAATAAAGTGTACATGATAGAAAATAGATAAATAATGGGGAATAAAAGGTTTTAAAATCATAAACATTAATAATATGGCATGATCTATCATGATAATCATAACACCATAAATGTGGTACAACTTAAAACACTACATCATAAAAATAGATCAAGGGTTACTATAGAAACAACATCATGGAAAAATTCCAATACATCAATTATGATCTCTTGTTATCCCAACACTAAGACTTATAGGACTAAACATTTCATAATTCATTGGATAACTAAATAATTATGGGTTCCACTTCCACATTGAAATCATTCACATACATATCTGTGCCACAATGATCATACAAAAGAGATTCATTATTCATAATATTTTATTCAATGAATTATTGTTATTTAATAAATACATATAATTCACAATTAAAAATGTATATGTGTATAAATTTGAACATGAATTATGGGAAATGTGTATCTTAATCAGTACAAAATTATATTGGTAGTGAAAGTCACTGTGAAATGTCGACAGCGTAATAGTGTCACATATAAATTCATAAAATGTGTTTTTAAGAGAGAAAATTATTTCTCATAAATTATACATAAAAATGGATGTCACAGGGACATGGAAATAAATATCCCAACATTATAAATTCCAAATAGATTTCATAAGATAATTTTTAAACTTCAATAAATACGATATGTTGTGGATACCTTACATGAGTGTGTAACTGAAAATGTTTGGGATTGTCTTCTGGAGAGCTTGGGGGATCATTTACAAGACTATAGATAGATTAGGTAAGATTAATTGCATTCTAAGATATATATTTTTATAATTATAAATTTTATATTGGGTGGGTTTATATATGAAATTAGTGGGTATTTCTTTATTATTACTCCAAAATAGTTTTTGGACTCTGTATTATAAAATAACCAATACCACAAAACATACCATGGTGTTTTACTATTGTTTATTCCAAGTGAGACATGATTTAAATAATTTAGAATTCCATTGAATAAATGTAATAAAATAAATCACATTGTAATTTTGAACTGACTCATACTCTTATATAAATGATTTTAAAACCATAAAATATATTAATATTTTTGGATGATTTATAATTTTTTCATTAAATTAATTTATTAAATATAAAATTTCATTTTTAAGGGAACACATATATAAGAACGTTTATACCATATAATGTATGTATTGCATCACTTTTCTATCATTATGATGTCATAATACTAAAAATAATAGTTATATGTTATTTTATTTTTACCTAAAGATTCAACTGTCTTCGAAAATTATAAGAAAATAAATATTAGACTATTTCGATGATCTAATTGTAAAATAGAATTCATTTATCTAAATTAGTTTCCATAGAATTGAATTTCACATTTATTATAGTAATCGGCATTTATTGAGACATTTTGGGTTTTTTGAAAGTAATAGTTCTTGAACCCATTTGTATATTATTCATATGATGACTATTTAATAGAAATACAATCAATGATAATTATTCTTAACAACCTTTTATATCTGATATAATATAATATATCCAAAGAAGTGAATTTTTTTCTATAACCATATTACATAATAAGAAATTTAATTAAATAATAAGTAATATTTAATTTATAATTATTCATGTCAATACATTTGATATCAAATGATAAAATTATTTCCATTAATTTAATATAAGAATAAATAACCATGATTAAAATGATATTGTGAATGAAACCCTTAGATATATCATAATGTCGATGAAAAAATTTACCAATGATTTAATTATGAGTATCAAATGTAAATCCATATTATACAAGTTAAAAAAGAATAGAATATAGTAAAATTTCATTACACACATACTAATAGAATATAAAAGACATTGAATACATAATATAACAATATGAACTAAAATTGTGTATTCTAATTATTTACTATGTGGTCATTTAAATTAAATTTCCCATATATGAAATAATTTAAAGATCAATTTAAATGACATATAAATTAACTTAATCATGATATTACATTTAATATTGGATTTATATATAGTATATTATTGAAGTTAGGTGAAAAACATTACAATATTCCTCAACAAAGGGTAATTGATATGATGTTTGTAATATCATGCATATGTATAGTTGAACATTCCTTAGCATCATGTATAATGATTTTAATCTTCTAATTAATTAATAATAAAAATTAATTCATATTATATAATATAATTTATTCAAATAATATTTTTCAACATGTTCATTAATAATGTTTTACTATTTTTACTATTTTGAGTGGTAATTGCCTTATTATTTCTTGTGTGTTGGGTCTTGAAAGCTCATTTTCATGTACTAATTATATAGTCCCATTATCTCCATAAATATCGTAATTTTATTAATATGAATTTTTTAATTAATATAATTGTTAGAATAATTATTGAAAATTGAACATGTAGAATGGATCACATCACATTGTAGATACGGTTAGTCGAATGTACCTTGGGGGACATTGTTAGTTTTTTAATGGGTGAATGATTAACTAAGAGGGTGATATATAAGTATTATAGAATAAATATAAATATAAATATATATAAATATATATATTTGTGTAATTTATTCATTAAATTTAACATATAATATTATATTTATAGTATAATTGAAAAACGAATCATGTCGACTCACAAGGTGACAGTCTACTGTACACACTAGAGACATTATCTTATTTTAAATGAAATGTAATGTATGAAATTATATAAATTATTATTATTTCAGAAGTAATATAATATAATAAATATGAAATTAATGAGTTAAATACATCATTATATCTCACCTCAAATGGTCTTAATGTAAAATTAATCACATTGATTTTTGAGGTGGTAGTCTTATAAACACACGAATGATTTTTTTCTCATTTGATAGAACATGAAATAGATATAAAATACTCACATAAAATAATAAAATCTAAGTATAATGATTAATTTTATTTTATTATAACATTTTGTTTTTATAGTATTTAATGGATGTATAATAAGAAACAAAATAAGAATCATTATTCAATAACATCATCTCTTCATCAAAAATTGTTATTAGGATAGCACATTAATACCTCATATTATAAATTATTGATGAAAATGACATTTCTATGATGTTTTTATGAGAGTAAGGATGATATTTATGTATGTTATTTACAGGTGAAATGGAATTTGGATTTTAATGAGGGAAGGATTAGGGGTGTCCTTTTATATGTGGGGGAGAGAACACACAATTTTCATTAAAAATATTCAATTAAAACTACATATCACTCAATCCAAAATCCTCCAAAATTAAAAATTATTGAACCATATAGGTCATATATTCAATAAATTTCTATGAAATTGTTGTTGGGAAATTTTTATATCATTTTAAAAATTAAATTTTTAGATCAACGCCTAGTAAATCTATTTTTACATTAACAACAATAAATATATTTTAATGATTTTATTTTTCCTAATTTATAAAAAATAATATGAACATACTATATAAAATAATATATTCTGATTCCAAATATGAAATATATTTTTTTAAAATTCAATCAGCTAAAGTAGCAGAATTTGATATAAAATTATACCTAAAAATAAGATAATGTGATGATATTCATAAAATCCCATTAGAATAGAAGATTTTTAATATAAAAATTAAATATAAAATTAAATATAATTACTTAATTATGTTTGTTTTTTATATAATTTCACAAAAAATATTTTAAAATTAATTTCAAATAAAAATTATCATTTTAATTTAGTTAATCAAAAATGTAGTACTTAATAAGAACATTATTTTTCACTATTCTGAGAAAAAATTGATTAATTTCATTGTAATAGAAAATGGTCACCCTATAAAAAATGTGAAATACAGATTTAAATTTTGAATGAATTTCATTAAAAATGTTTTTTCAAAATGGTAAAATTTAATTTAAAATTATGTCTATAGAGATTTAATAATCCAACTTTTAGAAAAATATAGTTCCATAGAAAAAATTTCATTTTAAATTATTCATATTTTATTTATAATAACAATTCAAAAAAAATCATAATTCTTTTATTATTATTGATACACACCAATTTAATTGAAATGTTATAATATATTCCATATTATGGTATACTTATGATATGAGTTGTGTGTTCCTTAGGCTATCATTAAGATTTAATTTAATGTATCATATTATTGGGGTGTTTAAGCTAAATTTAGTGTGTCATGTACTTTATTGAATATATATTTTTTATTTTTCAAATACAATTGAATCACATCTTCCACACCTTTAATAATTTTTTCAATAAAATTCAAACTCAATCATGGTAATCATGGTATTAATAATTTTAAATATAAATCATGAATAAAAAAATCATAAAAGGGTTATTAAAAAATCCTCATGAAATGGGATAAATTTAAATAAGAATGTCACCTGGAATCGCACATAAAAAGCTTCCAATAAATGAGAAAATTGGTCTCATTTTATTGAATGAATATTTTATAAAATAAAAAATTATATTATACACTGATAGAGGCCCTTAATTAAATTAAATTGAATGATATGTTGAAGGTAAAAGAAATTGAAACCACTAATAAGTAATCATTTAGAATTCCACTGGAATAATTAGAAAGGAATATAATGTGGTAGAATTTTTCTTCAGGGTCCTTTTACTAAAGTTTAGGAATTACTTTACACTCTATGAATATAAGGATGTATACATTATTGATGTATTTATAATTTAGATTCAAAATTTCAACCTTTCATTATGCCTTAATAAATTTTATTTTCATATCTTACTCAACGAATGGGAAAACCATAAATGACTGCTTCATTCATCAATGAAAAAAAAATCAATTTTAATGGATTATATGATCCATAAAACTATGAAATTTCATTCCATATTTCTCTAATAATTTTCCATAAAAAATATGGGATGAAAATGTTATCCAATATAATACATTAGTATCTAAACCGTAAGAGAAACACCTCTTGTATATCACTAATATTAATTCATGAAATATTTTATCTAAAAACAAGTATAAATTCTCTAATAAAACATATAGTCTAGTGGTAGGTGTTAAAACCTTACCCGCTCCACTGATGGGTTGAAGAATTGTGGCCATGATGGATGTGATGGAATGTCACCCGATATGAATGTTATCTATTTTCTAAAACTATATTATTATAATTAATATTTTGTTCAATGTGTAATAACCCATAATAACCTCAAAATAAAATATAATTTAAACCATAATGGCTTTAGGTTCCAATTATTAATATTACCAAAATAGTAAGGGAATTATTACATAAATAAATTTTTCACTAAAACTGTCATAAAAATAGGTTTTATTTCCATGTGTGTCCCAAAAAATCACAAAAATATTAGTAAAAACTTGTTACATGAAACAAAAATGGTTAGTTTAAGTCATTAAATATATAATTAATCATAATCTAAAAAATTAATAATAGAATAAATAATTATTACTTTGAATTAATACATAAATGCTTCTAACATTTAACTCATTACTTATATTTTTCATTATTTTTATAACCCAAAAAAATATTGGTAAAAAAATTATATTTGAATTATTCAATACCAATATATAAATACATAAACCATTTTATTTCAATGCAGTTCATTCCATGTTCATGGACTCCCCATTAGATGATGTAATTTACTCTAATAGTTTCCAGGTTCACAAAATTTTGGAGATCAAATTATAAAATGATATAAAGGATGAAATTTATTTCATTTCATGAGACTCTTTTATCCTAATAAAATTAATTAATGTATTCTTTTTCTATCAACAGATAGAAAAACATCCACTCCATTGACACGCATTAATTGGCTTCTGTATCTACACCTTTGGCATAAAAAAAAATTTAACCTTCATTACTCTATGGTATTATGCACTAGATACTTTAATAACTCAATCCTTCTATATATTGGCAAGTCTTATAGTTAGTTATGGTAAAAAGAATTATTATACATTAGGAAACATATTATTCAAATACTAATATCATTAACTCCTTTTAACATCGAATTTCATTATTTTAATCACCAAATTTTTATTCGTGTTCAATGTTAACATTATTCTTTCATGATCCAGTGATTGAAATATAAAAAATATCCTAGCATGAGACACGATAATCAAAATGAAAAACACATATATTCATTTATATGATGTCTAAATCATGAAAACTTCTTTTAAATATATGAAATATTTTTTTCAACCTAATATATTATTTTTCATAATATATTCAAATCCATCAAAATTTATTTTAATAAAATTGGGAATTAATAAAATCATATCCCCCGAGAGTGTAAAACATGTTATACAGTGTGGCCCATTTTCATTTTCTGGGTAATTCATTAGTTAAGATGACATGCATATTTCAGAGTTATTACACCAAGGTTCAATTCATTCTGAATGATGTCCAGTAATTATATCCTGATAGGGATGTGTCACCTAGAAAACCACAATATATCTATCATACCCTAACATTATGATGGTCTTAAAAAAATATATTCAAAAACTATCATAATGTTATGTTCTATAATATATGTTAATCTAAATCTATATCCCAAGGTTTCTACAAATCATCTTATGATACAAACTCTAGTAAACCCAACTTCAGTATCCAAAATATAGTTTCTAAATTTTTATACATGCATAAGATAAAACAAATGACATCATGAAGGACCTAATAGTTTATTAGTCTCAGTAAACTTGATACATACAGGATTCCCATATTAAATTATAATATAAAACATACAAAATAATTTGGAATTAAATAATATCATTATCCAATTTATCATATCCATACATATCATACATAGTAAACTTCAATGATTCCTATGAAATTAAATAAAATAAGGGTGAGATGAATTGATCAGTAATAGTTACTCAATGAAAAAGCTACCATGAGTATATAATGAATAATGAATTTAGAAAAATTAATATAAAAAGGTAAATATATTGACACAGATTCCATTAATTAAATAAAATTTACAAAATTTATGGATAATGCATACTAAAAATTATAATTTAAATAACTAAACACAATTTCCATTTAAATAGATTTACTATCATGAATATATAAGGTATAATCAATATGGAAAGGTAAAAAAATGAAAATACATTCCATTAAAATAAACTTATTAGCTTGAATATATAATGAATAATAAATATGGAAATATAAAAACCTGAAAAAATATTCCCTTGAAATAAGATGAATATAATGAATCATTAAGGAATACTAATAATTTAAAGGTAAATAACTAAACATTCATACCATTTAAATCACAAAAACAAACATTAATTGATAAGGTTTTGTCAATATAGAAAATTAAATTACAGAAATCAAATGTTATTTAATTGACAATTAATAATGAAATGAATCGAGATATAATATCATTGTAAAATTCTCAAGGAAACAGATAAATTATTTTTTATCAATTTGATCCCAAATAGTGTGTCAGGGCCAGACAAATTTCCAGGATCTTTTTATAGGGATGCTTGGGAAACAGTTAATGGGGATATGGTGAGAGCAGTAAAATACTACTTCCAAGGGGGGAATTTTCCGCCTATATCATGTGAAACAAAGATGATTTTACCCCCGAATGTGTGCAATCCCTAATACATTTTGCAGTACCTTCCTATAAGTATATTCAACTATCCATACAAGGTTCTTGCAAGTATTATTAACAGAATGATGGATCCCTAATTGATATCTTGGATGGCTCCAGAGCAAGATGGATTTATTATTGGGTGGTAAATATAGGGGGAAATTGGAATAGTGTAGGAGATGGTGAGTTAAATCAACAAAAAAGTCTTCTGAAAAAATATGGTGGTTAAATTAGACAAGAGAAAGTCTTCTGATATGATGGAATGAAGATTTATTCTAAGGGTTTTGATATGCATGGGGTTTTCCAACTGTACATGGGACCTAATGTTTCAGTGCTTCAGTTCATCTTGGATCTAAACCTCTTTTATGGGAAGGCAATTTGGTTTCTTCGTGGCCTAAATAGGGCTTAGGTAATGATATCCCCTCTCTCCCACTATTTTTATCTTATCCCAAAATTCCCTTAGATACTCAATTAATCGGGGGGTTCGCATTGGGAAAATTCTTCCTTATAGGAACATGAATGCTATAGGGGGAATTTTTCATCAAATGTTTGCGGATGACATGATTCATTTCATCAATGGCAGCAATAGATCAGTTCTTAGGATAAACTAGATACTTGGTGATTACTGTAAGTGGAGTGGGCTCGTGTTCAATAGGGAGAAAAGACTTTATTTTACTACAAAGAATCTCTCACGTAGGAGGGAAAGGTCCCTTGACAGCAATCTGAATATAAGAAGAAGGTGTTTTCTTATGAAGTATCTCAGAGCACCGGTCAGTCCGAAATCTCTGGGTATGCAACACTTTGATAAGACCGTTAGTAAGATCACATGGCACATATGCAATTGGATGAACGTTTTTATATCATTTGGTGTCCGTATAACACTTGTCAATAGTGTCCTAGTGTAAATCCCCATGCACATCCTATCCACCACAAGGGTTCCCAAAAGGGCCATTGCTAACATAGAGAGGATTCTGGTGGAATTTATATGGGATGGGAAGATGGAAGGCAGAAACCACTGGGCTTTTGCAGAGCACCTGACAAGACCAATTTCGAAATAGGGAATCAATATGAGGAGTGTTTCTTTGACTATAGAAGGGTTACACGTGAAACTCATGTGGGAGGATATGTATGGTAAGACCCTTTGGATCACGATCATGAAAGATAGATATGGTCCGGATGTGAACATACATAGATCAAACCCTTCGAAGATATGGAAGATTACCCATACGTATATTGAGACCCTGAGACCTCTATCACGTTGGCTGGTGGGAAAAAAGAGATGTAAATTTCTGGGAGCATAACTATGGGTGGCAGGCTATGGTTTCTACCCTGCCCTACAACTCTCATTTCCTTTAGGGAGGCTTGTGATCATCCAGGTTTTACTCAGGCCATCCTTGATGAGTACCAACAGATCTGTTTCAATAATATTGTGCTTAAAGATGATGCAGATAGACTCATTTTTCCGTGTTCCACGTCTGGAGAGTTCTCAACCAATTATTTCGTTCGTGTGAGGACAGTTCCAATTAATGCCTACCCATGGGGGAAGCTACTGTGGTGCAAAGAGGTGTTGTCCAAATTTTATTTCCTTTTTTGGAGAGTGAGACATAATTGTTTACCCACGAATGATAGAATTCAACACATGGGGGATTGTCTGGCTTTTAGGTGCTACTACTGCAGGGAGCCAAAAAATGAAATGGTGGGACACCTATTTGTGGATAGCGACTGGGAATTCTGGGTGTGGCAGGCACACAGGTCCTTCACTGGCTAGAATAATCAGGGTGGGACGTTTCATTATTTCTCCATTTTTTGGTTCCAGGGGGTGGGCGAGCGGGGTCCCGAGAGGAAAGGTCGAGCTGTTATGCTCATGGTGGGATGCTGGACCATCTGGAATGCTTGAAACGATGCTCGTCTCAATAAAACAACAGGTTCTCATACTAGCATCACCATCAAAATGAGGAATACCATGCTGGACTTGTCCAGTTTGTGCACTGATTGCCAGGCTGCTCCGTCGGTAAGGCCTTCTCTTCTGAATCATATTGTATCTAACCAGGACAACAGGCAGGGGCAGGGGTTATTGGGTCCATTGTTTCCTACCCAGATGGGTTTTCAAACTTCATTCGGATGGTTCCCTTCTCAATGGGGAGATGCCTGGTGGAGGGTTCATAAGGGATAGGGAGGGGTCGGTCGTTGCTGCTTTCTCAGCTCGGTATGGGAGGGGTGATGTCGTGCAGGCGGAAGCCATGGCCATGGTCACCGGGCTGGAGTTATGAAAACAAAGGCACATCAACCTCAAGGCAGTGGAGACAAACTCAATAATCCTCTATAATTCATTGTTCGGCACGAATAAGTACCCCTGGAACATTTCTTACATGATCATGAAATGAAAACATCTCCTGGGAGTCCACACAGAAATCACTCATACTTTGAGGGAAGGCAACATGGCCACTGATTTTTTGGCCTTCGTAGCTCCGATGACCGAAAGTATATCCTACTTCCTTCACATTGTCTCCTTTCCAACAGAGGGAATCAATTTTATTATTAATGATGTGTTGGACCTTCACTAATTTTGACCCCCTTGACTCATTGTTTTCAGGATTGATTTTCACAAATTAATAAAAATGGTAGTATTCAGTCAGTCGACACTTAATTATATGATTTTATGGTCTCATAAATCATGATATATTAAATATCAAGACCGTTAACATGATAATTATAAACAATGGAAAAGAATAAATTTAATATAATATACTGACATGCATTATGAGACTATAGATACATCATGGGGAGATATATTTATATACCCCAATTCATAGTTAATATACAAATAATCCCTTATATATGGAATAATTTAAATAATTCATTAATTTTTCTCATAATCATTAAATATCATTATCAAGTAACATATAAAAATTTACTAATATTTCATTAGATAAATAAATATCATTCAATTTTGAACACCATATATAGATCTCATATATGATTTATATAATAATCTTATCCCTGATAAATAATATAGATATTTAATAGAAATTCAATTTACAATGATCATTGTAAAGAAAATTTCACAAGGGTATGTTAGTGACTAAAAAAAATTAATCATGAAAGTGATTGTCAATACATTTCTAAGTCAACATCATAATTATCCATCCATAGAATAATATCAATATTATTAAGAAATCTTATCCTGAGTTTAATATAAATAAAATTAATGGTTTATTTCATTCATGTCAAGAAATATGATAAATATTTGAATGAAAACATTTCATAGGAAATTAGATATTTTTACACAAACAATAATTTTAAAAATATATAGTAACCAAATTATCTGAAAAAAAACCATTGAAAAAAACCATTGATAATGATAATGTAATATTTAAAATATGGATTATTCTTGATGGTATAAATTTTAATATGTGTCGTACACGTTAAAATAAATATTCCATTCGATCTTTTAGTGATATTCAATTTATAATTTATTTGGATATATAATGAGTATTATTATAATATTTTTTACAAAAATAAAAAAGGTGGAAATTTTAATGTAATAAATAATTTACTGAATTAAAAAATAAGAATATTATAAAAAAACTTGGTTAAAAAAAATGGATTTTTGACAAAAAAAATAAAATGAATCCATATTTTCTTAATATAATTTTCTATAAAATCAGAAGTATTAAGGTGTGGATAAATAGAAATATCACATGAAAAAATTAATGAATAACCATATGAGAAAAATGAGATGGGTTTATTATCTGATGATGAAATAATAGCCTTCAATGTAAATTCATGTATAAACAATCAATATTAAAATGACATTATGAAATATATCATTATAGTGATCATAAATTTTATGTAAAAATTAACTCCTAAATTTATTACAGGTATAAAATTAGTTTACACATAAAATAATTTCACATGGAACCTAATATATTCAAGAAAAATTAGATATATAATAATAGAATTCTAATCATCATAAAAATGTTATATTTCCTAAAAAGAATATTATGTTATTAAATTATTTAAAACTTATGGATTCTCATGGAAATCCCCCTAGGAGAAAATAATTAAAATTAGAACCTATATTAGTATGGATTATAAATGAATAAAATTTTTCAGGTATAAGAAGAAATATAAACACCAGGGAAATAGAATTAGGTCTATAAAATTAAAACATTCCTCAATGAAGGGAACATAAAACAATGTCCCATAAATCATACATCGTATTAGTATAACATGAATAAAAATCTTGTTAAATAGATAAACGAATTATATTAACATATAAAACAATGATTTTCCATTAATATCAAATTTTATTGTCTTGTAACATCATATCACTTCTTCAAAAAAGTCATTATTTTTACAATTTCTGATGTTAATTACCTTGTTTTCTCATGCCAGCCTTGTCAAAAACATTCTAGTTCAATAAAGTATCATATAGTTACGTCATATCTAAAATTATATTAACTTAAAAATATAATTTTTTCATTGGATATTTATTTATAATTATAAATAACTTTTTGACATAGAATATGGATCACATCAATTCTTAGAGACGTTGGGTCGTACGTTCAAACAAGTGACATTATAATTTCCTTATGTGTGAAGGTGTGAAAAAGTGGGTTGTAAATTTTTATTAAATAATCAATATAATATGTTATATAATATAAATTTATTCGAAAAATTATCTATATTACATTCCATGTAATAAATAATTGGAAAATGATTCACATTACTTCACGAGGGTATTATCCACTGTACCCATTAGTGTTTTTACCATATTTTAAATGATATGATAATTAGTAATTAATATGTTATACTATGATTCTATATTTATAATAATACCATATATATAATATAAATATGTTGAACCCATCATTATATATATCTTGTAATGGTGGTGATGGGAGATGAGTAACATCAGTTCGTGAGTTTCTTGTCTGTCATAGAGACGATCAATGGTGTTTTTCCCCATTCGGCAGAGGAAGATATTTGTATATTACAAGAAAATAACAGAATAATAATTTAGAATATATATGATATTGTGGTTTTAAATAATTATATTTTATTAATATTTTAAATAGTTATAAGATGAATGAATTTATAAAATCTTTTTTAAAAATGATACCCCTTCTTCGGACAACTACAACATGTTTTTACCAAAATGCTTTATAGGTTTCCATTTTGAACAATAAAATGGATATAGGTATATTTTTAAGTAGTAAGGAATTTATTTGTAAAGGCTAATCTGAACCAAATGGATTTTTATGTTTGGAAAGTGGAGGAGATGTGGGTGACTTTAATATGTTAGAGCAGTGTAAAAAACATTTATTTATGAAATGATTCCATGAAACCAATTTTTTTGTAATTCAAGAAGCCAAAATATTGGTCAATGATGAATCTTATATGTAATAATGATAACATATTAATATAAAAAATATTTTTAACATGTTTTTAGGTCATTTATCTCTAATAATTATAGTTGAACCCCTACTATATCACTTATTCCTGAGGCAACATTATTTATATATTATTTATTTTACTATGAATAATAGTAAAAAATTTAGTTAATCCTATTATATTATATATATTATTATCAAAAAAATATGTAATACATTATTCAAAATTCATTTAACTGATATTTAGGAATCTAATTTAATATCTTACACACAGTTACAACAAAAATATGGGGTTCCAAAGAGAAAATTGTCATTGATATATTAGGATTTAATGTCAAAATTCAACAAAAAAATTAACACTAATAAGAAAAATTAGAATCAAAATTTATATAAATTGAATAATTTAACTTTCATGAAATTATAAAATATAATCAAACCATGTAATGTATTTTAACTAAAATGGATTTTCCATACAAATCATTAATTTTTACTATTTATTGGAAAATTAAACAATGAAGAATAATCCCTAAAATTTACCCAAAGATGATTTTTATATTATTATTTAAAAAATCATTTCAATAAAAAAATTAATTTTAATTTATTGGTAGAAATTAGTTTATAATTTTTGTGCAATGTGAGAATATAATATTTTTTGGAATAAATCAACTTTTTCAGAAAAAAATATTTTTTTATAAAATGATTTTTATATAACATAATATAACATGATAAGTATAATTTTTATAATTTTCATTCTAATCTTGATAATAAAAAATTTCATTCTAATTTATAATTCTATACTATATAATGATTCATTTAAGAACTTGGTTATGTGTTATGTAAGTTATCGAAGATATTAAATATGCTGAAATATATTTTTTTGGTTTTTTAATCATAGAGATGTGATTCCCATATTAAATAAAGACCATTGTTCTTATTAGATATTTTTTTTATAATATTTATCTCACTAGGGCTATAAAAATTACCCCCAACTCTATTTTATATGATCCGTATATGTTCTAAAAGTTTATATATTAAAAAAGTGTCCTAATTCATGATATCTTAAGATATATAGTGATATGTAGATTTTTTATGCTATACCTATTTGCGAGTTTCAATCCAAAACATCACATCATATTAATAATTGGGCCATATATATCATGTTGTATTATCCTTTATTGTAGCATCACTAACACAAAGATCATTCCATTCCAATCAAAAATGTATATATGAAAATAGACTATAAAATTGTCCCCATGGTACAACCATAAACATTCAGATACCTATCTACACCCTCTAAGACAATAATGTTCTTTCAATTATTCATCATCAAATGTTGATGCATAGAAAAACCCCAAAAGTTTTTGTCATATGATGTTAACAATAATGAAACATGGTCCATCATGGATGAGATAAATCATTATTCAATGGTATATGATATAAAAATTAACATACCTAAATAATATATATATCAATGGATGATTTTCTATGGTAACGATTCTATCAATACAACCAAGAAAGAATGAAATTTTACTTTTATAAAAATACTATATTTGAACTTGAGTTTCCTATATTTTTGTTAGGTCTCATCCTTATGGCATGGATAGATCTCTGATGATAGGATAAAGCCAATAATCTCCCTCTTTTTAAAATTATATTCATGTATTACAATTTCTCTATATATATAAATTATCAAGATATATTTTTTAACTTTATTTTAAAATATATTTGTATGGATTCATAACCATTCTTATTGTATTTATAGTGTTTTTTGAGATATATATGTTTGAATCATCCCAAAAAGTAATCATCTTCTAAACCCTAAAAGAATATAATTTCCAAATTTACAAGAAGTTAATATATATTAAACCATATGCAATTATGAACCCTTTTTTATAGAAACTATATATTGATTTATTCATTTAAATATATGATATTCACTTATCTTTCATTATTATTTTTAAAACCCAATGATGAATCATTATCTAACTTCATTTAAAATAATCATCAATAAAAGGAAAAAAAAAATTATATAATTTTTATATTATTCAATCCACCACCTGAATGATAACTTCAGTATAAAAAACATCATGGAAAAATAAATTTAAATCAACATATACCTATCATGGATTATATTAAAAATTTTATTATGATCTGAGTGAAAACTATTTATAATTTTTTTCATGATAAAATATTCATCACTACAAACTAATAAAATCATCATTTTCTAGGAAATGATCATCTAATCATTTTATATAGGAAATCATTATCGACAAAGACATTATTTTTGTTTCTAGTATTGGATATCCATGAAATTAATGTTCTATTTAATCGCCCATTTTTCAAATTACTATAGTAATGTTTCACATTACATTAATTTTATATTTAATGGTGTTTGTATTCCTTTATTTCGTTTAAAATTATTGGACTAAAACTAAAACCCTTAATCATTAGTATGATAATTATGAACATTTTTTTGTAAAAATGTCCAAAATATGGATTAAAGTGAACATTGGATTTTTATTTAGCAGCAGTTTTTGTTTTCCCTTACAAAATATTCCCTCTTTTTTTGGTATTAATATTATGACTATAAAATACTTAAACACACTATTGATAAAGATTCCTATAATGATGGTAGTCCAATTCCCATATCATTTTTTTATTTCCCTTACTTCATATAATAAAAAGTAATTCTATAATATTTGAACTATTATAACCCAAATATTTAATAAATAGATATTTCATATTTTTAGGTCATTATTTTTTACATTAGTCAAATATTAGCTTGGTCATGGTAATTTATTAGAGTCATTGGAAACATGGAATAAAAATTTATTGGTTCGTAATTTAACTACACAATCCCCTACTATTTTATTCAATATTAGAAACTATCGTATACATATTTTTCATAATATTTTTATTCCTAAAATATGGTAAGGAAACATAGGAAATTGTGATTTTAAATTCTTAGTAAGGGTATTCATGGGATATACAAGAACATAAAATTTGAATAACAGTACGAGAACATGTTTATAACTTTTAAATACCATAAAATAAATTTAATATATCATAATACTGAGACATGGAATAAATGTATTCATTCCATAAGTAATTAATTATAATGAAAGCATAGAACATTATCCATAAGGGCATAACATTGAAATAATACATGGATTTGTTGCATTCAAATAATCCCCGAAAATAATTTCTATATTTTTCAAGGATCATTACCATGGATTTCATGGTTGAATAGTTAAAATACCCAAACAATGTTAATATCGTAGTTTGAATCCCAATACTATAATAGTTAACATTTTCATTACTAAAATGTGTCACTCTGAAGTATTATCCTATTAACACCATGAGGTATCACTCACTATCTGATGCATTATAGGGAGATATAGGTCTAAAAATTTACATAATTAAAATCAAACATATATATTCCCCAAGTTCATAAAACATTATTCATATTGTAACACAAGAAATGAAATTGGATTCATAAACATTTTAAATTATAATTCCCATTTCAAATGATAAAAGTGATTTATAATTTTCATCATTTGTTCATATCATCACTCATAAAAAATTAATGGGTTTAATAATAGTTTCATTATAAAGTAAACCTTGTATGAGAAATGGGTTTCATAAAATATATATCTTCAGAAAAATTAAACATTTATAAAAATAATAAAAAGTTTATACTTTCATACTATCCAGAATAAATAATTAGTAACATCAAAGGGCTACATATTTTATAGAAACTTATTTTTAATGATCATATGCAACAATCTAATAGTAAAATGACAATTTAGATTCAAAATAACGTTATTAAAAATAATCCAAAAAAATTCAAAATACTTTTCATTGAAAATGACCCTTGATATATATAAAGGAATAATTTATTTATTTATTATTTTAGAAGATGTAAAATTGTATTCCATGTCATACATGTTAAAAAAAATTATATTTTTACATTGAACATATATAATTCACAATTTACATGTTTGTAAAATGATAGAAAACAATTCCTATTTAAAGTCATTATTATAAGAAAAAATGGTAAAATTTTATTTAATTAAAATTTATAGCAATTTCAACCATGTTATAATAAATTATTTGAATTCATTTATATGTAAGATCATGGTTTTTCAATATAATAGATAAATAAAGTTAATTTTTCTTAAAAATATTATTTCATTATCATGAGTACATAAATATAGTAAAATAATAGGAAAATATATTTTCTCAATAAAAAAAGTATGAGATGAAATTTTATGAGTTTCATGAGAATTTGATCAGAAGATATCATCATCAAAAATTTAATAATTCAATATAATTATAAACAATGAGATTTAAAATTTAAATAAATTACATTAAAAAAAACAAATATTATGCTCCATAGGATAATAAATAATCAAATCATTTGACAGAATGAATAAAATTATGTCAATGTTATATCATGTCAAAGATTATAACAAGCCATCCCGTGAAAACCTAACCAGTCACCAGAGCTAGTCCATTACACAGTTTGGTAAAATAAATATAAGATATCATATATTGAATATATAAAAAATGATATACAATAAGAGTACTATGGAGAAACAAATTTAAGATACCACAGATCCAAACTGAGAAAAATAGACAAGAATGACATGTATAGGAGACAATCAACCATGTTACCAAGAGTTACCACTAAATTAAACCAAATTGAAACTACAGTTCAACGAGATGGTTCCAGCCTCCAAAATTCTCTTCTCTTTACCTGAATTCTAAAAATAACGTTTTACAACTGCCCATAGGAAGAAGTAGGTTATGAGAATCATGTACCAGGTGGGTACCACAAAAAGATTATATAAATGTAATAACAAAAATAAAGAAATAGTATAAGCTTTACAAAATTAGAATTAATTTGATAAATCTAAAAGTTTGAAATCCATTATCAAGCCAAACATCTGTTTTTAACAAATTTAAAGCTATATATACTAAATCCATAAATAAATCAAGAAAATATTCCAAGAAAATAAATATACATGTGAGACAACATCCATGAAATAAATTATCATGAAATAAATAAGTAGAAACAACAATGAAACTACCAGGATATCTGTAGACAATTGGAAAATATTTACTAGTTACTCACATTACCAATCATAGAATAAACATGGATCAAAACTTATTTTTAGGCCTACCATATACCAGAAACATATTAGAGGCTACATCCTTGTAATTTCATATGTAATTAGTATACCTATGTATTTATCTCAATGTACAAAATGTCCCCACTGTAAAATCATGGTCAATTCCTATGTTATTAACCACATAAAAATTTTATAAAACAATTAAAATACAATAAATTACACTTCTATGTTTTAAATTCCATTTTTTAATCTTAAAATATGGAAATTTCATTAGAAAGGGAAAACCAATTAAAAACATGACCCAACAATCATTAAAATTTCAATACATTCAATTATATTTAAATTAAAAATAAATTAATTTTAATAATATGAAATTCAATTAATTCGAATAGTTGAAAATATCTACCTACATGAAGACTGTAGAAAACAGAACCTCCTTTGATAATGGGGATTTGAAACAACAAGTTCTACCTTAGGAGGAAAATGTATGAGCAATGCTTTAAAATGATTGATAGAAAGAAAAATTAAATCATGATCCCTACCAAAAATAGTGCTGAAACTACTAATATGAGGGAAACCATGTAGAATGCCCTTCCTATAGATATGAGTTTCTTAACCCTACGAATCAATCACCTAAAAATAGATCCAGTTGGATGATAGACTCCTAAAATATCATATTTTGGGATCTCTATCTGAGTGGAGGAGCCTACGAAAACAAATAATCCCTAATCCAACCACACAACACCATAATAACTTGAACATGGAAAATTTCATGGCATGTAATATTTTAAACATTATGAATCTATTTATTTTTTATTTATGGTGAAAAAACACAACAAATTTCTAATTTAAAATAAGATATCACATTACATGAGTTATGAAGACTCATGCTATGAAATAAACTCGTGTGATGAGTCCGGTAGGAATTAAAAAGTATGAAATTTTTCCAAAATCATGTAGCATCCTAGATAAATACTAAAAAATATGAGGGAAATGTTAAAATGATAAAAAATCAGTGACATTACCATTAAGTTTATCTTATGAATTCGAGGATGAAAATACTCGCCCAAAGAAAAAGGGAAACCATAGACAATGATCACAACGAACCTAACTTGAAGTTAATATGGAGTTACAATATACCAAGTATAAAATAATTCCTTCCATAGAAAGAGATCAATATCATAGATCCGCAATACTAGTACGCCACTACTACCTTAGCAGTGAATCATGCTCCCATGTCAAGTGGTGATCTTTTCTACACTAAAGCAACACCCATAATAGGGTAATCATTTTAACGTGCATTAACGTATCATAGAGATTTATAATCTGTATTGGCTCCTCAACCAAATTGGTATCAGTGCTAAGAACTACATAAATACATTTAATTACATGGGAAGGATCATGTGTATAAATACTCAACAAGGAAACAGGAAACACATCATGTTTCTAGTAAATCTAGATGGTACCATCAACATATAACCCCCCTATCTAGTATCATAATTATTTAAAAGGGTTTATAAAACCTTTATTTTTTACATGACTATTAAATCATTTTAAACAAAAAATTATGTCATTAAAAAAACATGATCCAATGGTTTAGTGTATTGGTAAAATTTTAGACCAAAATTGATTTTTACATAATGAAAAGGGAAAAAATTCCTTCTTTTATATCTTCTTATTCAGCCTCATTTTCCCCATTGTAACAGTAATCACCTATGGATACAAATAAATTAAAGGGGTGAGAAAAAATCCCATTAAGATGATAAATAAGTATATGAATCAATATATCATAGGTGAGAATAAAAATAATATTCATAATATAATAATTTGATCATAATTGTTATAATGTGAGGAAGAATTAGAAAAATGAATGGATTGTGGAAATTAATAATTATTAAAAATTATGTCGTAGTTGTCAAATACCACATATAGTTTCGAATAATGCCAGCATCATTTTCAAACATAACAATTTTGCATAATCATAAAGTCATCATTGTGAAAGATGATAGAATCTTGTCAACGAATATTTTACAATATATCATGAGATAAATCACAATACACAATGTATTACTGAATCATATACTTATAGGAAATGTCATCTCATCGAAATGTTTACATAATCGTGAATTCCAAATAGAATGTATAAAAAAACTCATTAAATAACCCATGGAAAGGAAATCTGTTTCATGAGAATTTAAAAAATCATACATTCTTGAATAAAATATGGATTTATATAATTAAATTTAATATAACAAACATGGTTTACAAATCATCAATCTTTTTTGAAGACTAAATAATATCACCAGGCGTAAAAGATATTTTTTTAGAAAGATGTGTTCTTATAGTGAAATAATCAAATTTATTATAAAATTGTTGTGGAAGTATATATATCCCATAAAAGTAAAGAGAGGTGAAATTAAATCATATTTAAGGAACATTGAACGAAATTTCTACATGAAATTTTGAGCAAAACGGTGATAAACCACCGAATGGGGATTGGGTATAACAATCCCCGTACATAACGTATGATTGTTTTATTCACATTAATATCATTAATATTCATAAAATCTTCATTAATTAATAAATCCAGAACCTCTTATTCATGTATTTTATTCGTTATAATTTTTTATATTTTTTTATGGACATTATGATGAGTTATATTGTTCAATCTCGTCATTCCGGAGAGTTCATTTTCTTGGTTTTCATGACAGGGTCACTTGAATATATATGCTTAGATCATTTAAAATTAGAAAAATTATCCAAAATGAAATTAAATTTTATTAATGAACTTCAATTTTTTAAATTATATTATACTTTTTTATATATGAAGAGTATTAATTATATAAAATGTTAATATTAATATTATACATTAATTTGGGGGTTTTCAATCATCACAACCATGTTTTTTCAATTTAAAATCAGGTAAATATGTTAGATACCAAACATAAAAAAGGATGTAAAATTTAGTTTATTTTATATTTCCAATAATACAATGTTTTTATAAGGAGAGTTCAAGGTTATAAAAGGAAATTATAAGTTTTCGTCCTAGAATATGATAATTCAAAACCCCATAGATGATATTCTAATTTTGAGAATAAATTGGAGGGGGGAAGAGGTTCGATGATTGATTATTCCTTTTACATATACAAATTAATGTATATATATGTTACTAGAGTTATAATTCAACATGGATTTGGGGAGGTGAGAATGTCTTTGGAAGATAATAAGAAGTAAATTAAATTAAAATAAAAATAATGGGGATTTTTCCACAAGAAATATTATCTTTTGAGTTCCTCCTTTGGGAAATTCTATTTAGGCTTTAGTTCACAAAAATTTCACTTGAATATGTAGAAAGGATATTTTAGATAGTTGAGGACTTTTAATACAATCATAATATATTTTAAGGTGTGAGGATAGGGGTGGTGAGGGTGAAATTTATGGTGGAGGATATGGGAGTTTTTTTGGAATATTTTATTAATTTATTTATAATTTATGTGCATGACTATGATTAATTTTTATTACAATTACATAATAAAAAAGGGAGTGTGAGAGTTCAAGATTATGGTGCTTGGAATATTTATGATTTATAAATTATTAAAATTATCTTATAATTTTACATACCTTATATTATTATATTTCCCTATTCAAAAAATTCATAAATTTTAGAAAAATATAAATGATTCACCATAACCCTATTTTTATGTTTACAATTTATAAATGAACTACATTTTCATAAATTAGTTTACTAAATTTCAGAATAATTATAAATAGAAGAAATTATTTTTTACATAAATATTTATTTTATTATTATAACTGAATTTATGACACTTTTAGTAATATGTTATGGTTTTATAAATGTGTCTTATAAAAATTTAAAAAAATATTTACATATGGATATAATTTATCAAAATAAAATTTCATTTAAATTTAAATTTAAATTAAAAAATTGTAAATGAAAATTTATAAATTACAAAAAAAACAAAACATAATATATTATTTTTAAAACATTTATTTAATTTTATTATTATATAATTATATATTATTTTAATTTATTACATTCTTCAATTTTATATATACTTAAATATGTGCGGTTAATATTCAGATTGAAATATAACTATTCCTAATGGTCATGTTACTATTCCTCGTTTTGTGTTATTATTCCATCAGAATAGGTTTCATAGTGTTTATTAATTTCATTTATTCCATTCTTCATTTCTAGGAATAAATTTTTTATTTAGTTTCTATGATATGTGTATGATTAAAACTATACAACATAATTATAATAAGTGATAATAATACGTAGAAAAATGTTTTTGTTGTAACATTCTTCCCCCTTCTGAAATATATACCTAAATATTTCTATTTAAATAAGCGGGTCAGTGTATTTTAATATTATTTAATTATTAAATTAAAAAGTCACTTCATTATACATATGACTCCTCTAAAACATGTTGACATGGTTAGTTGTCTTGTTGTGTAAGAAATTGTTCCATAAGATCATAATTTTTATCAAATTCTCTTTATACGAGAGTTCATTATTCATTTGTACCAACACCATTTTTAGTACAAGTGACTGGTTAGGTATGTACGTCCTTATGATGGATATATTGAACATGAAATGAACATCAGCCATACATTATGGAATTGAAATCAAATAGTATTACAACCCTTCTCTATATTGCACACGTATACATGATTTATTACATAAAATTTTACTTAATACAACTTAGAAGATCGAGAGGCCTACCGTCTTTAGGGATTATGAACATTACATGACAACTGAATACATAAAATGCAATATATTTATTGGAAAATTCTATACACGCCCACAACATTCATTTGTACTTAGCACTAAATGTGATAATCTGAGGACATACATAAAAAGGGGTGATCTATAAACCCTCGTAAGTGAGTAGAAGAATAATAACTTGAAGAAAAAAATAAATGTTATTAAATCTGAATATCCATGGAGAAGAAGAGAAACCATTACATAATGGCATGATATAGCATGATTATCATAACATGGAATTTTTTCAAAAATAAAAAACATGGTATTAGCATAAGCCAAAGATCATTTCACATTGATTTGCATGAGTAGAACCTCTTTTCACATTAATTATCATGAATAAACATTCATTTAAAATTAATTATCATGAGTAAACCCTTATATAACATGTCTTATCATGACACAAAAATTAACCAATGCATTGGAACGCAATCAGGGTGAACCCTTTATAAACATTTCATTTCATGCATAAGTGTGCCACATAGAACATATAACAGAGAATCATTCACCATCATATGGTATTCCAATGTTAAGTAATGTTGAATACAAACATGTAACTACAATTCAATATTTATATATGCACAATGGTGAATACCCTCGATAGAAAAATTGGTATGGTATTTACAACATAATGAATTTGGATTGGAAAATTGTGGTGCAATTTTTGCAGTGTAACATCATCATATTGAAATTAATAGGTAATATTGATTAGAGTGAAAGGGGTCTCTCATGGTTTTACATGAAATAGATAGTAAATGGATCATGGAAGATAGTATCCAAACATATGAAATGTAATTTCGATGCATTATATGGGGGGAACATGAATTTAAATAAGAAGAAAGAGATCATTTGTGGAATTTATTCATGGTAATGGATGTACAAAAAAATAATTAATTAAAGATAAAGTGGTATATAATCAATACAAAATAATGTGGGTAGTATGGGAAAATGTGAAATATCATCCCAACATTTCTAATTGAAAATAAAATGGTATAACGACATGAATACTCTTTGATAAATATGAGAAAGGAATGAATACCTTACATGAGTGTGTGACTTCAAAAGATTATAGAGGGGATTAATGAGAACTTAGATCACCTTGGGAGGATTCTAGAGAGGGGAGGGCAGAGTAGGGACGTGATATAATTTTTTTAGTGAATATAAGTTGGAAATTATGTGGATTATATAGGAAATGAGTGGGGAATTCTTTAATATTTCACAATGTTAGTTTTGGAATCTATATAAATAAATATAAAGAACTAATATACATCCCATGCTTTTTCCACATTGTTTTAACCAATTTGGATTGTAAGATATTATTTTATAATTCCATTATCGAAACATATTAAAATATTGTCCTTTATTATGTGGAGTTGAGTCTCATTATTAATGAAATTAATTTAAAATCAAAATGTATATTATACATTTTGGAGTATTCACTAAAGATTTATATAATTTTATTAATAAATATAAAATCAGATTATTTTAATGGGGAAACATATATTGACCAAATAATACCCATTATTATATTTATTACACCATTTTGGAGTCATTATGGCATCAAAAAATACATATTTTTTCAAACGGTATTGAATTTTTTACCAAATATTTGGCTATCTACTAAAATTATGAAAAAGTCTCCGTTGAATAATTTTGATATCCTAATTCCAAAAATAATATTAATTTCTTATGAATTTTTTTCTAAATATGTGAATTTTCACTTTTAAAATTAAAACTTCTATATATTGAAAATTCACGGTTTTTGACAAAAATAGTTTTCAAAAAATAATAAAAAATAAAACTATCATCCTAAAAATTATATACTAATTTATTTTTAACAAATTTATCTTGATAATAATATTTTATTAAAATATTAAAAATTTCCAAATTCCAAAATTCATTATAATATTCACTTTTTGTTTTATCGTATAAAAATATAACTATTATCAAAATGATTAGCTATCTATATATCTTCTAATGTTGGAATTTTTCTGCCTACGTGTCACCACCACAATCTTCCACGACACTCCAGCTGATTTCACTCTCATTCATTCCTCCATTCAGAACACCTCACCCCCGCTATTTTCATTCCTGCGGGCTAGGGTTTCTGACTACCTCCATTCATCGTCTCCGCTACCACCTATAGAGCTCGGTCTTCGAACACTTCCCTTCGCCCGCATACGTCTCCACCTCCACCTCCATCTCTGGAACTCCAAGATCATCATCTTCGTTTCCGCCTGCGCCTCCGCACACGTCTCCACCTGCACCTTCGCATGCGCCTCCGCCTGCGTCTCCGCCTGCGTCTCCGCCTGCGTCTCCGCCTGTATCTCCGCCTGCGTCTCTTCCTCCATCTCCGCCTCCCCCTCCGTCTCTGCCTGCGTCTCCAGCACTCAGCGTATCGTCATCTCTATCTCCCTCTCGGCATGCGTCTTCGGCACTCAGAATCTTGTCGTCTCTATCTCTATTCATATAAATCCATAACCTTGACTCCGGAAATCATTCACATCACCTCGGCTCCATATCTCCATTCATCTTCACCTCCTATGTCTATCAGCACCTTCAATTTACCACTAAATACCTACTCTATTCCAATATCTTCTCTTTCAACCACCGAATATAACCTGCGACAACCACTTCGCGAACCCATTTAACATCACCTACAACATATTTAGAAATACTACAGATTTACATTTCTGGAACAGGTATGTTCTCCCAATACAGTAAAATTTTTAACCCTTCTACTTCATTTTGTTCGCAGATCTATTTGCGACAACTTCATTGGAGAATACCTTAGTCTGTCACGTATTCAACAACCACTATTCGTTGTTTTCTTTTTGGTAACCCATCAGTTCATCTGCATTTGATATTATCTACTGAAAACTAACAACTGTACTTCTTTTTCTATTTAGTTATTCTAAAATAATTTATATTTACCCATGATTTCTTTTCAATCTATGTAATAATCTGCCTTTTTAATTCTTGGAGCTGAAGATTTATAGATTGTTTGTTGTTTGACTATTATGTGAGACTTATTATTATCAAATATTTATTCAACATCAACTCATGGTTTATTATGATATTATCTACCATAATATACTATACTACAGATTTTATATTTGTAGCTTTATACATTCTCTATTCATTTATTCGAGTATAATTTATGTGAACTTCATTTTTACAATATTCATATTTGTATAAGTGTATTTTTTTAGCTAGACATATTCTACATAGTGTTTTCTCCCCATCAAAATTTTCATTAAACATAAGGATTTCATAACCATTAGATTCCAGTTCCAGAAGGTGTTCGAATTTTCCTCAGAAGTTATATCTTCTGAATTCTGTAGATTAAAACTCTAATGTTTTTCATATTTTAGTTGAATTAAAACATTTATTAGTCGTACATTTATAATATTTTATCACCATGGTTTATTATGCTGTCATCTACCATATTATAGTGTACTGCATATTCGGTATTTGTAGATTTATACATTCTGTATTCATTTATTCCACTTTAATTTATGTGAACTTCATATTTACAAGATTCATATATGTACAACTGAATTTGTTTAACTGGACATATTATACTTGATGTGGACTCCCCATTCACATTTTCTTCAACGTTATATAACAGAAAAAATTTCCATTACATCTACATGATTTTATTATTTTCAAATCCTTGAGAACGACATAATCAGAAATAGATTACAAGGATGCAATCCCCGTCGACATGTAGAGAGTTGCGATTACAAAGATGATTGATCATGCAATAATGACAAGCATGTTGTATTCTCTGTATTCTCTTCACCTGCAACTGTACTCTTATATATCATTCCACCTATGTAATCTATTTCTGATTATGTCGTTCTCAAGGGGTTGACAATGGTTTATTATGCTGTTATCTACCATATTATAGTGTACTGCATAGAGAGTTGTGTAGATTTATTCATTCTGTATTCATTTATTCCACTATAATTTATGTGAACTTCATATTTACAAGATTCAAATATGTACAACTGAATTTGTTTCACTAGAAATATTCTACTTGTTGTGGGCTCCCCATTCTCATTTACTTCAACGTTATATAACTGAAAAAATTTCCATTTCATCTACATGCTTTTATTATTTTCAACTCCTTGAGATCGACATAATCAGAAATAGATTACAAGGATGAAGTCCTCGTCGACATATAAAGAGTCATGATTACAAAGAAGATTGCTCATGCAAAAACGAAAAGCATGTTGTCTTCTCGGTATTCTCTTCACCTGCAACTGTACTCTTACATATCATTCCACCTATGTATATATTTTTGTCCTCTTCAACTTCTCATGAACATCATCTATGGAAAACATCAATACAACAAATCACCTTACTAAAACAGTAATGACACAGAGAGGAACATGCATGCCTTCATCATCTGTACCCATTGCCGGTAGCTTTATTTATACATGTCCACCGCATAAAGGTTTCCTTTCATTAAGCAACTAAAAAAATACATATCTATGTCTATCATGTACCTTACTGACATGATAAATGTTTCATTTTCTTAACTATTTACTGGACCCTTTACATTTGATAATTATTCGATAGTTGAACCTGCGACACCGTTTATCAACAATGTTGAAGATGAATCCCCCTGTCACCATTATCCATAAACGGTAAATATATTTTCATAATATCTTACAAAGTACATTAACTTAGTAACGACATATGACCTTATCTACCTCAAATATAACTTCTTTTAATTTTTCAATCTATGAAGATTGTTTTAATCTTTCAACGTTGAAGACTGGATCAAACAATAGAAGACACCGAATGAATAGCCTCACACGAGACACCATTCCATTCTGTGAGCATCCTCTCCTTAAAAAAATAATAAGTAACATTACATTTATTATCTCATCATTGCTTGAAACAAATATCCTCATAATCTATACTGTTTGAAGGTCTTCCAAATAATGTTTGTACTACTACAGCTTCAAGCATTTCCTCCTCATCACAGTTAGCCCTAACAGTACTCATTTTCCTTTTAGTGTCTCCCTTTTCTATATTACTTCATATGTATTTCAGTTCTACAATAATCAGTTCAACATGTAAAACCACTACAAACAACCTTTCCTCTTCTGTGATAGGTACATCATATATTCTCATTAGATTAGTGTCATTAATTTGTCAATATAACTATGAATATATGGATATTTTTCTGTTCCATTAAATTTTACACGGTCTCTCGACCCTGATCAGCCAGTATCACACTTTTATTGATTGAACATACAATATATACATATTATAAAGTTTAAACCATTATTATAACGCATTTTAATATCTCAACATATATTATTACCTGATTAGACTTTTTAAACTGATGGTCTAAACCGTGTTCTAAAATCTCACCCGTTATCTTGTTTGATGTTATTTTTACAATTATATCTGGATGATGTTCTTAACATACACATTACATTCACTTCATGATGTTTGGTTATTTTTTTAAGATCTGTGTTCAACATACACATATTTTTTAGACAATTAAATCCTCATAAATATTATTCCTATTAAATAATATAGAAGAAAAGCATATAACAACACTTTTCCAGTGTTCAATTTCGAATTCACTCATTTTGATGACATTATTCAGAAAAAGGTTCCAGAACAACACTTAATAGGTACAGTTTCTTTACACCTATTACCTTCTTCTACATTATTAAATAACATAATTTTCACTACGTAGGTAAGTTTTTATGTTTATAAATAATAGATTCTGCATGACCTTGGTAATTTTTCCTGTTTATAAATATCAAAATCTGCACAAATAAATAATACATTTTGTACAACAAATAACATATTCTGCATTAATAAATAAAATATTCTGTATTACGTAGTTACATTTTCCTGTTCATAATTAACATATTCTTCACTTATCAAGAACATATTATGTCCACTGAATAACATTCTCTTCATTAATAAATAGCATATTTTGCACTATTTTCATCTTTGTTTCACACTGGTGCTTTAGGAAGAGGACACCCCTAACACTTCATCTGTCTTATGCAATGTTGGGACATCAGTTCTTACATCTTCTACTACTTCATCTACTCAGGTGCATATTTATTTCTCCCTTCTCTAACTATTATAGTCATTTCATTATTAGACTATACAATACTCGGATGGAAGCGGTTCTTTTCTTTGACTATAATTAAATTTTTTTTTCTTCAGCTTAAAAAATGCATTATTTGACTTATATTTCTGTTGCAGTTGTGAATTTCACTAGCTCCATTCATCATTGCATGGTTCTGTTGAACAAATGTTCTGGTTTCTGTTGTACTCAAATATCATTAGGTTTATTACTATAGCTAAATATAGTTCACTAAATGTTCTGTTGTTTTTGTGAATTTCTTCAGGTTTCAATATGCATTCTGTTGTGAATTTATTAAGACAAATACATTTCTATAGCTAAATAAATTCTTTGAGTAATTGTATTGAATGAATGTTTGATATCTTTTATACACAATTATCACTTTAATTTTAAACTTATTAATTAATGTCTGTCTTTCATGTTGAAAAATATTTTTCGATATTTTGACGTCGATAATGCAGTGCAATAGAAGGTTGTAATGTACCCAGAGTCTACAACATCACCGAGCTCTGACATTGAGCTGCATTCCTGTTTCAAGGATAACTACAACAAAAAAACTGAAGTGAATGATTGACATGCATTTCTTTCATTTGAAGGTATTCTATTATCCTTATAATTTTTTCCCTATATTTACTTTCCCCTTTAAAGGTAGAGGGTTTTAACTATTTGAATTCATCTATAGGTGAATGAAAATTCTTAACTCTGAGTATACACAATTTAAAACTCTTACATGGTGTTGCTTTTTACATTTACATCTATTTTATTTGGATAATATATAGAGATAATGATCATAATTTGATAGCATAATCTTATGATTTCTTTTCTATGTTCTGTAATTTTTTTTATTATCTTAGCTATGTTTTTTGTTTGGAATTAGAAAACACAGAAATTCTTTTTATTGTTACAAAAATATGTATATCTCAAATTAATCATTTTTTGAGCTGTTTGTGTTATGATATGAATCATTTGTTGAGCTGTTTCTTCTATGTTTTGTACCTTTTAGCCACATGTATTCCGTTATCATATACCATTAAATTCACGTTTGGGCACTTCAATAAGGATCTATGGGTGCCCATATTAGGTACAACGTCATGTATGGATTTCCACCCAAATAAGAAATAAAGGGAAATCCCTATTGTGATAGTGTTTGTAATGGAAATGAGGAAGAAGATGGAATAAGAGGAATACATACTGCTAAATATGCTGAAATGTAGTCACAAGAAAACAATGCATGCACTAGATGGTTCAAAGATTGTTTTTTCATAGTGAAACCATTTTGGCAAGGAAGTCCACTCATTGGGGGGTCTTTTTGTTCACAGAGGCTGATTCTTTGTATAGAATGGGGTTTCCAATATCTCTGTTACATTAATACTTATGTAATTTCATTCTTGTTCGTTTTTTAATGTACTTTTCTAATTAATGTCGATTAGTTATTTTTATTCATGTATCGGAAAATTGATACTTATGATTTTTTTCTACAACGTGACCTATTTACTTTTCCTTATTCTTTTATATTTTCATACAAGTTTCATTTCATTTTTATTCAAAAAATGTTGTTTTTCTTTTCAATTGACTGTTATACACTATATTCTCCTATATGTTTTATATGTTTTTAAATAATTTTACGTTCCATCTATATTTTCCTATATGTTTCCCTTATATTCTCCCTCAAACATTTCTATGGATTATTTTGTACAGTTATGGTATACTAATGTTTCCCTTATGTATTATCATATATTCTCCAATATGTTTTCAATATTATCCTACATATTCTTCTATTTTATTTTCTTATTCTTATTTTATTATGTTTTTAATTCTATATATTTTATTCGATTACAGTTCAATATTAAGTATCACTATTTTTTTCAATATATACAATATTGATGTTTTTTTATTAATATTGCAATATAGTTTTGTCTTCTTGAATGTAATAATTTAACGTATTTCCATGCGAATGCACGGGCAAGTACTAGTTCATTTAAATATAAGGAACTTATATAATAATAAATCAACAAAAAATTATAATATTTTTAATAAATACCATATTTTAATATAATAATGTATATATTTCTCAAATGTATCATTTTTACCCATAAAATCAATATATCAATTTCATTTTTTAAAGAAGACAATTCCTATAAAATAATTGATAAAATATGACTTCTATTTAAAAAAAATGGACTAAAAAATATGTAACTAGTAAATTATTACATAAACCCTTATAACACTCATATAAGACCTAATTGAAATTATTGAAATGGTGACAAAATCTTGAGGTGGCTTGAATAACATCACTCGTGTGGTAATTTCAATTAACATGATCATCTAAAATATGTGATTCTATTAAATCTTATCATGTTGATGCTCGGCTTTGGATTAGTAAAGAGTGAAGACATGTGACACTAACTCCTTTTAGTGCTCCAAACAATGAGCTTTGTATGGTGAAAGTCTACTGTATTTGGCCATCCTCTCCTCGGTCTATGTTGAAATTATTTTATTTCAAAAAAAATGTATATTTATATCAATATTCTGAACACTGTTCAATGGCTATATTATTTGGGGCAATGATACTAAATGGTCATTTAAACTCAAAAAAAGAGTGCATGTGTTTTCTATACATATACATCATTAAAATAACGAAAATTTTATTTATATTGTATTGGATTGTTAAAAAATTACCCCTAAATAAATTATTCCCTTGAAATTTAATTTTCCCACACTAAAATAGATGAGGGTAACCTTAACAAATCACTTCCTCAGGTTCCAATGTTTCCTTTTTGAACTTCTGGTTTTTCCATAACACCTGGATGTGGGGTATCATCTTATTTTGTAGAACATTATCTCAATGATCTATGATCTTTTATTGATTCTATTAATAGGAGATACAATTCTCCAATAGAAACAACACAAGATTGAGTAAACATTAAGGGTCTTGTATGTACATCCTCAATATTGATACATGGAATACATCATGTACATGAGAGAGTTTTGTTGGCCACCACTCCGATGGAATAAATAATCTTAAAAGGGTCGATGTACCTGGGACTAAGTTTCCCTTCATTCCAAATCTCAACACACTCTTCCAAGGTTATATAGGAGGATTAACATTTCCCCAACCTGAAACATTAGGTCTCATCGATGACTTTCAGTGTAGATCTTTTATCGACTCTCAGTGGCATTGGGGTGTTGCTGGATAGTATTAACCTTCTCCACATTTTCATCGACCATTTCATGATTGAGAATTCCCCCCCCCCCAAATTCAACCCAACATGTTGATGTTCTATACCTCTTCCCCTAAGCTGATTCAAAGGGAGACATTTGGATGCATGGGTGGAGGCTATTTTTTAAGAGAACTCAAATAGAGGAAGATGTTGATCCCATCCCCCTTTGAAGTCCATTGATAATTATCTCAATATGTCATCCAGTTTTTGGATTTTCCATGTAGATTGGCCATCTGTTTGAGGATGATAATTCATACTGATGATCAGATCAGTATTTAGAGAATATTGAAGACTCTTTGAGAACATAGAGGTGAATCATTGATCATGATCGAATAAAATCGATATTGGTACTCTATATACCGTTACAACTTCTCTGATATATATTCGTTCTAGTTAATCCAATGTGAAATCCTCACAAATTTCAATCATGTGTGCAATCATTGTAAGACGATCCACAATAACATAGATAGTACTGTTTCCCTTGGATATATTTGGATGTCCTGTTACAATGTCAATAGTTATGTTTTATGTTGTCTAAGTTGGTATGGGTATTGTTTGCATCACCCCCTTAGATTATGCCTCTTGGACTTTAGTTGCTGACATACCAGAAACATTTATTTATACTCAGTGATCTCCTTATTCATAATATCCCCCCAATAATTCTCTTAGAGATCTTGATATATCATTTTTATTCACGAGTGAATGAATTTTTTATAACAAAGTGCATAATATAAAATTTATTTCATAAACAAAAGATTTGACGGAACACGTAGTCTAGCCCAAAATCTCAAAATTCCTTCCTCATTTACATTGAATTATGAGGATTTCCCTTTTATGATCATTTACACTTTCATATTAATTCCCATATCATTCTTTTGAGAATCATTTAACATTTTTAAAAGAGATAATTGAGATATAATTTGGGAATGGATTGATGATGTTCCCTTAATTAATATTCCCATGTCCATCGTCATAATATCTAAGAATATTGGATCCTTTTTAATACTCATTAGTAATAAAATCATTGGGTACTTTCTAATTAGAGCATCTACCACCTTGTTCTCATTCCCAGGGTGGCAATTGATTGAGAAAACATAGTCATTGATCATCTCTAACAATCTTCATTGGTGCATATAACTAATATTTCTCTATGAATATATACTCGATGCTTTTGTTATCCAAATATATTTCAAAATTCTACCCAAATTGTTAATGTCACCAAAATTTGTAATTGATGATTACCACAACCAACTGCAGATCATTTATTGGATAGTTCTTCTCATGGAAATTTAATTTCCTTGTAGAATAGGTCATTCCATTGTCATTTTTGATGAACAAACAACACAGGAAAATCTTTAAATTGTCATTCAATACCAGAAAAAGTTCTCCAGTTTTGGGTATTTTGGTCATGAGCATAGTGATAAGACTCCATTTAAACTCCTTGAATTCCTCTTCAGATTAATAATTCCAAAAAAACATTACACCCTTCCATGTTAACATTTTAAAAGTGTTTGAAAAGTGAAATAAATTTCTCACAAATCAACGATCACATCTAACTAACCCAAGGAAGCTACAGATATCCAGCATAGATGATAGAATCAACAATCCCTAAATTTTATTTGTCTATGAGGGATGTACAGATATCCCATTTCTTGTGATTATATGTCCCATTAATGAGACACTCTTCAACCAGAACTCACACAAGCTATAATTTCCAAATAGCTTCTCATTTCTCAAGGTCTCTATTACAATTCATAGATGCTCCTCATGTTTTTCCTTTTTTTATAGTATATTAGAATAATTACTATAAAGACAACCAAAATTTTGTTGAGGAAATTTATAAAATCACTATTCATAATGTCAAAGAATATTGATGGAGAATTAGTGAGTCCAAAATGCATTACTATAAATTAATAGTTCCCATAACATTTAAGAAAAGTTGACTTGGGGATATGATCCTTCTTAAACCTTACATGGTAATATCCTGATCACAGATCCTCCCTAGAAAAGTATTGTTATCCACGTAGCTAATCGAAAAAGTAATTGATTCATGGTAGATGACAATTATTTTTATCATGACTTTGTTGGGATAAATATTATTATTGCAAAGATACATTTACCCTTACTTCTTCCTAACGAGGAGGAATAGTTCATTCAATGGTGAATCACTTGGACATATAAAAACTTTATCTAGATTCACCTGTTGTTATTTTTTTATCTCCCAATGATCTGATAATTTATTCAATACGAAGTCTTGGATATTAAAAACACCCTATATATATGATCAATTGTGAATTAAACAGCTTTTCAAGGATTAAGACACGAAAATTCTTCTATAAACAATTTAACAAATTCCCTAACAGTAAGATTGTATTTGAGGATAGATACATTGAATAAATAATATGATCAAGACTTCCATCCTCATAGTGTAGTAATATCCATGCTTGAGATGATGGTGCTAAAGAAGATTTAACCTCTTCCTTGCACTTATAGTTAATCCAGGTTCAATTCACCATATGTAGAGTGATTTCCCTCTGATGGAAAATTATGATGGTTTTATATAGCAAAAGTTATTCAGTCGAATGAATTGCCAAAAAATCTATTAGAGGGAGTATGAAGAGGATTTATAGGATGTTTAATCCACAAGATGTGTTTGTGACAGATTTTTATTCATGAGATTCAAAAATTGCCCCATTTTCCATTCTCAACAACATCTCTACATCCATGATTTATTATGGTGTTTGAATTGATATACTAAACATTTGGGATTTAAAAGAATTCATATAACTATAATCAAATAGTACATTCAATATTATTGAATTAATAACTATAATAACTATCACCAATTTGTGGTCAGGATTTTCATTAATAGTATTGATGGAAAATATCACCGATGCTGCTTTGGAGGTTGTTTGTTGCATCCAAAAACCCATGTCTTATGGAATTGGTTTGAAATGTTCCTGAGTTCTTTGTAGTTGTAACAATGAACAATGTTTAGAGGGTCGAATGGATTGTTCCAATCCACTGTCATAGTTTCTAGGTATTATTGTCAGAAATAAATGTTTAGGTTCCCCTCTATTCTACACCTACATAATTTCGTCGTCCCCTTTAGAGAATTTATTGGGTTCTTCTCACCGCATCATTGGTATGTGGGATGCTGGAATGTCAAAGAACACATAGATATATCCTTTGGCCACCAGAGATTCTCCAATCTCCATTTCAAATTTTTTGGAACAAAGGACGATTTCCTCATAGATATCAAATTCCGGATCGATAGGGATTATCATAGGCTATGCTTCAGCCCACCAGAGATGCAGTCAACCTTGTATTTAGGGGTAACGATAATGCTGGAGGCATATTGTTCAAGCCCTGGGATATTTTTCTCGTACACTGTGATGGATTCATCTTTTTTATTGATTTAGGTAATGTATGTCCTTATCCATCATAATTTGGAGTGTGTGAGGAAAATATTTATCGGAAAAAATATTCATGATATCCTTTCATTCCAACACCTCAACCTCTTCCTTATTATTTGTATTTTTGATAACTGTACACCATTGATTAGAATCACCCTCCACATGATAATCTTCCAGAAGAACATTCTCTTTTTTGGACCATTGAAGGATGGAGACTATCTTCCCAAAGGAGTTGACCCGTTGTTCGACGATTGAAGGATAAGATGATCTAATTAATGTAGGAGGCCCTTGTCTCATGAAGATCTTGATTGCATATTTTTCTTTCATAGGGGTTGTTGGAAAATTATATTGACCCATGATTCTTTTCAAAACATGAGTTAACATAGATAGTATCATGAGAATGTTTATGATTACCGCTCCCATCAAATTTTCCATCTAATTAGAAAAGTCATCACATTGATCCTTACATTGGTTGTCATCTCGAGTCTTCCTATTACAAGCCATTGGAATGAATAAAAGGAATGTTATGGGTAATTATTTTAACCTATTAAACTCAAAAGGGGAATCCAATGACCAAATGGTACAACATATAAAATAAATTGATGTCCATTACTTATGAAATGATAAGAATCTATCTTTGTTATCCATGTTCTACTTCCAAAATTATTTTTTAATGTGGATTTTGTATTCCCATAATAATGGTTCATACTAAGATTATGAATTTACCATATTAAATCGCCCAGGAGTGTCGAAACATGTGTCTATCAAGGCTATTTTTCATTCACTAATTCTCGTTCGAGTCTAGTTTAAAGCAGTGTTTTCTTGTTTTACCCCTAGATACTTTTGTGCCATAACCATCTCTACTTGTTAAAATCCATATAGGTATGTATTTTCATGATAGTCCACACAATAAATACACACCCAAATTTAGATATTTTTTTTCATATAATCAACATAATCCCTATGTATTTCACTAGAGTTTTATAACCCTAATCCCAACAAAAACTCAACATATCTTTTTATAGTATTTGTAAAAACCATGCTCTTTATTACACATTTAAACATGATTTCTTACATAAATATTCACATAATCCAACCCACGAGATCCATATGTATACTGTATTTGGGGACTAGGAACAATAAATGAAACCATAATACATAAAATACAACAACATTATTGAAAAAAGGTTTTATAGGACAACAACACTCCTTCATAAATAGAATTACATGGGATAACATGAGGGTATACATAAAAAATGGGTGAGCTATAAATCCCAGTAAGGTACTAAACAATAAAAAACATGAAGAAAAAAATGCATGTTAACAAATATTCTTATCCATGTATCATAAGGGAAACATGAAGGTAAAGGTTTGATATAAATTATAATCATAACACGTAAATGTGGCGACAACAAACAACATGATAATAGCATCAGTAAAGGGACATTGAACATGGATTAACATGAGTAAAACCCCAGTTCACATGACTATTCATGATTAAACCTTAATTTAATAAGAATTATAATTAATTGAACGTAATTTCACATGGCATATCATGAAACTAAACAGTACACAATTCATTGAAGTGCTATCTGGGTGAACCATTTACAAACATTTCATTTCATGAATATGTTAGTCACAATGATCATATAACATGTAATATATCAAAATAACAAGTAATTAAATGATTACGGAATGTGGAATAAATAAATATAAGTACAATTAAAAATATATAAGTGCATAAATTTTTATACCCATGATAATGAAATGGGTATCTTTTTCTGTACAAAATGATTTTGGCTTCGAAAATCATGGTGAAATATCTGCAGCACAACATCATCATATGGAAATTAATAAGATGGGTTTATGAGAGAGAAGAGGGTCTCAAATAATTCATACTATAAATATATATTAAGGAGGTAATGATATATAATATCCCAAAATTTGAAATGTTTTTTAGATGAATAATATGGGGTAAACACTTGAATGGAAATTAGATGGGAGAAAACAATTATGAAATTTCTCCATGGTAACAGTTGTACACGGAAGGCATTAATGAGAGATAATGGTATCTCATTATTCAAAAATAATGAAAAAATTATGTGGGAGGTGTTAAATAATATCAAAAATTTTTAAACAGAAAATAAAAGGGTACAACGACATGATGAAACATGGACAAAAAAGAGAAAGGAAGGAATCCCTTACTCGATTGTGTGACATCAAAAGAATAAATACAGGATTAATGAGTGGTTGAGGTGAATTGGGAGGATGATAGAGATGGGATGGAATATTCTAAATGAAACCTAAAGATTTTTAATAATGATAAGTGGGATATTGAGATGGTATATATTGGAAGTGGGAGGGGAATTCTTTAATATTTCCCAAACATAGGTTTTGGAATCTATATAATTAAATTGTCAAAACAAAAAAAATAATCCTATATTATTCCCTTGGTATATGATTTAGTTAAGTGAAAAACATTATTTAATAAGGCCAATGGATGATAATATTAAAATATTATTCTTTCTTATGTGGAGGTGAGTCATATTAATAATGAAATGAATTTTAATTCATAATGATTATTATAACTTTTGGAGGATTCGGTAAGGCTTTTTAAATTAACTGAAACAAATATAAAATCATATTATTATATTGGAAAAGAATATATTGGTACGAGAATACCGATTATATTATTTATTATATCCTGATTGGATTATTTTTATGTTATTTAATACATATATTATTTATACGATATATAATTTTTACCCAAAAATTCGACTATCATAGAATATTATGGAAAATTCACTGTTGAATAATTTTGATGTCCTGATTCCAAAAATAATATTTATTTAATCCTAATAATATTATATGTATTTTAAATCTCACTTTTACAATGAAAACTGATATTTATTGAAAATTTTGTGGTTTTGAAAAAAATAGTTCTCAAACATTAATAATAATTTCATCTCACTTCATAAAAATTATATAGTCATTTGATATTCCTAAAATTAATTTGATAATCACATTTTATTTAAATCTTAATTATTAACAATGTTTATTAAATCCCTAATATATACACTTTCTATTTTATCGTATAAAAATATAACTCTAATCAAACTGAATACCAAATTATTTACATATAAGGAACTAATATAAAAAAAGTAATATTACTTTTTTAATAATATTATTAAAATATATATTTTAATATAATAATATATATATTTAACAAAAGTACCATATGTACCTGAAAAATAAATTTATCAATTTCATCACTTTTTAGAAAGACTATTCCTCTAAAGGAATTAATGTAATTATACTTTTATTTATAAAAAATTGGATAAAACAATAAGTAAATAATACCTTATTACATAACTCCTAATCAACCCTACATAACACCTAAGGGTAACGTGTGTCATGGTGACAAAATATTGGGGAGGTTTGGATAACATTGCTCGGTTAGTAGTCTCTTTTAACTTGAAATTCCCCCGTCTGCGATTTTGTTAAATCTTTACGTGTTGATGCTTGGCTTGTGCTTGGTCAAAAAAGAGGCACATTGATGTTACGTCTCTTATGAGATCCAGAAAATGGGATTCGTATATCCTAAGTCTTCTGGAAGAGTCCATCCACTCCTTTGAATTTGTCAAAAGGATTTTTTTTGAAAAAAAATATATTTATATCCAACATGTGGTCATTTTTCATTGACTATATTATCAGTGGTAATGATATATAATTGTAATTTAAACCCAAAAAAACAGTTCATGTGTTTTCGATATCTACTATTCACTAAAAGAAGGGGAATTTTATTCATAAAAGATCAGGTCATTATGGATTTCCCACATTTCCTATGACATCATGGTTCTCAAAGATGTTAATGTAGATTGTACTAAGAATCACATTCATTCCACACTGCATGACTATATTCCTTGGAGACACATGAAGACAGAATTTATCTCCAACATCGAACACCAAGTCCCTTTAAAATTTTCTACATAGATCTTTTAATGAAAATATGAATGTTCATTATGCTTATGGATGGACCAATATTTATATGTCATCTCTTGAACACAATCATGATAAATTATATTTTGTTCAACAACCTTTTCCTAACAAGTTGGAGTTCTATATCGCTTTTCATAGAGAGCATCATATGGATCCATATGAATACTTCAGTGGTAGCCATTGTTGTATGAGAGCTCATATAATATGAAATTTTGATCACATTAACCTTTTAATTACATTTATCAAGATCTTATCATGTAATTTAGAATCTAAACATTATTATTAATATGGTCATATGTTTGGGAGTGAAAGGTCATTCAAAAATTCAATTCAATAATCGAACCATGTTCATGAATTCTCCATATTATAGATTTGAAATGTGGATCATGATCATAGATCATCAAACTTGGAGTTCAACAAATCCTCACCAATTATTTTAAAAATATTTTTTCATGTTATTCATGTGATAAATATAACTCCTTCAAATTATAAATCTATAATATTCCATTCGATAATGTGGATAACATGCGACACCAAGCATACAAGGGGATATAATACCTTCATAAATTAAAATATAATTTTTATTTTAAATAAATTTTATATATTATTTATTTTGTAACTCACTCAACAAATTATTTTCCATGTGTTATAGGAAAGAGAAAAATTCTTAGAAAGTTCACATTACATGAAAGACTCTGTTTTACTAAATAATGATATATTTTTAAATTATTAATTAATATATTATGATATAAACATTAATTTAAATTACTAGTTATGAAAAGGGTTAATTAATTTATGAATATATATGGTTTACAGAAATTTTAAATTAATTATTTGGTTATAAATTTATTATAATTGAATATGGAAATCGATTGAATATGAAGGAAAATATTAATATTTTTATACTCACAAAGTTATATTACCCTAATATATTAAATTTATAATAATTATTTGGTGATATTAATGTAATATATATATATATATATTTATATTACATCCAATATAACAGTTTTTTATGTTGATATAATCGTTTTTATATTCATAAGATAATAACAAACCCTATTTTACACATTAAATAAAATATTTTATCAAAACTTAATTTTACTACCTTTTGATTGATAACACATTTTAATTCCATATTTTGATCATATTATATATTTAATATGACCCAATACATTAAATATTTCAAATAAAAACAAAATAATTAGGTTTTGGTGAAATTTTTTTTGTTATCCAGTAATGTATCAATCTTTATTGAATAGTGACAAATATTGAATTTCATTTCAAAACTGCTTTTTCATATGATTAATTTATGACAATGAAATAAGTTTTAAAATATTTTTTATGTTTATTTATGTAATATTTATATAAATTAATAAAAAATTGGTTATTGAAAACAATTTCAATTTGAAATTGACTATTAGAAAATAGTAAACTTTTAGACATTTTTTACCTTTAAACCTCACATTATCATCCCCACTATGGGATTAAATTTAAATTTATTTATACAAATTCATTGATTTTAATTTTGAAAAAAGGATTCCATATTTTTATAATTTGTAATTTATAATTTCAAATTATATTAATGTATTTTTTTACATAAAATATTAGTGAATGTAATAAAATTCAAATAGAATTATTATTGTAAAATTAATCATTAATTGAACTAATCCTCGTATTTAAGATCCCAAATGACCTATCCACTTGTCCAAAACAAATTTAATGGAATAATAAGTCTGTTATCCTTACATTGTTATTTTTTTGGGTTTCGTAAGCCTTTTTTAGGTAAAACCATGTGTACTAATAACTTCTTTTCTAAAATACGAAGTGAAACTTTTTACATCCTTATAAAATACAAATATATCTCTCCATTCCTCACACCTCTAAAATCACATAAATTCAGTCAATATCGGCCAAAATTGATTCCCCAAATCTCTCAAATCTACCTTGAATATTATCATTGGGTAGAAATCCTTCCTAGAAATCCTATTTGTACAATCCAAAAGAAGTTACCCAATTAAAATGTAACATCTTCTCTCAAAATCTCAGGTTCAGTTTCCATTCTCTACCCACAGAAATATCATTATTCAATGATTATACAAAAAACGAAATATAAAAATTATCCTATTTTTATATAATTTTTTTACCTACACTAACACAAACCTCCATCTAATGGGTATCTAACATAATGTTTATGTGCCCTACAAACTACTACATCAGAAAATGCTGATTGTTAATCTATTACCTACCAGCTATCATGGTGGCCATTATAATGATATTATTACTATACATGATATGAATGATATATATTATGTATTTATACTTCAATAATCATTTTAAAATACAAACCTTTAATACATTCATTTTTTGTTAATACGATAACATTGTTTGAGGAAGTGTTGACTACCACCCCTTAAAGAGAAGTGATTCATTTAAACAATATATGGAACAAATAAAGGATGATTTTAATAAAACTACGTAACATATGGGAAATATATATTTTATATTCATTATAATATACTTATTTATAATTTCCTTTTCATTATTTTAATTTTTAAAAGAAATGAAAGTAGCGTTCATGGATACGTACAACCTAGTGACTCCTTGAACGGTGCACTTCATTTCTTGTCTCCAATTATTGTGAACTATTATAAATTTATATATAATGAATATATAAGACAATTAAGTCATGTTTTATGTTCTAGATATGAAAAAATATTTATCTATGAATTCTAAACAATAAATTACACATCAAAACAAACATCAGATTATAAGGCAATTAAATCCCGAAATAGCTAAAATAAGGAAAAAGTATTAACATAAGGATAATAGAATATTGTATGAAGTAAATATATAATATTATAAATACTATTATGGTTTTAGTATAAGTTTGTAACATATTTTAAAAAACTATAAAACATGATAAAGACCACACAACAACAGGATTGTTTTGGTATGTGATTTCGCCGCAATTTACATTCCTTTGAGACTTATCTATTAAAATGCATCAAGTAAATTTTAATTTGTGTATTTACAAATAATTAAAAATTTTTCCTTGAATATACTTCCACTCATGATATTATATTTTTAATTTAATATTATTTCTTCATAGGTATTATAATTTAAATGATTTAATGTTTTATGGTTCACATTGGAATTTTTAAATTTCATTTCCTTATAGATTGTTTATATGATGTCTTATGGTATTTACATTTATTAACATCAAAAACCCTTGTTGTTAAAAAGAATCCACTAAGGAGTTATATATAAATATGTATCTTTTTTTCGATGAAGATAGTATAATAAATCATAAATTTCATAAATAATTTTTTTTGGACTTGTATGACATAGATTGTGACCAGTTTTAGATAGCCCCTTCATGCATTATTTGTCTAATGAGATGAATCACATGGAAAATTTAGATGGGTTTTTGTATGATAATTTTTAAACCATCTTATTAAAGGACATTATAGTTACGTTTCTATATACAGAGGAAACATGACATCCAATAATGGTTCATTTCCTTCATTTATATTAAGTTGTTAATCTTCCATGGGATTTTGCATTGAATTATCTATAGATACATTTCATTCTTAGTTTATTTATTTAATGGAATGAGTTTTAGTTATTTACCATTCCATATTGATATCTCCAAACCTAGTTATTTTAATTCAATGTGTTATCAGGTATTTACCTTTCCATGTTAATCTACCCATACTAATTCATTAAAACCCCATTTTATAGACCCTTTATAATAATTTGATATCATCTATTTTTTGTATCCATTTACAATGTTATAAATAAAAAATATTTGAATAAGCATTCAAGGATGTTGTTTTTTTATTTTATTTTATATAATATTTGTATATCTAATTTCCCAGTATATTATTGGTGTGAATTATGTAATCTAACATTCTAATATTGTTAAACTTATCAAAAATTCGTGATTTGATTTAATGAAATCATTCCAATATAAAAAAATAATGCACCAGCTCTGAGTTTCCGATTTGGGGTGTTAGCATAGTTATCAAATGATGTTTAGCAGAAAACTAGGAAACATGATTTAGAATCATTTTATAAGGGAGGTAAAGACTAAGATATAATTTGAGGACGATTATAAAATAACATCTTATAATCTTTGTAAGATATATATTATGTTGCTATTACTAGAAATGTGGCCTTTTATGGATACTATAAGTGGAATTCATTCTAGAATTGATGCACCAAGGAGTATTAACCCTAACAAGATGTTCCAAGCCTGATACACAACAATGAGAACTCCTACATATATGGTTTGACACTTCTGTGTGATACTCGTATGATGGTTCACATTTTACATATCTACCATTATGATGGATTTGAATATAATGATTTCCCCAAATTAGAAAACTTGATTGATTATACGATTCACGTTGAAATTTTTTTTGTATGATACAATATTTGGAATTATAAAATATGATATGATATAATCTAGTATATTATATTGTTTAAAAATGATTCCTAGTAGATGGAATGTGAACCTCACTAATGCACATGATCCAAAGTGTAAGAAGGATCAAATATTTCAAGGTCATTAAAGATTATTTAAAAGGGAAATAGTCTCTTAAATATTCCAATCAACTAAAGACATAATATCATATGATAATGAGATATGTAATGAATTATCCATCTCTTATTTATTGAAAGGAATCAATAAAAAGAAGTTGATATTTGAGCACAATAAAAAATAAATGAGTTGAATAAGGCGAAGGGAATGGAAGATTTTTTGACATGTGATAATTGTGGAATGAAACACTCTAATACTTGAATAATGGTAAAGGGATTTTTTATATGTCTGGAGAAAAAAGAATCATTGTTCATGATTGAAGGGTAAGAAATATATTTCAAATGTATAGTTTTTCAACTACAATGATATGAGACCCAATGTGAATTAATGTCCCAACCATCAAAGGAATATACCCAAAATGATGTTATTGGATAATAATCAAATTATGATATATACAAAGATGAAGAGGAATGATTAATATTAATATTCAATAATTATTTAATTTGAAAATTTTATCAGCAATATACTAATTATAATAATTATGGAATCTATGAGGATTGTACTACAATACTTTTTCATTAATGATCTGGGATCGAATTTTTAATAGTACCAATCGATATTATTATTTAAAAAAGTTATTTTTTTTAGAAAAACCATTATTTACAGAATGGAAATCAAAAAATATTTTCCGAATGTTGTGATATTGATAAAAAATTATTTATTTGGAAATGTGGTAACTACCATGGAACTGGTTAATAATTTACTAATAATGTTTATATTTTTATCATTTACAGAGATAAAAAAGAATTGGATTCGAGTAGTATATCCACTAAAATTTTTCATACTTATTTAATAAGTAAGAATATATGTTTATAATAAGGTTTTCTAGTAATTGAAATTATTACCATATTTATATAGGATATATGATGATGTTATTCACATATTTGGAAAGTGAAAATTTAGAGATTCATCCTGATGATTAAAGGATAATGATTATTTTAATGAAATTATTTTTAAAGTATTGTAACATAATCTTTCGGAAAAGATAATATTTTATAAAACGATTTAGATTTATTTTTGGAATTGGTTTTATATATTGTTATATTTCTTCAATATATAATGCATCATCTCAAATGAGATTAAGTAGAAATAGTTCAAGGATTAATAAAAGGAAATGATTGTGTTTATAAAAACATATCTCTAAATATATTCATAGTGGGTGAAATAATTCTTCAACTCCAATAAAATTGATCTTGAAAATTATAATGTTTTCATCATACATTAATTTAAAATTAATCAAATAGATCCTTAAATCATCAAAAAATTTAATATTTCTTATTGTAATCATTATTATGACAATAATATCTAGAATTAACAGAACATGGTTTTTAGATTATTCCTTTGTATCTGTGTTTTCATTTCCTACCACTATTTGTTTAATAAAAAACCTATTTACATAACCATTGAACATTCTATTGTCTCTTATTAAGAATATGTCATGTTAACCCTTTAACGATGTAAATATTTCAACATTAGTTTATTTTTAATACACATATAAATTATATCATTATTATATTGTGAGGATATAATTTATTTATGGTGGGTTGAATATAACACCCAAAAATTCAAATGTAAGAACCTTATATTCAATAGCGTACATGAATGGAAACACGAAAAATTTAAGGGGATATAATACACTGAGACATTTAAATGTATTTAATATTATAAACATATTTTATATATTAAATATTTTTTAATGCACTCAACACTGAGTTACAAAATTATATACAGATGAAGAGTTTTCCTCAAAAGCTGACACAACACCCAATGCCGAGGTTCAGCCAATAATGATATATTATTATAATATTATTTCATAAAATATGATATAAAATATAATTTAAATTTGTATTTATTAAAGCATGTAAATATTTTAAAAAAATCGTTGGTTTTGAAAAACATAAAATAAATTCATTGGCTATTAATTAATTAGAAACGAATATGATAACTGATTGATTATAAGATAAAATATTATTATTATTAAGATGTTCACAAACATATTTTACCCTAATATAATTAATTAATTACATTTAGCTGGTGGTATTAAAGTAATAAATATATTATACATTCAATATAATATTTTTTATGTTCATCCAATGGTTTTTAAATTCATAAGGTATGAACAACCTCTATTTTTTATATAAATACTATATTTCTTCTAAAATTTGTTTATTCAAATTTTGATACAGAACCAATTTTAAATCCATATTTTTTTCCTTTTGAAAATTCATTACTATAAATTAATGTAATTTTAAAAAAATTTAAAAATAAAAATTTGGTTTGTGTGAATTTTTGCTATTTTTCTTTTATTTTTCTTTTTTAATAAATAAATAAAACATATTGATTTTTTTCAATGTAAACTTTCCATCAGATTTATTTATAAAGTTAAAATATATTTTTTATTATTTTTAATGTATTTTTAGATTTATTTATAAAAAATTATTCCAATTTATGTTATTATAATCAATTTCACATTGAAATTTACTATTAAAACATTAAATTGTTTTGGATGTTTTTTACCATAAAAAGCATGGATTGTCATATAGTATACGAGATTTTAATTAAATAAATTTTGCAAAATTATTTGATAATAATTTTGAAAAACTGTTTCTATAATTTCAATAAGAATAATTTATAATTTCTAAATAATATACCCAAAATTTTAGTATAAGTAATGAAAATTAATTAACTTTATTAATACAAAATTAGTCTTAAAAAGTTACTAAAACTCATTCTTAAGGGGAAAATGACTGAGTCACTAATCCAAAACCAGTTTTATGGAAATATTTAGACTATGAAATCTATATTCGTTATTTTTAATGGTTTTATATGATTTTTTTACTTAAAAATGTGGGTACACCAATATATTTTTTAAAAAAATACCATGCCCCTCCTTTTTCAACCTTATAAAATGCCAGAACCTATCCCCATTATTCAGAAATATAAAACCAAAAAATATCAGAATATATAAAAAATAATTAGATTTCAAACATCCTTATATAAGATCTTGAAGAATCTCTTCGGCCTAAATCCTTCCAATGAGGCCTTTTGGTACAAACCAAATGAAGGTACCCAATTAAGAGGAAATGTCATCTCTCAAGCTCACTTTTTTCATTTTCATTCTCCACCACCATCAAATTTCAGTATTACATTATTATATAACTAAGCAGAAATGTTAAATATACTATTATGCTGTTTTGTGATGGGTTCAAACTACACTTACACACACCTCTATATAATGGGTAACTGATATATTTTTTCTGTGTACGACAAACTACTGCCTCAGAAAACCAAGATAGTTCATTGTTCCATTACCACATATCATGGTAGATATTATTTTGTAAATATAATTTTTTTATGATACATATGATATTTATTATGTTTAATACATTTTTAATGATTTTATAATGAACACCTATAATACATCCCACATTGCATTAATAGGATACCATTGTTTGTAGCTGTGTGGACTACTACCCTCTCGAAGCAATGTGACTCATTCACGATATACCTGGAATGTATAACGAATGATTTTAATAAATGTATCAAACATATATAACATAGATATGATACTAGTATTATAATATAAATATTTTTCATTCTTTTGAAATGAATAAAAATGAAAGTAGCATTCATGCGTATATATGGCCAACCGTTTCCATGAATGATTCAGAACATTTTAAATCTCCAAATATTATGGACTATTCTAAATACATATGTACATAAAATATAAGATATCAACGTCATGGGTTAAATTATGTATATGATAAAATAATGACATAATAAATAGTAATAATAAGTAAAATTCAAAACATACTTGAGAAAACTAGGCAATTAACAGCCAAAATAGCTAAAAAATAGTGAAAGAGTATTAACTAAAGGTTAATACAATATTGGAAGAAGTTAATATATTATATTATAAACATGATTATGGTTTTAGTATAATTTGGTAGTTTATTTTAATCCTCTCTATATGAGGATTAATACCACAGAACAAAATGAAGTTTAAGGCAATGGATTTCATCTCAATTTACATTCCATCTGGACTGAGTTTTTATTATTCACCAATTCACATTTATAGGATGTATATACTTATATTTAAATTTTTATATCATGAATATTCATACTCTAATGATATTATAAGTTTCATTTCTTATTATATATTCATGGGGTTTATGATTTCTCTGTTTTAATGTGGAATGGGACACATTGGAATGTTTAAAATGTCATTTCCATAAAGATTTTATTATGATCATTAAATGATATTTACACTCATTAATGTAAACTACTAAGATGTTTACTTTTCTTAAAATTGGGAATTATTGATAAAACCATATATTTTATTCAATGAGGATATTTTGATAAGTAACATTGTTCATGGATATATGTAATTCATTAGACTGTTATGACATGGGTGGGGAATGGGTTATAGAAATACCCTCGATACATCTGTAGTCACTTCAAATGAATAATTTTTTCAAATCAGAGGGATTTTTACATGATATGCTGTAATCCATCTTTTTAATGGTAATTACCGTGTAGGTACAACATACCTTGGAAACATAGAATACTATAATTAATAGTTCACTTCATTTATATACAATTATTATTCATGCATGAGAATTTTAATTAACATATCTATGGATACATACCATTCTCGGGTTATGATTTAGAAGAATGTGTTTTAGTTTCTTACTTTTCCATATTTATATCCCTTATTTAGTTGTTTAAATGGAATGTGTTATTAGTTAGTTACCTTTATATGTTAATATTGTCCTATTTATTCAATATTTACTTATCTTTACATACAAATACTAAGAATTTGAGATCACCATTATTGAGTTTCTATTCCCCATGTTATAAAGAAGAAATCTATGAATAAGTTTTCAAGGAAGTAATTTTTTCCTTTTTGATTATCTATCATTTTTGTATTTTTATATTTCTTAATTTATTATAGGTATCATGTTTATAATATATCTTTCCAAGACTACTAAGGTAATCAAACCTTCCAGATATTATTCATTATAATCATGATAATGTTATAAAGTAATGTAGAGGCTCCTGGTTTCCGAGTTGGGGAAATATAATAAATATTCTAGGATAGATATATATGGATCAGTAATGGTGGGTATATACACAAATATCCAGATTACATTGCTTATATTGAATTTCTTCGGGAGACAAATGACGAAGTCTACAATAACATTCTCCCATTTCTACATGTGTATATGAAATGGCTACATAATTCATTTTCTACTTTTTCACTTTTCATTAAATTGGTTACATATTAATAACCTTGAGTTATACTTCGTAGTATCCTTATTCATATTTTACACCCATAAGTGTTCTCTAAGATCACAATGCATCTTGGTACTCTAATGATTGATAGAGAATGTAGAGCTATATTCATTATAAAATAGTTCATTCTTTATATTGGGTGATGATGGCACACATATCATTATTCCAAACCAATTCAAACCATCATCACTAATATGGATTTATGATATCTTCCATTCCATTAATGATTTAACATTCCTTTGAAGCTCTAGATCTTCCCATTGTGCCTCCTTAATAATCTCTTAGATAGATTGTTGGGAAATAATTTAAGAAAGGTATTATGTATTCTCTGCCATTTTGATTTCCAAATACATCTGTTTCTTATCCACGAATATATGGTCATTCTCAATCTGCATCATGGAGAAGGTAGCAATTTCATTCCTACCAAGATCATCACCTGACATGTTATCCATTCCAAAATGATAATTAATAGAGAAATCAAAGTCATTGATTTACTCTTACCATTTATATAATGTGGGTTGTGATCCTTCTCCACATATATACACATTAGAATCATTTGATTGGTACATATGTCTATATTCACACCAAATAGGTAGTTATACAAGAAATTCGGATGAAAATAACATCATGTAGCTCTATATATAGTGTTGGATAGTTCTTATATTATATAATAAACTATCATGGTGAAAAGCCCATCAATTTATCAATTTAAAATTGTACACAACCCAAGATTTCATTGAATCATCACTGTAAATCCCAAAACATTATCTACATCATGGTTGTGTGAGTACATGTGCATTGCTTAGACTATTCTTTATATCCAGGTAGAATTCATCATATTTATAAATCAAGACATAGTATACCCCATTCCACATTTTCATAGTTAGTGAGCTATAAAATAATGATAAATTTCTGAAAATGCATTGGTACTACCATGATATATTAAGAAAACTAGAAAATTATAAAATACTAGAGGGACAGGTCCATTCCTCAATTTCCATTTTGTGTAAGGTTTAATGACATTATCAAAGTTTTGATCATGTGTCCCAAGAATGTGACTTGTCAAAAAAATCACACATTAAAAACATGTAATAACATTTATAAATTCCTTATGTCTCTAATAGATTATGTATATGTTCTAATGTTTCCTCTATTCTCTTGTATTATATAAGATTATCAATGATAAACAGTACTACGAATTCTTCCAATTTGTGTATAATGATTATATTCATCAAATCCATGATGTTTTCTGGGGAATTATTATTTTTAAAGGGAATAACTAGAAACTCATAGTTTTCATTCCTTGTGCAGAGAGTACTATATTGAATATATTCCTTCTTACCTTTAGTTGATGATATCGGAAACAAATATCCACCATTAATGTGTATTGAGCTCCTCGTAGATAGTCAAACAAGTAATAACTTATTGGAAGAGGATGATTTTTCTTTTTTGGGATCTTATTGATCTCTCTATAATAAATTCCAATCCACATTGATCCATCGTTTGTCTTGACAAAGACCTCCAACATAGTAATGGTGCTTCACCAGGTAGTGTTATACCATTGTTCGCATTCCATTATAAAAATATCTTTTACTCCTCCAGTTCAATATGGTTCATATTTAGGGAAAATTTAGATAAGAGAGGGTCTATTTATGATAAATATTGAGATCTATACTATATAATCTAGAGGAATCCAAAATATTTATTCAAGAAATATATCAGTATATTTAATCACAATTTTAATTTTAATCATGTTTCTATATATTTCTTTGACCCTAATATTTTGGTCAGTTATTCTCCATCATAGTTCATTAGTACCCACAATATTGAATGATTTTACAGTGGGGATTAATTATTTTCTTTGAATTTCTAGAGGTTCAATTTATTATTACAAATTTGAAATGATATTTCATTTTAACAAAAAATAACTTGGGATCTATATAAAAATAGACCATCCATTACTAGTATAGAATTGAATTATACCAAGGTAATTATCGAGATATTTTCATGAAGATTCATCCCATATAAGCCAACATAAGAGGAGTATAACACTTTGGTTGCGATAATATAACAAATATGAGTTTTCCTAGATATAACACATAAGAGCATCACCATAGTGGGTGAAGACTTGGCAAGCACATCCACGAGACCCGAGTTGAAAACCGGTGGGAGGCATAATTTTTGATGTGTTGTAGCAGTACTGTAGTCGGAAATGTAGTAGGTACTATTTAGTACTGTAGCAGAATAGACTATTCATCTGATTGGGATTTTGGGCCCCTGGTATGGGTTTTGGGTCCTTCAAGGCATTTGGTCCAGCCGTGGCCTTTTGGATAGTAAGGAATTCAGGACACGTTATGGTCTTTGAGCCACCAAAAGGCCTTCGTGCCACCTCAAGGCCTTCCAGCCACCATAAGGTCTATAGGGAACCTGAGATTATTCATAATTACCAGGAATGATCTACATAGATATGTATCAAGATGAGGATTCGGAGCATGTGAATTCCCCAGAGAAGAAGCTTAAGAAGATTTGTCAGAAAGAGTGGGTATTTAATTTTCCATTAGGACCATCCTGTGATTCATGGGAACTCTAGAAAAACTAGTTATGAGAAGGTTGAGTGCTGACATCAGGATCAAGAAGAAAGGGAAACACAGTTCCATGTAGTTATAGCATGTTTATTTCATAAGACATATTGGTCATGAAATCTCTATGGAAACAGGCCTTTTAAGGGTTCCCCCTCATCCCATGAATGGAGGGTTATAAAAAAAACATATGGCCTCTCACCTATTCAAGCATTGATAAAAAAACATAAATGTATTAGGGTTTTGATTTAATTATTCTACTAAATATTCTGGATAGAATAGAATGTATTGAAATCATATAAAATATGAGATTTTCCACTCATGAGTGAATAAGGGGTGTACATTTTTATGAATTTATGTTCTTGACACACATGATGATTAGTGATGGAATAATATTTCCCATGCTTCATTGGATTTGGATAATATGTAGACTGATTACCCTTGAGGACATGAGGTTTAGTGCATTTTCTGGTATAGTTCCATTTATCTTTATAGATGATGCATTGAACCATAAGCAGTACAATACTTTTCTCAAACATATTGGATAAATTACTCATGCCTCATGAACATTCAAGATCATGGTGTCCTTATCATTCCCACTTGAATCATTTCCCCAAACATTTGATGTAATTCCCATGATGATTCATGCTATAGTTTTAACATATTAGTGGATGATATTCCATTACACCATTTTTATTAGATCCACTATCTTGAATGACATTGTTTCATTTATTATATCAATATCCATTGGTCCATTCTCAATACTCCATCTATAATGTAGAGCACATCAAATAAAATTTCATAACTCAAATGTATCAAATATCTTGATCCCTTAAAAAAGGTGGTTTTAAATACCTATGAAATATTTCTATTTTTCTATCTTTGTTGATAAAAAATTAGGCATACCTGGGATGCCTTATGATGTATCCATCATAATCCATGATAGATTCCCCTTTATTTAAATTATCCTTATGAATTATCTATCCATATAAGTATAAAGAGTTCAAGATATATACGTATTAAGAAATATATTATTCATGTCTTCCAAATTTATCTTTTTTATGTTTTTTCCATTGTCAAGGTGTTCTCAATCAACACCCACCATTGATTAGACTCTCCATATAAACAATGTATGGATAGGATCACCATCCCCATATCAGAACAACAATTAATTGAAAATATGTTCTCCACAAAGTTGACCCACTGTTCTGAGGTTAGGGAATCAGAATATACTATAATGTTAGTGGTTTTCTCTACATAAAATAAATTATAGCTAATTTATCCATCTATGGTGAAGGATAACATCCCACATTATTCAGGTTATATCTGATAGCATTATATAGGTGAGTATGCATCACCATGAATTTCTGAACTCTAACTCTAAGGGAATTATGGATTTCATTTGGTAAATGCCTGCATTGTCCCTCAAAAGGGTTCCTGGCCTGGTGTCTCCAATGTACCACCATTTTCGAAAATATAAAAGGATCCAACAAAATATATGTAATCATGTCATTAATAAATAATTCTTTCCTTTGTGAAATTAACAGTAATGGTCTATATTATTGGATCCCTACGTTTAGAATCTTTTTTTGAATAATGTATCTTGGGTGCTTCATATACTATGTCACATAGTAGTGGTATTCCGAATTTTCATCTAATAATATATCCAAACTTTACTAATTTCAACTTTGATCCCAACTATAGGGACCATTCCATTTTCATACATCACGATTAAATAATTATAACAATAAAAAACATAATAGAGTTACAAAACCAGGTTCCAAATGTTTTTTGTCTTGGGTATATTATGTCAAAAAAAACAATTACATAATAAAATATATATAGTAATTTAATTCATTAGTATTTATATTATTAGTGGCCTTCATTTTTTCCTTAATACCTGTAATCACCAGATTATATACGACAAATAATGGTGAAAGCCAAAATCCTATTACAAGAGAAGATAATAACAATAATCAATATAACATCTGTGAAGATAATAATAATAATAATAATAACATAGGAATGATATCATCATTATAATAATTATAGGATTTATTTTATAAAGTCATTGAATGTGGGGATTTTTAAAAATGAAACATCATGTCTTAGTTGTCAAATACCACACATAGTTGTGAACAAAGTTATCTTCATGTTCCAGTATAACATATGTGAATAATCATAACAAATTCATTGTGTAAAAATATAGAAACATATTCATGAACATCTAACATTATGATATGATATACATCACATTACCCAATTCATTTGAGTGCTATATAATTATAGGTACACCCTTCATGTCATAACATTTACATTATCATGAAATCAATATAGAATGTGTAACTAACATAGACCTAAAATAACACATTTAATTGAACTATGTATTATGATAATTTCATAAAGAATACATTAATGACTAAAATTTTTAGTTTCCAAAATAAAAATATAATAAAATACTTTTTATAAGATTTTTCAATCTTGAGTGAGGAAGAAATAATCCGAAAGGAAGCAACTGATGTGTTCTTAGGATCTAGAGTGATTGTATAAAAGTCATTTAATATATCAAAAAAATAATATTTTAAGTATGTAAATCCAAAAAAATAAAATTTATGGAAGTTAAATATTATTTTATAAACATTAAATGAAATTTACACAATGAAATTTTTAATGAATGAGTGATAACTCTAAGAAAGGCATTCGGGGTTGAGAGTCCACATACCTTATGTGTGATTTCATTATTAGAAATAATATCAAAGATAATAAAATTATAATCATTAATTATTAAATTTATAACCAATTATATAATTTTATTATTTTCCCTTGTATCCATTATAATGAGCTATAGAGTTCAATTTCATCATTCTAGTGTTTTTTTTTTCATGGATTTCATGATCAGTTCACATGAATATATGTATAGAATATCATGTAAAATGATAATAATTTTCTAGAATTTAAATTTACTATTAATAATGATTTTATAATGGTTTAAATTTTTATTTTTATTTTGATTTTTTTCAAGACATGAGGATGATACAATACATTAATCATTTATGATAATCATTTAGTTTATTTTTGTAGTTTTTCAATCACCATGAATTGGATTTATTTTATTATTTAATATTAATTATATATGTTAGTTATAAAATATAAAAAATGTTATAAAATAAATTTTACCATATATTTTATCAATTATAGTGGTTTTATGACCAAACATGAAGGTGTTAAAAGAAATAGAAAACATGTCATTCATGAAGGTGATAATTCCACACCTCAAAGAGGATGTTTTAATATTTGATAAATGATGGGGAGGAGAAGTGTTTTGATGATGTATTATTCCATTAAAATAATAAAATTTAAATTTAAATCATCTAATTTAGTTATCATTACACTTGGATAAAGGGAGGTGTTCAGGTATTTTGAAAATAAATGAAATGTTAATGAAATAAAAAAATAAAAAAGAATTTTTCTTCTGAATTCCTGTCCATGTGAACCTCCATAGATAATTGTATTTGATATTTTATTCATAAAAAGGTTCCAAGATGTGGTGTAGTATCTTGGTAATATTATTTTATAGAATTATGACATTCTTAAATAGTTAGAATTTGTTAGTAGAAGCATATGAGATTGGTGGTATTTATAGTGGTGGAGAGGGGTGTTTTTTTATTAATTTGTTAATTTATTATTATTTTGGCTCAAGACTATGAAAAACTTTTATTCCCATAAATATATTAATTAAGGGGATAACTATAGTTCAAGATTATGGGGTTAACATCATTTATGACTAAATAAATAGGGTATTTAACTTATAATATTTTACACCTTAAATTATGATAATTCACTGTTCAAAAAAATTATACTATTTTAAAATGAGTCCCAATAATTCACTATAATCATTTTTTGATACTTAAAATTAATGAATAAAATCCATTTTATGAAAATAATTTTCTAAAATTAATATAATTAATATTTATTTAAAAGAATAATTTTTTTAGAAAAATACAAATTATAAAATTAAAACTGATATTATTACTCTTTAAAAAACTAGATAAGGTCTCATAAAATAATATTATATTAATAAAAAAAATTAATTTTTAATCTCAATTTTGGAAATAAATTTTCTTTTAAATAATTATATTGATTATAATATTTTAAATAAACTAATATATTTTAAAAACATACCCGCACATTATATTCCATTTTAAATCATTATTTAATTATATTATGATATAATTATATCAAATTTTCATCTATCAGATACATACTTATTATTTATAGTTTCATAGGAGATGTTGAAATTCTATTACAATTATTACTGTTCCTAATAGTCATGTCACTATTCTGTGGTTTGTGTTACTATTCCATGAATAAAGGTTACAAAAAATCTATAAATATCATTTATTCAATTATTAATTTATGGGAATAAATATTTTATTGGGGTTTCCATGAAATTATTATGTTTTATACCATATTTAATAATTATAATAAGGGAGAAAACAATTTATAAAAATTTGGGTTGTCACAAATGGGAAAAAAATCCTCGGTTCCAACATACTCGGCTTACTATACTGACAATGTACCGAGAAATGTGAAACTATGTGAAAGATAGGATAAATAAACTAAAACTCCATCCGTCTATGACAATAGTCTATGAAATATTTCATCAAACTCCATGTCATTATCAAACTCATGTGGATCAACTATACTACCTCTTTCATCTTTGGATTAATAGTGGGCCAATCCAAAGACCACACTCCCACCCAAACTAAGAACAAGAGAGGTTGTCATGACCACCCATTTAATGTCTTAAAGGGCTCCATCCTGATCAAAAACTCATAACTCTTTTATATGTAAAATCATCCATAGGAAAATTTATATCCCAAGAGCATTTAAAATCAAGAACAGAATTCCAAGTCATATCCTTAGGAACTCGGATGGCCATATATATCTACTCATCCATCAGTGGATGATAATACATTATTCATTTAATCTCATAACACATTTCCTCTTGTAAACCTTTAGAGAATCTAGTTGTAAACCATGATCCCCTATCCTAAACTACTAAATATAGATCCCCAAGATTCATCATAATCACTCATACACATTATTCTCTTCATGTTCCACATTCATAACATCTATTATTGGAAATAAATGGTCTATTTTTTTTAGTATACAAACAATCATGAAAATAACATCCTTCTCATAAGGATTTTGTATCAGATCAATGATGAAATACAAGAAAATATCTCCTCACATTCATAATATAATGGGTATACACTACAAAAAAAACATACCAGTCTCCATTGTTCTTCCTTAAGAATTTGACAAGTTAACCACTATGACAAAACAACTATCATTGATCGACTCATACCTAACCACCAATAATGACATTTCATATCATGGACTATAATTTTATCCCTATGGTTAATGGATCAACAATACTGATTTTCATTATCCATAAACTTGTGTATCGTGTATTACAGTACTACTGACCTACTATAGAAGCAAAACGTTCCACTAGTATAACTAGAAAATTCGTATGAGGTCTCCCCGCCATTTATGATATCTCATAAGAATTAAATCACAATTTTAGATTTAATACAACTAGAAAACACTCAAGAAAATATTAAAATAATTTTAACAATGAATGGTCACCTATAATCTAGAATCCTCTTCTTCCATGTTCATCTCGACAAACAATGTCAATGGAGACCACTAATTAATTGATTACACCATGGATTGCATCAGATATTTTCCAATCAATGCAACAGTCACCAAATTCTCTATCCCAGGGGGATATAAAAATATAAATCAATGTTCTAAATATACTCAACCTAATATCATTTTAGTATGTTAAAAAAATTTCTTAGATAATATATATATAAATATTTTGTGATTATAGTACACCTAAAATTCTCTCAAATGATATAGTGACACCATGTATTGATCACATTTGAATCAACATCCAAATCATGATCATGAATAGAGCAGTTCATATTGTGATGGTGTAACTACTGTGATCCAGAAGCCGCAAATTATTTCCCATTCATCAAGACACACCCCAAAAATGTTCTAGAAGTATCACATAAAACATTATAAACTAACATAATTACAAAAGAAACAAACTGAGTGATGAAGTTACCCTAATCGCATATCCTCAAGAGATATCTAAATTTTTTCTTTAAATTAAATCTGTATTCCCTTATAAATTAATGTAGTAATCAAATATTTGAGATCAGAAAATTCATAGACAATCTATGTATATAATCCTTCCAAACCCATGAATCTTTAGATCTCAAATAAAAATTAGGGATGCTTCAAGGACATAGCTACATACACCTTTTCAAGATCAACTGAGTCACCCCAAACAGATATCTCATTTTCCTGAAACATCACTTCGTATATCCAAAATTCACACTTTTAAATCAAACAATAATGTCAATGTTCCCCAAACATTCAAGGAATTATTTTCAACTGTAATATGTAATTACCTGAAGGGGTATGAAAAATTATCTGTTTTCTTTTAGATAAATGTCTTAATAAGTAATATGGTAATAGAAAAACATTTAATTCATTTAATTTGTCAAATTTTTTTTAGATGACCATTTGGTATCATTACCATTTTTTCTATTGAAGATAAGTAGTGTTCATATGATTAGTTTAAATATAGTGTTTTAACAAATCCAATTGACACAAACAAAAGAAGTAATATCCTCAACATGTAGGATCACACCCTGTGAATAACATTTATCAAAGCTCTTGATATATATATAATTTCATGGATTTCCCCTTAACCATGAAAATGTTGTGAATCAATAACTCTATAATAAGAAAAACCGTATAAGGGGGAAGTTCAAAAATATCTAGATCAAGACCCAAACCATGTTCACAGAACCACCACATGAAAGTCCCAGCATCATAAAAAATACTCCTACAATGTTTCTAGTTTATTTAATATATATATATCATGACCATATACATATGAATATGTAGATTATTTTTTTAGTATAATTAATATATTTAAATTCATTTATTTATAATTTTTAAAATATTTTTATTTTTATAGAATTAATAAATGAAATTTTTTTAGTAAATATTCAAATTAAATTAAATAGTTTATAAATTAATTTATTATATTATATAAATAATACTTTAAATAAGTTTTTCCCTAATATAAATTTTATTTTAATTTTGAAGGAGTCACGTTTAATTAGTTTAAGGGATTGAAAAACTGTTATTCTCAAAAACCCAATATTTACCAATAAATGCCAATTCTTATTTTAGAAGTGAAAATCACATATTTCAATAATTTTTTATATAATATAAATATTAATTTTGGAATGATAATGTCAAAATTATCCAACGGTTAACTTTTCATAATTATCTGAAGTAGTCAAATTTTCATGTTAAAAATAAATACTGAATAAATATACATTTTTTATGAAATCATAATGACCATAATTTAATTTAATAAATATTATAAAGGGAATCCAATATCAAATATAAGTTTTTACCTTCTAGAAAATTTGATATTAAGATTATTTTATTTATTTTATAATTCCATTATGAATCCTCCAAAACATGGAATATACCTTTTGGTTTTAAATTTATTTCATTTTGAGTATGACTCACCATCACATATGAAAGGGAATTATTTTAATATTTTTGACCCATGGACATAAATAATTATAAAAACAATGCCCATTTTTTAATTATGTTGTGCCTTTTATTTCCAATTTATAACGTTGGGATCTGTTTTAACATGTTCTTTTTTACTTCCAATTTTATTCCTATTTGATGAAAGACGCCTCCCTCTATCTCATCAACCAATTTTTATGAATCACTATGTCGTTTTTTTATGAATCCAAATATATCTATGATATTCCATACCAAAACATTTTTGTAGTGAATTCTATACCAATTTTATTCAAGGTTGTTCATAGTTATTCTCATAATTATTTGGATTGGGGACATATATGTATGTGTTCCACACTCCATAATGATTGAATGAATTAATATAATGAATGAATTAATTTTGGGTGATCTATATGGAACAATAAATAATTAAAATTAAAATATTGTGATAGGTGTTCCATGAATTATACACCCCTCCAATATATGGGGAGATGTTTAGTATCATGATAAAATATTCTAGTAGTGGGAGTGAACCTGGTTCCTTTATGGGACATTTTCAACCATGATGTTATAATGGTTCTTCATTATGCTGGGTTTTTTATTTAGTTTTCAATGTTGTTTCCACATTTCCCATGTCATGATTATCATGTTATATCATTTTTCATTATTCTTGTATATAAATTCCTTCTTTATTTATTCCCATTGATATTCTTATTATTGAACATGTATTATTCTCTTAAATTTTTCCCATGTTTATTTCCATACTAGTATTTATAGATCACATTATTCATATGTTTTTTCTAGGTTATCTTGTTATGTTTTAGAAAATCAATTGTATTTTATAATTATATTATGGAAGTTTTAAACTATGTTTTTCTATCCCATGATCTAATTGGTATGTTACATACCCAAATCACAAAGAAAATATAATTATTGTTTTTTGTGTATTATTTTGTTTAATGGTATTTAATAAGTCATCTATTAGTTTTAAATGACGAGAAGGGATTTTAAAGATGTTATTAGAAAAAAACCTTATTTTTTTTGGATTGTGATTTTAAAAAACAATAGAATGGTTTAGGGATATGAAACTGTATATGAAAACATGCATAAATTTTGGTATGTTTATAGTATGTGTTTTATAAAAAAACAACCCTTTTTAGATAATAAAAGTGGACATGGTACTATTAGAGATCTAACATGTGGTAACAAATCAAACATGTTTTTTAACCCTAAATTATTGCAACCTGGTTAATGATAGATAGCCATACTACATGCCTAGATTGATACACCTAAGGTATATGTTTTGTTAAATTAATAAACTCGTTATTAACTATGTAAGCCCTGATCTTTTACTACACAATTAAATATAATAAATTACATAAACATCATTTGACACAACATAGAAGAATGAGAGGTATAGTGTCTTTGGGGCTTAGGATCATTACATAACAACTTAAAATTAGAAAAACAACATCATTATTCAAAACTTCCATTACATTACCACTACATTCCCTCGTACTTAACATTGCATGGTACAACCTGAGGACATGTATAAATAAATGTGAGCTATAATGTCCAGTAAATGATTACTCATGGAATAACATGAGAAATAAAATACATGTTAGACAATAGACATATCAATAGAGAAAAAGATAATCATAAACATAAGGTCCTGATAACTCATGATAATCATAACATGGAAATGTGGAAACAGAAATTAACCTTGAATTAGCATGTGCCAAGGCTCATTGTGCATGGAGCATGAGTAAAGACTCATTGAACATGAAGCATGATTAAATAATCATTTCAAATGATTGATCATGAGTATACACCCATTTACCATGACATATCATGATATAATACATTACCCAACGCAATTAATCACTATAAGGGCGCACCCTTCTAAAACATTTCTTTTCATGCATAAGTGTGCATCATGGATTATATGACATGGATTACTAAAAATCATCATTTATTACAGGATAAAGGAATGTGGAATTATTACATGAGACTTTATAATCAATAATTAAATGTGCATAAAGGTATACCCTTGATAGAGAAATGAACATGGTATTTACTACACAATGACATTGGCATGGAAAATCGATGCAATTTCGACAACATAACAACGTGATGTAAAAATTAATAAAAATGGTTGATGAGAGATACATGGATTTATCTTCATATTTATATGAAATGTATAGTAAGGGGGTTATATAGATACATGTCCCAACATTTTTAATGTAATTTAGATTCATGATACAAAATAATTGATTGAATGTAAGTGAGGAGAGATAAATTCCTTTCGTAATTTTGGCAGAGTAACAGGTGTAAATAGGAGGAATTTATTGAGAGAGAATGGGGTCTCTCATAATTCAAAAATAAATAGGGATGTATGGTAGAGGTTAGAAACTATGCCCCAATATTTATAATTGAAATTAAAGGGGCATAATAAGATTAGGAAAATTGAAAAAAATGAGAAAGGATGAAAAACCCTTACTTGGAAGTGTTCTTCCAAAGGCTTGACAGTGGCTTGAGAGAGTCTTATTGGGAGCTTAGGGAACATTGGGAGGATCCTAGAGAGGGTAGGGAAATGGTTGAATGAACTGCAAAGACTTTGAGTGAGGAGGAAGTAGGAGATTGGGTGGGTTTGTATAGGAATGTAGAGGGAATTATTTATTATTTAGGTTTGGGACACCTCACATTAAACTAATCAAATCCACAAACCAGACCATGTTTTTTTCACAAGTGTTTTTACAATGGGGATTTATAAAAAATATTATAATTCCAAATTCCGAACTTCTTAAAATAATGGGTTTTATTATGTGGAGCTGAGTCACATTCCCATGGAAAACAATTTAAAAAGACTAAATGTTTAATAAGTCTTCAAAGGTCCAATAATGCATTATAAATTAAAAAAAAAACTAAAAATCACATTATTTTAATGGAAAAACATATATTGGAAGAAAATAATGTTTATAGTATTTAATTACATCAATATTGGGTCATTATTATGTCATAAAACACATTATATATTTAAACGATATTTAATTTTTACCGAAAATTTTACTTTCATGGAAAACTATAAAAAATTAACCATTAGATATTTTCAATGTACTGATTCCTGAAATAATGTTCATTTTATCTCAATAATTTTATAAAGATGTTAATTTACAATTTTATAATAAAAACAGGAAATTATAAAAAATTCATGGGTTTGACAAAATTGGCTTCCAAACATTAATATAAATTAAAATTGCATTAATAAAATTACATGATCATTTATATATAATAATAATTAATTTAATAAATATAATAATATTTTTTTAGAATATTATATAATTAAAAAATCCATTAATTCATTAAAATATATTTCTAGTTGAATATTTACTTTAAATACTATTTGTGCTTTAAATACTATTTACAAAGTAAAAATAATAAAATGAATGTATATTCATTATTATATACCAAAATAAGGTAACTAACCATAGTACTATGGTCCTGTTAAATAACCCCTTATAACACCCTCAGAAGACTGAAGAGTAAGGTGTGTGATGGTGACAAGCTCTTGGGGTGGCTCTGATAACATTGCTCGGGTGGTGATCTCTATCAACTTCCACTTTTTATGTAGGTGGTCCCACTCGAGATTAGCATATTCATTCTCAGCATGTTCATTGGTCACGAGAAATTCCGAAAGTCGCAACCTCTTTTCCATGCTCTGTCAAATGGGCTTCGTATGGGGAATATCTAATAGATGAGGCCATCGCTTCCTTTGTCTAAGTAATTTGGATTTATTAATGCCCTATATTTATACTAATTATGTTATCATTGTTCAACAACTATATTATCAATGGTCACAATTCATAAAAGTATTTTAACATCCAAAAACCTAAAAACAAAGAAGTTAACATATTATATAAACAATTTACATGAAGAGACATTTAATTAGATCAATATTGATTTCCATTAATGAATTTTTGGGTCGTTATAATCACCCCCCTTAAGAAATTTCTCCCTCAAATTTTCCTTTTCCCTCACTAAAACAGATATGGGTAACTATGCTTTATCATTTCATTTGATTCCCACGTTGCTTCTTCAAACATGTGGTTTCACCACAACACCTTGATGAGGGACATAGTCTTATTTCGTAGAAATTTTTATATATGATATAAGATCATCACTGGTTTCTCCTCATAAGAAAGATCATCCTCAAACAATACCACCTCAAAATATAGTATATGTGGAGGGTATGGTATGTACTTCCTTTAGAGGGATACATGAATGACATCATGTACGTCGGCCATGGTAGATAGAAGTGCTAGTAGATATGCCACAGCCCAGAAACGATCATGAATCTTGAAGGGTTTGATTTACCTTGGACATAACTTCCCTTTCTTTCCAAACCTCATGACCTACTTCCATAGAGATATGCATAAAAATACCATGTCATTGAATTTAATCTCAAGGTCTCATCAATAGTTATCTGCATAATGATTTTTTCGACACCGGGATGCCTTGATATGCTGCTGAATGGTTTTCACCTTCTCCCCTATTTCTTCGAAAATTTCTTGTCCAAGCAACTTACGCTCACCGACCTCATCCCCACACTATAGGGTAATGCATCTTTTCCCCTAAAGGGATTCTTATGATTCCATTTTGATGCTCGAGTGGAAACTATTATGATAATAGAACTTAAGCATAGGAAGATGTTGATACCATCCTCCTTTAATGTACATTGAGAACACTCTCAACATGTCCTCATGTTTTTGGATAGTCTGCTCAGATTTTCCATAAGTTTGAGGAAGATAGACTATACTAATGTTCAGTTTAGTATTTAGAGTATGTTGAAAACTCTTCCAATACATAGTGGTGAATCTTGTATATCTATCGGAAAAAGTAGTTAGTGGCACTCAATGAATCCTTACCACTTCTCTGATATATAACTATGCTAGTTGATCAAATGATAAATCCTCCCAAATAGCAATTAAGTGTGCATCCATTGTAAGATGATCCACAACAACCCATATTTCATCGTAGCCTTTGGATGTCTTTGGAAGTCCAGTGGAAAATTCCATGGTGATGTTGTCCCATTTCCATTCTAGTATGGGAATGGTTTCATCATCCCCTTAGACTTCTGCCTCTCTTCCTTCACTTGCTGACACACCAGGCACTTTGATGTATATTCAGCAATATCCTTCTTCATATTATCCCATCAAGAATGCTCTCAGAGATGTCGATACATATTTGTGTCTCCTTAGTGCATAAAGAAATTTGAACAATGTGCATAATCCAAAAGTACCTTATTCATCTCCTGACTTGATAGAACACATAGTCTTTTCCCAAATCATACAATTCCTTCTTCATTAACAATAAACTCTGAGGATTTCCCTTTTTCTTATAGATTATACTTTTTCCTGAATTCTTACATCATGATTCTGAGTGTACTTTAACCTTTACAAATGTGATGGTTGAGAAATCATTTGTGAAAGTATTGATGATGTTACATTATTTTGTATTCCTATGTCCATCTTCATCAAATATATGAAGATTGGATGCTTTTCAATTCTTTTAAATGATAGAATCACTGGGTCCTTTCTACATAGGGAATCTACCACCTAGTTCGTTTTCCCAGGGTGGTATTGGATTGAGCATTCATAGTCATTGATCAACACTAACCATCATCATTGGATCATGTTCCACTATTTTTTTTGTTAATATATTCTTGAGGCTTTTGTGGTCCGTATATATTTCACATTTCTCCTCAAAGAGATAATGCCTCCAAATTTTCAATGAGAATATCACTACATCCAAATCGAGGTCATTTTTTGGATATTTCTGTTCATCAACATTCCATAACCTTGAAGCATAGGGAATGACTTTGCCATTTTTTATAAAAAAATAGCCCAGGCCCTTCTTCAAAGCATCATTGAATACCACAAAAAATTATCCACTTCTGTGTAATGTTAGCATGGGCACAGTGATAATCCTCTTTTTCAAATCCTTGAAGAATTCATTGCATTTATCACTCCATGAAAGCATTACTCCCTTCTGATTTAGCTTGGTAAGAGGGTTGGACAATAATGAGAAATTTCTCACAAATCGTCAATAATATCCATCTAATCCTAAGAATCTATGGATATCTATTACCGATATTTTCCATGGCCATCCATAAATTGCATCTATTTTGGAGGGATCCAGGGATATCCCATTGCATGTGATGATATTTCCCAAGAATGAGACAACCTTCAACCAAAACTCACACTTTTTGGAATTTTCATAGATCTTCTCCCTCTACAAGTTCTCCAGTACCGTTCTTAGATGATCCTCATGATCCACCGTGGTTTTGGAGTATATCAGATTATCATCTATAAATACTACAACAAAATGGTTGAGGTATTCTCTAAAAAATTTATTAAAAAATTCCATTAGGATTATCAGAGCATTAGTGAGTCCAAAAAAGAATTACTTTGAATTCAGAGTGCCCGTATCTTGTTCGAATAGCAGTCTTGGGGATATCTTCCTTCCTCACCCATACTTTATAATATACAGATTGCAAATCCACCTTGGAGAAGTATTGTGCTCCATGTAGAATATAGAACAAGTCATCAATTCGTGGGAGATGATAATTGTTCTCTATCATGGTTTTGTTAAAATCACGATAATCAATGCAAAGGCACATTGACCCATCCATTTTCTTGACAAAGAGGGAGAGTGCACCCCATGGTGAAGCACTTGGTCATTTAAACCCTTTATCCAGATTCTCCTGTAGTTCTTTCTTCATCTCCTCAGGCTCCACCACAACCATTCAATAAAAGGTCTTGGATATTGGAAATGTCCTAGGTATAAGATCAATTGAGCATTCAACATCTCTTATAAGAGGAAGACCATGCAATTCCTCGGGAAACACTTCGTTGGATTCCCTCAAAATAGGCATGTATTCTAGGATGGTAGTTTATGCAGACTCAATCATCTAAACCAGATACACGTTCTCGTAAGGAAGTAATTTCCATGCTTGAGATGATTGAGCTAAAGAAGATTCATCTTCTAACATGTACTTATAATGAATCATGGGTTGATTCTCTACATGGATAGTGATTTCCCTCTCATAGTAATTTATGTTTTCTATATATAAGGAAATCCTATCCATGCCATGATTTGCATAAAATTCACCCAGAGGAAGTATGAAGAGTTTTGTCGAGAAGTTCAATCCACATATTATGACAGGGGAGGAGTCTTATTCATGGGAGGAAATTATTAACCCATTCTTCATACTCACCGACATCTTCACATCCATGATTTTAGGTGGTATTGGGATTGTTCTAAAAAATTTCAAGATATAAAATAATGTGTATAACTTGAATCAAAAATTATGTTCTCTATTCATGAATGAATAACTAGAGTACCTATCACCACTTTGTTGTCGGGGTTCACTTCGGCAGTAGTGAGGGAAAAATCTCACCGTTGCTGCATTGTAGGATGTTGGTTGCCTCCGAAAACCTTTTTCTTGGGGAACTGATTTTCAAGATGAGCTGGTTCTTTGTATTTATAGAAATGTACAACCCATCATGGTTTGAATGGAGAATTTCTCTCCTCTATAACAGCTTTGGGTCCTTCTTGCTGACAGTTAATAGTTGGGTTCTTTTTTTCTCTACACCTAAAGAAATTCATCGTCCCCTTCAGGAAATTTATGGGGTTCTTCTTTCCACAGCATTGGCAAGTGGGATATTGGATCTTCTTAGAACCATTGTAAATATCCATCGGACTGTCAGAATTGAATTCCACCATACGCTTCTTATCCCCATGATACTGATGAGATTCTATGATCACCATTTCTTCCTTGACGGCACATCGGACAATTTCTGCATAGCTGTCGAAGACATGGATCACCAGCACATTCTACAGGCTAGGATTCAGCCCACCAAAGAAGTGGTCAACCATGCATTCGGGGGTAACTACAAAGACGGAAGTGTATCGTTCAATCCTTGTGAATTTTTCCACATACACTCCAATAGATTCATCGTCTTTTTTCTTGAGGGCAATGAGTCCCTTTCATCTTAAGCCAATGGTGCACAAAATATATTTATCAAATAATATCTACTGGAAATCCTTTCATTGAAATGCCTCAATCTACTCCCCAGGATTTGTATTTTTTTCAATGTCCTCCATTGATCAAATTCACCTTGCATACATTAAGCATCCATACCATACCTTTCTTGTTCGGAACATTGAAGGATGGTGCAGATCTTTTCAATGGAGTTTGTTCCATTGTTCGATGATTGATGAATTAGATGATCCATTAAAATTAGGAGGCCATTGTTTCATTATGAACTCAATAGAGACTTTTTATTTCTTAGTTAGGGGGTTGGAAAATCCTATTAACCCATGTTTCTATTCAAATCATGAGTTAATTGAGAGCGAAAAGTGTTAATGTTCATGATTCCCGCTCCCATTTGATTAGGGATCTCACTCAGATAGTCATCACATTGATCTTCACATCACTTGATAGCTCGAGTCCTCCTATTACCGGCCATTGGATGGAATAAAAATAATGTTAGGGGTAACACATAAAGGGTAATCCATGGACAAAATTGATGAATTATTAATAACTTAGATTTCCATAACATCTGAATCCATAGGCTTCAATATATGTTATTCGTGATCTACTTTCTAACATATATTCTTAGGGAATTTTTAGTCCCTTAATAATGGGTCATACAAACATTGTGAATTTACCAAAGAATTTCTCACGGGAGTGTCGTAAGCAACAGTGCAGCAAGGCCCATTGTTGTGCACTAGTTCTCATTCGAGTTTAGCTCAAAGTGTTGTTTTTGTGTTTTAACCCTAGGATACAATTTTTCAAGAACACCCTCTACATGCTCATATGCAGACATGGATTGATTTTCATGATAAACTTATTACTCAATACTCACCAAAACATAGGGATGTTTTTTTTATAATTAGTATTATCTCTATGGATTTACTAGGGTTTTCTAATCCTAATCCTAGAAATAACTAAACCTATCCTTTGATACCAACTGTGAAAACCCAGATCATTTATTACCCAAATTATACATAACTTATTACATAAACATCAATTGATACAACATAGAAGATCAAGAGGTCTAGTGTCTTTGGGGCTTAGCATTGCATGGGATAACCTGAGGAAAATCATAAAAAATGGGTGAGCTATAAAGGCCAGTAAAGGATTAATCATGAGGAATAAAATACATGATAGACAATAGGCATATGAATAGAGAATAAGATAATCATAAACATAAAGGCATGTTAAAGGATGATAATCATAACATAGTAATGTGGCAACAACACTTAACCTTGAATTAGCATGAGCAAAGGATCATTGCACATGGAGCATGAGTAAACCCTTGTTGCACAAGAAGCACAATTGAACCATTGTTGCACATGAATTACCATGTGTAAACACCCATTGCACATGTCTTATTGTGATACTATACTTTACACAATTCATTGGAGCGCTATAATGGTACACCCTTCTTAAACATTACATTTCATGCATAAGTGGGCCAATTGGATGAAATAACATAGATTCCTAAAACATCATAATTTATATCATGATGAGAAATTTGGAATTCAAAAATGAGACAATATAATAAATATGTAAATGTGTATAATGTTTAATAAACTTGATAGTGAAATGGGAATTGTATTCACTACACAATGACATTGGCATGGAAAATCGGTGCAATTACGGCAGTGTAACGGCCTGATGTAAGAATTCATAAAAATGGTTGATGAGAGAGAAATGGGTGCCTCATCAAATATAAATTAAATGGATAGTAAGGGGTCATATATATATTCATTTCCCATTGATCGAAATGGAATTTAGATTCATGATATAGAATAATTTCATGATTGTAATTGAGGAGAGGTAAATTATTTTCGGAATTTAGGCATAGTAACGGATGTACATGGGAGGAATTTATTGAGAGTGAAATGGGACTATCATAATTAAAAAATAAATAGGGCACTATGGGGGAGGTGAAAAATCATACCCCAACATTTGTAATTGAAATTAAAGGGGCATAACAACATTAAGAAAATTGGAAAAAATGAGAAAGGAAGAAAAACCCTTACATGGAAGTGTTCTTCCAAAGGATTGAGAGAGGATTACGAGAGGCTTCTTGGGAGGATTGAGAAACATGGGAGGATTCTATAGAAATTTGGGAGTATTTTGGACGAACTCCAAAGGCTTTGAGTGACGAGGAAGTGGGATCTTGTGTCAGATTATATAGGAAAGGAGAGGGAAATGTTTATTATTTAGGTTTGGGACACCTCAGATTAAACTAATCAATACCACAAACCATACCATGGTTTTTTACCATGGTTTTTGCAAAAGGGGATTAGAAAAAAATTATTTTGAAAGTCCAATGTCTGAAATTATTAATATAATGGGGTAGATTTTGTGGAGGTGTGTCACACTCCCAAATAATACAATTTAAAAAGACAAATTGATTAATAATTATTGAAGGGTCCGCTAAAGCTATGTAAACATATCAGACAAATAAAAAATAAAATTATTTTAAGGGTTAAACATATATTGGCCAAACATAATTTTTATTGTAGTTTATTACATGACAATTGGGTCATTATGATGTCATAAAACTCATTATATATTGAAACGACATTTAATTTTTACCCAAAAAATTGATTGTATCCCAAAACACTAAAAAATTCACCATTTGATACTTTAGATGTCCTGATTCTAGAAATAATATTCATTTTATCTAAATAATTTTCTAAATATGTTATTTTTAAAATAAAAACTGGCATTTATAAGAAATTCATGGTTTTTGACAAAAATGGCATTCAAACATTAAAAATTACAATTTCATTCATAAAATTATACGATCATTTATATTTGATAAAAACTAATTTAATAATAATAATAATATTTTATTAAAATATTATTTAATTAAAAAATCCATTAATTCACCGGAATAGATTTCTTAGTAGAATATTAACTAAAAATACTATCTTGCTATAAAAACTATTTACACAGTAACAATAATGAAATGAAAGTATATTCATTATTATTTAAAAAAAAGTAAATAATCATAGTACTAGGGTCTTGTTACATAACCCCTCATAAAACCTGCATTGATTGAGGAGTAAGGTGTTCGATGGTGACAAACTGTTGGGGTGGTTGGGATAACATTGCTCGGGTGGTAATCTCTATCAACTTCAACTTCTCTCAATGGCGGTCCCACACAAGATTAACGTATTCAAGCACTACTTCGACTTGGTCTAGAGCGAAGCCCAACGACGAAACATCCTTTACAAACTCTGACAAATGGGATTCATATGGGGCATGTCTATTGGATGAGGCCACTGATTCCTTTATCTGATTAAATTGGATTTGTTAATGCTGTATATTTATTCTAATTATGTGATCAGTGTTCAATATATATATTAGCAATGGTCATATTTATTAATATAATTTTAAAATAAAAAAACATTAAACAATATAAGATGACATTTTATATAAACATTTCACATTATGTGACATTTGATTAGATCCAGAGGGATTTCGATTAATGAATTTTTGGTTCGTTACATGAAAAATTATTAAGGGAACAAAAAAAACAGTGATAAATTTTATGTTAGGAAATCGATCATGGATGATATATATTGAATCCTAGAAATTCATTAATTAATGAAATTAATGAAATTTATAATTTATCCATTTAATGTCCCTGGATTCCCATTTATTTGTTTAATAGTTTATAACATATAATCCCAAATTCTATATCAGATAATATAGACCCAGATTCCAAAATATAATGATAGCTTTGTGTTCCATAGTTCTATGTATTCCATAATATCTTGAAATTTTAGTAGAACTATTAAAACACAACAACAAATCTTAAAGTTATCTAGGAAAAAAGTTGATAATATATTACATCATAATTATATATATCATTCCTTATCATAATTTATTATATTAACATTCCAATGATCCTTTTCATATTCTCTTTGGTGGAATATGATGCTATTCAGGGAATTGATTTTTTTTCCATGTAAATATCCATCATAAATTGTTGTGAGATGGAAATCACTCTCCATATGGTAAATCAACCCTCATCCTATATAAATTAATGCATGAGGATGAATCTTCTTTAGCCCAAACATCTCATTGTTGGATATTATTTCCATTTGAGTTATAATGTCTAACTCAATTTGTTAATTCTAAGGAAATATTAATCTTCTAATACATGCATATTATGCGGGTATATGATGATGTGCTTCCTGTGGTATTTCCTAATAGTACTCCTAGATGAGAGTTTGGATTTTCAATGGAGATTATACCTGTGGAATTATCATTATCATATATTAGGTATGTGTCGGTTGTTGTGGAACATGATGAGCATTTGAGACTACTACATGGGAATCTAGATAAAATGTTCATATGACCAAGCACATCACCATAGGGTCAACCAGTATTTATATTCAACAATAAGGATGGGTAGATGAGCCTTTTCCTTAATTATTGTTAGCTCAAAAAGATTATCATAAATAAAATTTATCCTCTTCCACTAATTGATGACTTGTTCTATCATATACATGGTTCACAACACTTTCCAAGATTGATCTATTATGTACATATTATCATGAATGGGTGAAGAAGGAGGATATCTACAAGAATACATTTCCTAAAATGATAAGAACATTGAGTTCGTAGTATTTCATTTTGGGATGAAGAATTATCTATAACTTTTCATGGAATTAATGAATTGAGTCATTAGTGACTCCCTCGCCAATATTTTGAATTTTTTATTTATGATATTGTAATATAATCTAACAAAATAGAACAATATGAGTTGATTCTGAAAACCATGGTAAGACCATGCAAAACGAGAAACTTTTTGACAAGTAAAACAAATATGAGTTATAAATGATGAAGTATCATTCATGGGGAATATAATTGTATAAAATGGAATTTTTGTGGATCCTTAAAAGTCTAATTTTACTAATGGATGAATGAGGCCAAGTTTCATGACATATATCCATATTTTCCTTGGATTAGCTGGGTATTATATTCAACTTTTTAGAAATTTATCATGATTTTCAATACCTCTATCAAATTAAACACATAAGAGGGTCAACATACCTTAGATTTAAGAATAAGAAGAGAGAAATATTAAGGTAAAAAAAGGATTATCACCAAACCATTTCTAAAACTACCCACAATGGAATATATATATATTTTATATTCAGCAATTCTTTAAAGAAGGGATTGGGTTTTGTGTTAATGAAAACTGAAAAATTCATTGCATGTGTTTCATGGTAGTTGAATGTTCATGATCAAAACTACCAAACGCCAGATCTAGAATTGGAATCAATCATATATAAATTAAAATTATGGTGATATTTTCTATTTTAGTATAAGTGTGAATTATATATGTATCAAAAAAATCTAGTTGTATATATTCACACATAAAGACCAAAATATTTATCAAATGACTTGGGTAGAGATTATCATGGACTATAAATACTCAATTAACTACCATCGTAGGAAAGAGAATAATTTGGAACGTACAGTATGTTGAGTGGATCCATCAGTTTTATCATTAATGAGAATTTAAGGTGATCTAGACTTCATATATTTAGAAAACATGGACATGGGAATCGTAATAGAAGAAATATCATCTATACATTCACAAATAATTTCTAAAGAATCCCTTTTAGTATGCTTAAATGATACTCTAGGGGATGATATGGGAATTTATAAATAAGTGAAAATTTTTAAAAAAGTGAAATCCATGAAGTTCAATGAAAATGATGAAGGGGGTGTGAGATTAATTTTCAAGAAAATTTCTACTGTAAAATCCTGAGTTAAATAAGGATTTGTTGGATAATGCACAAATATCTCCTTCCCTATCCACCTAGGATGCACAATGATGTATCAAGATATATGAGAACACTATTTAGTGGGACAATATAATGAAGGTTATCACAGAGTATAAATAATGATGTATTATATGTTATTAAGTGAATGAATAAATGAAAAAATCCATGGGAATGATGAAACATTACACATAGCAACATGGAAATTGAAAAACACAATCACGGGAATTGTCACTGGTCTTCTAAAGATATAAAGTGGGAATAATGTTATATGGGAAGTGTTTGATCATATTTCAAATAATGTGGTCCTCATCATGATTTGAGAGGATTTATTACTTGATCAACGTCCATTGATATACATCAGAGAAATTGTAAGGGTTTATGGAGTACCACTATCTATTAAATATAATCGAGATCCAAGATTCACCTCTATGTTTCGGAAGTGTCTCCAAAACACACTGAATTCTTAGTTTAAATTTTTTATGGCATGTAAAACTCAATCCAAATTCCAATATGAGTGGAAAATCCAAATACATGAGGAAATGTGGAGAGTATGATCAATTGACATCAAATGATTATGGGACCAACATCTTCCTCTAGTCGAGTTCACGTACAAAAACTATTTCCACTCCAACATCAAAATGGATCCTTATGATGATATTTATGTGGATAGATACATAAAACATGTATTATGGGATGATTTTTGGGAATAAATACCTCTATGCCATGTAATGGTCATTAAAATGGTGGAACATGATATGACCACTCAACAACACATCAAGACTGGTTAGAGTTGTGAGAAGTGCAATGTTGAAAATCACCGATAGGTCCTAGAGTCTGATGTTAGAGACATGGTATTACTCCATATATCTACATAGAAGAAATTGATGAGATTTGGGAATATGTGAATTTTTATTCAAAGATACATCTTCCCCTTTTAGATCATTTATCACATCATATTAGTCACCTATCGACCAACACTCCCAACAAACCTATCTCAGGTATGTGATGTATTCATTGTATCCCTATTAAAAAACAACATTCCATACATCTAATATGTACTCAATACATATGTGGTACCCTTGGAGAATGATCAATACTATAATTATAATACACTAAATAACATAGATAGTAAAACAAATTCGATGAAAGAAGATAATTCTCTTTGTCAGCATCTTGTTGAGAAACAAAATAATTGAAGAAGAAATGTGGTAACCCGATGAGGTGATTAAGAAATGTCACCCTCAAACATTTCATTATAGGAAATTAAAATATCAATGGGTAAATTTTTGAAGGGGGATTATTATAAAAACCCAGACTATTATAAAATGAATTCCACTTTTTTATTTTAATTAAATGTATTATTGTGTAATATGGTTATAAAAAGCATATAGACTTAATTTAGTTTTTTAATTTGATTTGAAAGTAAATTAAGTATCATTATCATTGATTATATATTCATTGAGAAGTGATCACATGATAAGTATAAATATCGGGTTTTATGAAATACAATTCACCGATATATAGGAATTAATGACCTCAAGGAGAAAGATTACACCGTATGAAGACCATTTTTCAGTTCTATTGAGGGTGATTTAATTTCAACGATTTTACATTGACCAATTCAAAGATGATATAAAAAATCATAAGAATGAGTATAACCATTTACATGAATAACATCACACTCTTCAAGATAACGACACAAACCACGTTCATTGAACTATGTACTGAAAGTCCAAACATCACACACCTTACACGTAGGGTGTTATCATGTTTTTTAAAGGTACATTTATTAATAACCTATCATATTAATAAATAAATTATTATTTATAGTATATGGACAATATTATCATCCGTTTATTGTAATTTTTTGGAAATAATATTATTTTGATAAAAAATAGAACAAATTTTATTTTTAGTTTAGATTAAAATTAAATTTACTAATTTATAAATTAATTAATATTTGAAATAAAAATTATTTTAATTAATTTTTAGCATATATAAATGATAATATTATTTTTATGAAATCAAATGTAATTTTTGAAAGGGATAAAAATATTACTATTGTATAAAATGTTTCATTTCACAATAAATTACTATTGTAAATTTAATATTGAAAATTCAAATAATTATAAAAAAAATTATATAATTTTTATTATTGAATCATAATGTTGATATTATCCAACATATTTTTTATAAATTCCCAAGATAATAGAATTTTCGAGTAAAATTAAAATATTATAAACATATACATTGTGTATTATGACATATTGATGACCAAAAACTAATATAATAAATACTATAAATGGTATCCAAGACCAAATATCTGTTTCATTAAATTAATTTAAATTTATTATTGTTTTATTTATTTTATAAAGCCATTATGATTCCTCTAAAACATTTGATATATATTATTTTTTTATAATCATTTCATTAAAATTATTAGTCAGCTCAATATTAGTATGGAATTATATTTTCAAGTTAATTGCATTGAATATTAAATTATTGCAAAACACTATAATTTGTAAGAAACCATGGTATGGTTTTTAGTTTTGGAAATTTTATTATGTTGATTCCAAACCCTAAATTATAATGAAATCCTCATCAGTTCTTATATATTCCCGTAAATGTTCCCATTAATCTTAACTTAAACACTATGGCAGACATACATATTATTTCCTCCATTTTATATTTTCATTTAATGGACCCCCAAGCTCTAAATAATCCCTTTTCATGATTTTGGAGTCACACACTGATGTAAGGGATCTTCCACACTTCTCTTTTTATCAAGCACTTCTTTTTCTAATTCCTCTAAATTTCATTTTTATTATGTTGGGATATGTTCTTACATATCATATTTACTATCCATTTAATGTATAGATTATTATATATACCTATTAATATCATTATTCCTACCACTATACTTTATCTTCACATGTTACCATGTTGAAATTTTCTAAGTGATTTATCTCTTCTCATTTCAATTCTAGAACTTCCTTTATGTTATATCTGTTAAATTCAGTTTTCAATATGTTGGGATATGTTATTCCATATTCCCCGTAATATCGATTTAATTTATAAATGATGAAATCCCCCATCCACTCTCATTAAGCATCATGTGATACTTTTTTAATTCCCATCACCATGCTGAAATATAGTTGATATAAATTTATTTATTCATGTTTATTCATTGCCTAGGGAGATATATTTCCAATCTATAAAGTTTGGATATTATTGTCTATGTCCCTATTACTTCTGATTTGATATCTATGTGATGAGATACCCGTATATCTCTCATCAACCTATTTTTATAAATATTTAAGGATGTCGTTATGTTACCGAAATATCACCACAATTTTCTATGGAAAACCAATTGTGTAGTAACAACTGTACATGTTTCATATAATGGGAGTTCACTTTTATTCCCACATAAATATTGATATGGGGATTACATTTATTTATTTCACATTCCCAAATCTTTGAATAAATTAGGTGATAAATGTATCCATGTTCTATGCTCTATGTGGCACACATAAGAATAAGGATGAAATGAATGTTATTGGTGTGCCTGAATTCAAATAGTGCTTCAATGCATCAGGTAATGTTTATTATGATGATACGTCACATCGGGATAGGGATTTAACCTTATCCCATTATGTTACTTTTTGAACAATGATTTAATGGTAGTTTATACTTGACCAATGTATTTGATTCAATGTTTTATGTTGTTTCTACATTTCCCATGTCATGATTTTCATGCTATATCGTGTCTCACTATTCATGTTTATGAATCCACCTCTTTTGATTACACAGGGAAAATCCTAATGAAAAACATGTATTATTCCCTTCATGGTATGCCATATATATAACCTTACTATGATTTATATCCATACCCTGTGTTATGTTTTTCCCAAGGATATGTTGTGCAGTTTTAAAAATCATTGGAATTTTAAAAGCATATTAAGGAAGATTTTAATAATGTTGTTGTATCCCATACTCAAAATTCTATGTTTTCTACATTATTCCAAAAATAAACTATACTTCTCAATATTATGGGTTGTATTAAGATCAATTTTATACAATAAATTATGTATTATTTTGAAATGAAGAGAATGGTTGTTATAGTATTTGTGATCCTCCTTTACCCTATAATACAAAAATAGATATTCCAAATATACAAAAAAAAATTGAGTCCATAAACCGATGATTAATGAATTTCATCAAATGAAATAATATTATAGGATTATTACTGATTCCAAATGGATTTACCAGAAACATGATATAAACATATTAACTTGGCATCATTTTCTTGTGTATATCCTCTTATTAAATTCTCAAATGGAGGAACCCCGATTGTAGGTCAATGTTACAAAATAAATGATTACGTCTTTGATGATCAAAGAGATAATAAAATCTAGTTAAAGGATACTGTTTAGTAATGATCACTAAATTAAAAATTTTATAGTGGATACAAATAGTATGACATTTTTATTCCTTCTCATAAATTAGAAATGGTTTTGAACATTTTGAAACAATTAGAGGAATACATCTATTCACCTATATTTCCTAATGTTGGACTATAAATTACACCAAATCAGTTGGTTCCATTCGATTGGATGGAATAGAAATTTCCATCACTGCAATTAACATTTAAATTCTAAAATATACCTATCACAATGGTGGAAAGATAGTAAAATAATCATGAAATGCCTTAGGGTATGCACACAAAATTTCAGGTAGGGGACTCTCCAATAATGGGTCAACTAGGTCATGAATCATTTACGGAAAATGTCATGAGATTAATCTTAAATAAGGAACTCCTCCTTCTCAATCTATATTCCCACTAACCTTGGAATTCCTGAGTGACCTCATCCATAGATAATATCTTTACCTAAAATAGATAACATTCTAATTTTCTATTATGCTAATAATATTGTCCATGCTTATAGTCATGTAAAATATGTCTGGATGAAGCCCTAAGAAGTCTCAAACCACCTCCAAGCCTTATATAACCCCCTAAAACGCAATAAATTTGAATCCTTGTTTGGGAATGCTTCCCAATAGAATGGAAATATACAACATTGATCAATAAATATCCAAATTCAAGCCCATAATTTAATCTAACATTGGAAAAATAAAGGGATGATTAGCACATACATAAAACAAATCTACCAACACAGAAGATGAAATAAACAACATACCTATTATAGTTGTTGTCCATGCATATTATTCCTCTAGCACACATTCTATTTCATAAATCAGTCTAGACAAAGCCAATTATAAAACCCCATTAGGTAGGGAATTAGACCAAACAACATTTGAGAAAAAAATAGAGCATCAGACAACTTGGTGACGGTGGATCCAACCTTAGTGACATGGGACATCTTATCATAGAACTGTTATTCAGTTGAAGATCACCAAGAATGATGAAATGGTATTTGAGCCTTCATAAAAAGAATCCTAGTATGATAATTCCTCTAACACTAGCAGCCAATAAGATATTACTACCCTGTAGAGTCCCCTTAAATATGTCATATAGAAAACTGGCCACTCGTGCACTTTTTAATATATATAGAAGAATAAATTTTTCTAACCATGGAACTGAATGATGTTCATCCCAATCATGTCCATCTAGCTATTTATACCTCATAAAAAGTCTCATTTTCTACTACCTCTTGAGTGTTCCAATGGAAAAAAAGATACTATTATATACTCTACATCACCACCCTGCCCCATATCGAATATATGTGCCTTCGGGTAAACATTGGTGACAAGCACAAGTGATAGATGCCCCAGCCTAGAAAAGTGGTTGGAGTACTCTAGAATGGTATGCCTCCTTCCCCATTATCAAGAATGTGCCAGTTATTTTATACATGAAATTCCTCAGGATTGAGTTGTTGATTGATGACAATCTTCAATGAAACCTTGGAATTCTTATCTTCCATATTTTATTTCATTATTTATTCTCATCTAATTCTTCTTGGACCTTTGATCAAATATACGGTTATAACCACATGAGAATCCTCATTAGTAATTAAAAATATTAAAATCTTTTCAATATGTTGATGCCACTCCTCAGACTCTTGAGGTGATTTTTCACTATGGAAGACATGTGGATGATTCTTAAAAATTATTATCCATTTACTAGTTCAAATCATATGTTCACCGAACCACCTTACCTATGATTCTTAATTGTATAAATGAAATCATCATAAATATATGTTTCAACAAGAGGACCCTCCTATAAGAAAAAACCATGAAACATTCCATTATTTATTTGGAAGATAACTTATTAGTGGAATTATCTGTTTGCATCAAGAAAACAACCAATAATACATGATAAAATGGATGAACCATCAGAAGGAAAAATATAATCCAAAACAATTCCTTAAAAAAAATAAAATATAATAGTTTTGAATTCCACCCCAAAAGTCGAACGTCCTATATAAGGAATAATTATAACTAAATATACTACCCAGATAGGTAATAAATTAGCCATAAAACACATTATTTTTATTTATTTGAAAAAGGACAAATCCAATAAGATGTCCCTACAGTTTAATCATGTGATCCTAAACACTAACTCTTGGATTTAGGGATGTTTTTCTGACCATACCTGGAAAATATGATTCAGTAAAAGGAGTGAGTTGTCCAGGCCCCATTTTCACACCGACTATCATAATTATAATGATCATACTATATCTACCCAATAAACTAAAAATCATAGGCAGTGTTGAACAATTATAGGTGATTAATGATTTGATACTAAATTCTCATTCACCAACCATGCCTGAGATAACCATTCAACCAAGCGATACAATTATACAGTGGTGTGAAATAGAGAAAACACAAAAATTCATTAATATTAGAAAAACATGAAATAAAATTATAGTATTATGAGGAATCAAAAGTTTGATACAACTAACACCAACCGTCCAAAAAATAATATATCTCGACAAAAAGTCTCCATGTGTTCATGTATCAAAAGAAAAGTAACTGAAAAATAAAAATTACCTAAAGTGAAGCTTGTGTGCTAAAAAATTATCTTCCATTTAAAATAATCTTACAAAACAAGGTGTAGAGAATCCGATAGGGAAAAGTAGAATGTGAGAAACATGGACCAATAGGATACCACTAATAGAATATAGATCATTTCTAAAAACAAGAATGAAAAATTATAATAATTTTAAACAATTACATCATTTTTTATATAAAGATAAATTTGAAAGCCATTTTAAAACCATCTATGAGTTTTCAAAAATTGAACGACATATCTATAAAATAAAGAAACCATGCATGTAGTGATACTAAATAATAGATATACATACGAGCTAACATTCATGAAAATAACTATCATGTAATTATCAACCAATAACAACAATGAATGTACCATTCATGTTACAAACTACGTGATAATACAATCTAGAGACCCATATGCATAGATATGGAATAATAATGGATTTGAATTGACATCAAGGAATTACATGCACCATATACATATAAGTGGTCACCTCATATTTTTGTTACTGAAACTATGGAGACCCATGTCTCTATCTCGACATACCAAAGGAGCCAAAATGAAATTTTTATCATTTTTTTAAACCAAAAACAGATATTTATAAAACCATTTCAATGCCAATACAAACTTCTTACATTATTGAAAACCTATTTTTTCAATTTTCAATTTAGTGATTTCTATTTTCAAGGAAAATTCTCATTAACAAATGAAATCATGTCACATTCAATTTAGACATATGAAATTACCTTTTAAATATCATGAAATTATAAAGAAAAATAAAAAATTAAAGAACTTATAATACTGAACATGCCCGACTACCAAATAATCATATAAATCGGAACATCAGGTCACAATTGGAATTGGAAACCAATTTTTTTACCTTTAGTAGAAACGGAATAACCAATTATTCAAAATAATTTATTAAAAATACAATACAATAAAAACCCCTACAAGTAATAGTTATGTAACCTCTAAATGGATCGAAGATGAGAGGAATGGATTACCAAGAAACGTGAAGTGTCTAACCATGTTGATCAATTGCAAAATGAATTGATATGTATGAATGGAAAACATCCAAAATTATCCTAGGGAAATATTTATATCCATGAGGAGGAGTATTAAAAAATAAAGGATTTCTCTAACACTGATATGAAAACCCTAAAATTATTACTTGGAGAATTTCATCATTTGTAATATTTAACACATCATGAATCCCTTTAATTTTGAGGTAAGCTTAGAAATGCATTGCCTTTATAATTAAAACACATACTTCACTATACATGATGTATAAACCTTGCATGACTTGTAAAAACTATTTATGTAAAATAAAATCATTGGATGAGTCTATACGGTCTTAAATTTTTTCAAACCCTAAGTCATGGCATGTTTCTTCCCTAAGAAAAAATTAAAGGCCAATTAAAAAAGATGAAAATCGAATAAATCAGTGACTTCACCATTACATGTATACTCCAAATTGAGGGCCGAAAATACTATCCCAATGAAAAATGGAAACTAAAGAAAAATATTAGAACATACCTTGTAGATAGTAACAATGAATTATGATGTGATATTATTCAGTCCTAATAGAAATGATAGTTTCATAACATAACATTTGTCCTAAATAAGTAAATTTGAAAAAAAAAATCATAACTCTAATCTTGAAACCCTTACTGATCGTTTAAACCTCATTTATAATAAATATATTATTTTAATATGTGTATTTTATAAAAAATAAATATATGAACCCATATATGATTTATTTATAAACAATGATATCATTTTTGATAAAAAATCACTATTAATATTAATGTTTCACGTAATAACTAGATTGTTTCTAAGGTATATTTTTTAGTAGTTTTAATCATTCTAATTTTATAATAATTAAATCATATTAAAATTATTAAAATTATATTAAAATAATATATGTTTATTTTATATGTATTTAAAATAATTTTTAGAATCTATATGTAGAATGATCTAAGACACCATTCAGAGAGATGGTGTACCATACATACAGAGGAACAATATTTTGATTTTTTTTGGAAAAATGTATCAATAATAGATAAATAATAATTCATATTTGATTATTCTTTATTATATCTTAAAAATCAATAAAATTTAGTAAATTTATCACTATTACCTTTTATAAAAATCATATATGATAAACATATCATGTCACATCATGAGGTAGTAATCTCCAATTCACATGAGAGACGATATCATATAACCCATGAAATTGAAAGTTAGTATGAATTCTTGATATTATATTTTAAAATTTAAATTTATTTTTTAAATATAATATATATTATTTATTTCAATCATTACACCTACATATAATAATAGGTGATGAAAAACAAATTAAATTCAGTCATGGGGTGGCATTATTCATTACACACGATCGTTAGTTTCATTTCCCATTTAATGGAAAATGAGATTGATTTTGGTCATGAACGTAACATAATATCAAATTAATTTATTTAATAAACTAATATTTATTATTATTGTGTTTTAATTATAATTGAAGTAGTTTTAAGAAGAAACAAAATTGAAATACATGTTTAAGGATGATACATCTTATTCTTAAAGCCTTCCAGGTATAATTTATTTGTAAAATCATAATATATTGAGAATGAGAAGTAATTTAAGGAAGGAAATTGGATAGTTTTTGGAAAATACAATGATTTTTTGATGTATGAATTTGATAGTAGAGGTGTTATCCTATTATAAGTGAGTGGGTGGACACACATTGAATTTTTAGAATGAAATAATTATACACACATTCATCACCTGTAAAAGGGATCTAAAATGGTCCATTATCGAAACATATAATATATGTGGTTGATATATGACAATAAAATAAGAAATATAATTTTTCTGTAATTTTTATCCCCTAGTATTTTAGTTAAACCCATGATAAACTAGTTTTCACATTAATTTTGAAAATGAGTTTTTTTATATTTTTTATATTCATTATTGTAAAAAATATGTTTGAATTTATTTATAACAATATATATGAAAAATTGTATATGAAAAAAAATTAAAAATTCAATTCAGACATTTTTTAGAATTTAATTTCATATGGATCCTATAGATATAACACAAAATAAGTTTCAGAAGAAAAATGTTTTTAGAATATTATGAAGATTCGACTATAAAAATTAACATGATATTAATTAAAATGACCAAAATTTTATTATGAATAATTTAATTGAAATAAACTTTCCTTTATAATATTATTATGATTATTTTTTATTTTTTCTATTTCATTCAATGATATGAGAATTAATAGTAAAACTACTAATTTGTAGTATTCATTTTTTTTTGAAATGATTAAATACTTATTAGAAAGTAAATTCTATAGGATGGTTTAAAAATTAAATTCAATTTCTAAAATGAATTCTATAAAATGAGATGAAATTATTTTTTTATAAAAACCTTGAATGACATGATAATACTTCTATTTAGAAAAACAAATTTAGAAAAAATTATGATTTATTTTTTATCATAGATTTAAAAACATAAAATTATTGTTTAAACATTTTAAGGAAAGTAAAATATATATATATATAATAACATTCGATAAATTCTATTGATTTTAATTTATTAAGAAAAATGTTTCTCTATGCATAAGAAATTATTTCATAATAAACTGTTTGACCTCATTTTCAAAATTTATTTTGTTTTTTATTTTCTAATTAAATAATAACCAATGAATTCATTTCATATATATTTTAAAACCAAATATTTTGATTATTTGGTTACTGTTATTCATATATTAATTTTCAATTTTTTAGTGATATTTAATTTATTACATTATAATATTTTAAAAATGTGTCATGTTTCATATAAAAATAGTTTTTCATGAAACAAATGATATCAAATAAATTATTATATTTTTTAAAAAAGACAAAATTTCATAAAATCTCAGGGTCTAACATTCTACCTCCCTTAAAATTAATTTCACACTTGAATTTATATCACTCCAATACAAAATATTGAGAAAATTTATTCTGCACAAAATCATAGTGTTCCCCTATAAATTCCACAAATTAGTGATTCTTCAATAGAAATTTGACATTGTGAGTGGTTTTATTTCATAGAAAATTATCTCAATGATCTATAATCTGCATTGGTTGATCCTTACAAGAGAGATAATAATTTAATTGTATAATAATTGATTTCATTACATGTAAAGTATAACGTATTTACATTCTAATGAGAGATACATGGAACCCATAATAGACTTCAGAAAAGATAAGTGACAGTGCCAAGTGATAAGATGCCATCCTTACTCAATAATGAATATTAAAGCAGATAATATACCTAAGGATCATATTTGAGTTCTTTTAAAATAAAAAAACTCTATTCCATTAAAAAATTCATATAAAATCAATCTTAATAACATTGAACAAAAAATAACATCATTTATTCTGAACTAATCTTTTCTACCAACTTTTTCTTTCCTTATGATTTTCTAAATGGATCTAAACATCTCTGAATTTTTTCATCTAGCTTGTGACTCATTATATTTATTTTTCTAAAGTAATGGAAATACATTTATGATCTATGATTATTTATCTAAATGGACTCATAAGGTTTCATCTAAATTCTTGTTGGAAGCCTAATTTTGAAAAAAAGCACAACTAAATGAAGGTTTTCATGAAAACCTCTATTAAAACCATAGATTAATATGTCATCATATCTTATAGGGATCAAATTATTATCTCAAACGAAAAAATTGTTTGAGGATGAAGTAAATTTTACATTATATAACTGACATTTAGTTATTTTAGATCTCTTTGCTAGATCCCCACATTAATTGGACGTGTCATGGGATACTGCTAGATGGAGACAATTTGCCGAGATATATAAAATAATGTCTAGAGATAAGTTTTATTTTATATAATGCGGTCAAGGTATAGATGTGTTAATTTATTTTTGGGATCACATAGAGTTTTTAAAATTTTTATAGGGGGTTTTATTTTTTTTAGAACTGTAGTTTTGATTGTCTGCAATATAAAAACATGACGTCTAATGGGAGTACATACTGTGTAAATCCTACTTAAAATGATTCCATGAACCTATTAAGAATCAATAAGTAGTACATGAAATTTAAATTTTACACAATGTGTAGTGATAAACAAATATTTTGTTAGTTAAATAGTGATGTGATTTCAGTTTATGTGATCCTCGTGTATTATATGAGATTTAATGGGATAATATTGAATGAAAATTTCATTTGATATGAACTTAGAGTGATACAAAACTAATATGGTTAATCATTAATCTATATATCTATTCCCTATTGACTGAGGGATATTCTTAAAGGATTTGGGGGCCTATGACCAATAAAAATTGATTTTTTTGGGTTGATCCAGAGGTTTTTAAAAATAGTGGATTATCATAGTTTTTTTAATTGAATTTTTTTTAATGTATTTTGAAATGGTTTCTCAAATCTTGATATGATGAGATAGATTTTTGAAAAGTATTGGAAAACAGAAGAAATGGGAGTCCTTGGGTACATATCGAGAAGTTATTGTAATAGGTAGCATCCACTATTGTGGGGCTTTCTCATGGATATTTCTTATTCTCCCTAGAGTCTTTTTTATGTGGTCCTTATAGACCTATTTGAGTTTCCACTATCCTGGGGCATTTCTCATATCTCATGAATCGATACATGTATCTATAGGCAGAACGAAAAACATAGTTGAACTTTTTTTGGAAACAATCTCATATATATCATGAATTAGAGTTATACATTGTGGGATGTTATATGTTCTACATCATGTCCTTCTTGGGATACATTTAGTTTTTATGTTTTTTTACGTTCGTGGATTTGATATGATATGTGATGCATTCCTTTTTTGGACATGATATATATGTTTTGATATATATATATATATATATGTAATAACATGAAACATATTTACATACAATATTTAAAATGTGGATAATGTTAAAAGTAAATTACCAATCCATGATTTAAATAAAATATTATTAAACCGAATCATGCCTTGTTTTTTATAATGTTGAGAAAAATTAGATTATTATTTAGAAACAAAATATGAATCAACTTATTAACACCCTATATATCATGTTAACTAACACCCTTACTTTCCCTTTGGTAGTGTATAAACATGGTTATATAATTTTATGCATAGATAGGAAAGTGTCAAAGTGAGGTGAGAATGTTTTATGTCAGTTGTGTTCGGGGTAGTTGGATGGTGAGATGGTGTGGGTTTCCCGATGTTAGCAGCTAAATACTATTTGATTAGATGTTATTGTCTGTTTTTTCTTTTTTTTGGACAATTCTATTTGATATTGTCTTGATAAATTTCTTAATTGTACCATTTTTGTCACCTTATTTATTTTATAACATATATATATAGATTATATCTTATTTTGTTTCATTCTATAAAAGCGCATATATTTTATATTTTCTTCTTCATGTTCTTGTAAATCATTCCCTCTATTAGTTTTTATTTCCAAGGTGATATATTCCAACTCATGTGATTTAGAATTTCCTTGGGTAAGTTAATTATTGGGTTGCGTAACAGTTTGAGAGGGTATAGGGGACTGGTTCATCCCAGATTGGTATTTGAGGTGGTCTATCATCAAGATTCCTTATATTGGTACCTTTGGTAAATTTTAGATAATAATTTTAGGGCTTGAGAGTTATATTCCATTGATTATCTTGTAAGATCCTATTATTTTGAGACATAAGATACCATGTGATGTTTGTATATTGATCTAAATTCTTGAGTATGTGATTTTTGTATTAGCTGTTTCTTTTTTTTTGTTCTGGTTTAAAAAAAGATAATTATTTTTTATGAAAATTTAAACTATTTAGGTTTACAGTTTTATTCTTTCAAGACATGTTTTGTGAATTACTAAGGTATTTTATGATAATTATACATGTGGTAATCCTTCTATGGGTTATAAAATATTCGGGGATATCATACCAGAAGTTCATTTTATAGATCATAATCCACCACAAGCTCAAAAAGAATTTGTTGAGATTGAATTGGGAGCTGAAAGATATATAGAATGATCATGGGGGTTCTTACATGAGATAACAACATCCTTTAAAGGTATAAATGTACATCATTAGGAGGAAGAAATTATTGAAAATATTGAACATATTTTTTACTTCTTAGATACACCTGAGAGTATCAAGTTAAAGTCCACATTGTTCAATGTTTAATTTCCAATAATTTATTTGTGGGATTCCTTGTTAAATTCATATTGAATGTGGTCTTGAAATGGATGGGTTTCAAGACTCGATTTTTCTAGAATTTTTTTCTAATGTTTATAATGATGGAGGGGAATATGTTGTCCCCCTATTTTAAAGAAGTTAGTGAATTTTTTGTTTTTGTATAGTAATCAGATTGTAGAGTAGGTTATTTTTTCACCAGTGGTTGTAATGAAGGACCATCTAAAAGGACATAAATGTGTTTAGGGTTTGCGACAAAATATTAGACACATTTTTTTATGGTTAAGCATTCATATGTTGTGGAGTCAATAGAAAAGTATATGATGTATTAGATGAATAAACCATGAAAGGATTGATATTACTCCCATTACATTCAATATAGTGGCATAATAAATGGAATTACATGGAAATAGAGGAAGTGGTGTGATCCTCACCAAAGTAGTTTAGGTCGTTCTCTACAACAATACTATTTTGTAAATCGAGTTGCATAAAGTGTGTGACTATAAAATTCTATTAGTTATAAATTCTTGTAAAGACACACTATTATTTTAATTCATCTTCCAATATGGTTAATAGATTTGGATTTTCTGTTCATATGATGTTTTTAGGTTAGGATATGCCTACTCCTAAATGTAATTAGAAATTGTCATCGATTAAGGAAACTTCAACACATTCTGATTAATCTATGACTATAGGATTGCATCTATAGTCCTTGGTAGTGAAGAAAATTCATGTAATAGATGACATTATAATAAAGGTGGATGTGGATCCAGTTACATTGATAGTTACCATAATTATTTAATATTCAATAATTATTCTGTTAATTTATATTAGTGCTTTTCACTCATATATTATTATACATTTTCTGGATATTCATAACCTTTCTACAAAGCTCATGACTTTTTTTGGATGTTAGAGACCTCTCATAGTATGACTAAATATCATGGTCTGCTGTCCTTATTATGAGCTTTTGATAAAAAATGAGTAAGTGTCTGATTTTCTTGTTCTTGTTATAGATCATTCTGATGTCATCATCCTGATGTATTTTCTTATTTCCTATCAGGATGTGGTTCATTGTAATCATCCATGTGTTATAATAACCATGTACATATTGTACATACACTATCTCATAGGGAAATTCTATAGCACCAACAAGACCTCAATTCATGTTGTTTTTTCAATGAATATGCTAAATATAATGTTTTAATTTCATTCCATATACTAATACCAAAATCAATGTAAAACGCCTTTTAAAATAGACTATATTTGATTCAATCATATAAATCTCTCATGGGATTTCCAATTATTACCAAAAACCACAATAACAATTAGTAAAAATTATATGATATTAAAAACCTCCCAAAATTAGTACATTGACTGAAACCCATAAATTAATATTGAAATACATAATGGACAGTTAGGTAATTAACATATAATTAGGACAGAGAGAAAAAAGGATCCTATCACCATGTCAAACCATTAATGGAATTTTATTGTGTTGAATATAATGAATAAAAATGATTGAAAACCTATAGGGACCATTTTATGAACCATGAAATGGAAAATATATACACAATTGATGTACAAATTAATGAAAAAGATTCATTCATGTTATCACATACTCCTAGATGCATTTTATAACACGTCACCCAAATAATGTTTTCAATGTATGTTTATGTATCCTTTTAGGTACATGAAATCATCATCAATATTATGTTTCACATAATCCAACCATATTTCTAATGTGTCTGAATGATTAAAAATTCCCTTCTTTCCATTGGAAATGACTACATTTGGATCCAAGGGAAACCTATGTTTTTTAATATTCATGCCACCATATTCTACATTTCCATGTATAGGAATATTCGTACTTTGTGGTACGATCTCTAATATATTTATTAAAAAATAATATCATCATATAACTTATAATTTGAATGTGATCCATGATTATCTATTACTTGAAATAAATAATATAGTAATATCTCGACTAATATATTTCATATTATTATTTACATATCCCACATCCAGAATATTATTTGTTGTTTTAATACCCATAATGTTACATATTAGTGAATGAAATACATTGAAGAAAATAAGATGAAATTTTATTCATAAACATCACTATCCTTATCACATGACCAAAAAATACATGAAAGGATTGTATTGATAGTATTCCATACGACAACCTGAACCCACCCATGTGATGACTATTTGGGAATTTGGAACCACATTAATGTGTGGTTTTTTTTTGATCCATAAAAAATGGAATATCCAAACATTTTCTAATTGTCAGGGTTATATGGGGAAAAATTATATTTATTAGATTCTATATCATGAACATAAATTATATGAACATTCCCATGAGGTATTCTATGTTATTTTTATTGAGTTTATCATTATTATATTTTTATCTCCACAATATTAATTGGTTGAAAACCATATGTTTTTTGTAAAAGATGACTGAACATGAAAATTGAAAACATTAGTCTGATAACTATTTAATTTAAATAATTTAACCATCACTAATGGATTTTTATATCTATTATAACAATCTCTCCATTAATGTTTGTATTTCGTTATCCTTGTTACTAATTAGTTTTTTTGACCTAATAGTTAATGATTTTTAATCATAAATTATTGCTTCAAAGGATGTTTTTCACAAACATTAACATACATCATGATGAATCAAAATACACATTATATTAAAAAAATTTATAGTGAAATCATTGGGAAATGGTTATTATCTGGTCACTTGGAATTTTCTTTCCTAACCAAGAAACAATCGATTATTTTAAAATTTAAATTGTATAGAACTAGAAATGTGGAATTCCAACAATGTGAGATCAATGAAAAGATCGAATACCTTCATTATTTGTCACCATGATCTTTTGGATTTTAAATTTTAGTAATAAATAATTGGATGAAAAATATTTTATTTTAATTTTATAACCAAAGAAAAATCCATGTTATGCTCTAATGGTCTCTTAACATTTGAAAAAATATATTTTATCCCTATGATCCTATTATATATTTTATGAGATCACTTGTACTAAATGCGTGATAGTGTTCCAATTTGGTGATTGATGCCCCAGGATCATTGGAATCGTAATTGTAGAATTTCATTAATGGATTTCACCCTAATTTATATCTAAGATAACATATCCAACGAAACTAATCTAGTGTATGATGATGGTACTTATCCCTCCATATTTTTTCAATAAATTAATAATTTAGATCACACATCCAGAAAACACCCATATGTCCTGTTAAAAAATTTTCATTGTATCATATATTTATTTTACATATATAGATATATGTTACATATATATACATATAGACATGGAAGTTATTATAACGTTATTACAACACATGAGAATGATAATTATATAAATAAAAAAAAGGAAATTACTCATGTTAACAAGATGCACCCTTTATTTTATGAGCCTACCTATCTATAACTCCATAGTTAAGTGTTCTTGGCCTAATGTAGTTATAAAGATTTGTGGACTCATGGTAAATAGATCATTGTGTCTGTTATTGATGAAAAGGCATACTAAACCAACAAATGTTGGAATTTTGGGATAGCCATTAATCTGATAATCTCTTTGGAAATGTGGGGGACCTATATAGGGGAGAATGTCTATATTGAGAAAAATGAATTTTCAATCTAGCCAAGATCCTAAAAACATGCTAAAGATGTGTGACTATGATTTCTAATTCATGTAAATACATTATTTGGACATTTTTTAGGAAAAACATTATTACACTGTATTATATTTGAAAACAATAAGTGTGCCAATCACCTCACTTATACATATAAAACCAGTCGAACCTCTACTTTACAAATACAGATCATTTTGAATCAGACAATACATTACCATATACCGTCCCAAATTCCATCCTCACATTATTGAATATTTTTTTTTAAAACCATACATATGATAGATTTTTTAGTACAGTGGAGTATTACAAAATAAGAGGTCACATTCTTGAAAAAGAATTTTAATTTTATTTCTTCCAAAACCTCCTTCATTTATTATAAAACCAGTATGATATAATAAAAATAGTAATAGATATATACATATATGTTTTTTATGATTATATAATGACCTAAATAAATCCCATATTCCGTCAATTTTTTACTGAATCATTATTCATATGTGCGGCAGACTATCGCACCACGAATCAATGTTATTTTGTTTTCCATTTCAACCTCCCAAAGTTGGGGTTAATGATAGATATAAATTATATATATACATATTTGATATTAACAAAAAAATTATAAAAGTTGAGTCATTATATGATATTTACTTTTTAACATTTCATTCCATAGTTGTTAAGATAATGTCATTCATGATTACGGTAGACGAATAACTCGCAAAGTGATGTGATCCATTTTTCAAAAAGTTGTAAATGGATGTTAATTAGGATTTTTTTAATGAATATATTTTATTTAAATGAAATAATATTTTTTGTAATAATATATTTATCATTATTAATTATAAAATAGACTACGATTTCTTACATTTTGACTGAATGAAAGATGATAACATTGTTCATGTATGTGTGGGTAAATAGTTTTCATAAATCCAAATTACACTAGTTTTATCACAAAAAATATTTGGATGAGTTGAATAATTTTATTATAATAAAAAATATTCCCCTTATTATATTATTATAATTCTTTAAAAAATATTACTAACCTCCTTTCTATAATTTTCTTTGAAAAAAATAAATGTTTCCCATGCGTACGTACAACCTATAATCTTCATGGTCATATAGTAATTCATTTTTAAAATTCATCAAAAAATATTATATTAAAAGTATAATTGATGTGAAAATATTATAATTATTTCATATTTAATATTTTGGATATTATAAAACAATGATCATTGTTTGTGGAACATAAATATCAAATCAAATTGTATACGAAAAACAAAGTAGTAATTACATGGGCAAATATTTTAATATGAAATTGATAATAAACGTGAAATAAATGGTCATACATAAATCATTTATAATATAATATATACCTATGTTTATAAAAAATATCTATAACTAAATTAAATTTATTATAAAATAGGTTCTAAGTTGTTTGAATAATTTGAGTCTTAATTTAAGTTATTTCTATTATCTATTTTTTGGGACACATAAACAAAATCACATCACTTTTAGTTCATGTGATATATGTTCATAATATTTGACATGTCTAATAATTAATCTCTTTTTCTATGATATTTATTATTCCATTCGGTATTTTTCTTCATTGGGGAGTACAATTAAAATGATTACCAATGTGGTATGGGATTTACGCCTATCTTTTTTACTTCCTTGTGAGACATTCTATATTTAAATATTATTTCATTTATATTTTTTATATAGTGATGATGAATGGAAATTAATATTATACTCTAAAAAAATATTATTATTTACATATCCATCATTTTATCTCAATTTCATATGTTTTGCAGTTTGAATGTTACCAATGTGTAAAGATATTCATTTCCCAATATGGATTCATTAAGACATATGTTTTTATAAACCTATCATATCTAATATGGATTATATACATCCCATTTGATATTTAATATATTAAATTACTTAATTTTACTCATATTATATGTTTAATATAAAATTATTATTTCATGGGAGTTATAATATGATGTTATCATTGTAGTAAAATTTGTTGTTACAATCTCATTATTTATCAAGATGGGTTCTGACTATTTTTATGATGAAGAAATATTATAATCCATTTATCAAGAAATTTTTTTATATTATTAATAGTTTTTTCCTAAATTATAAGAAATTCATTCCCATTATTTTTTTTATTTATGTACTAAATATTTCCAAATATTTTTTACCAAAAATTGTCTTTATTTTTCAATTTAGTCGAACAAACAAATTTCCTTTAAAGAAATGTTATTAAAATAATTTATTCAAAAAATGGATTGAATATTATAAAATGATATATTAATTATATTTGTACGAATTTTTTTATTTTAATGAAAATAATTTACATGATTCTTTTTCTGTATTCAATACATTTTTGGTTACTACTGTAATTGTGAAGGGAATTGTTTCTCAATATCATATGTACTGATAAATATTTTCTACCATATTAATCATAAATTTTTTTAAAGATAAATTAATAATATTATAATGATATATTCAATGAAAAATATATTTAAATTATTTACTTTTGTTATAATTATTTTAAAATATAAAATTCATTTTTCTCAGGATATTTTTCAAATGCCTTTTGTAAATTTATTTAGAAATTTTATTAGATATTTTCAAAGAAATGTATTTATAAAATATTTTATTAATTTTCACTTATAAAAAGAGAAATTAAAAAATTTAATCTTCTATAATAAATTTTTTCAAGTGTATTTTCTAAATAATTATACCAATAATGTTAAATACTTTGATGTAACATAAGATTTTATAGGTATATAAACCATGGATACCATAAATATCAGTTTTCTGTATGGTTTATAATGACTATATTTTTTTGTAACTTTTTTCATTCTCAGGGTTATACCATGATAATATTTTTATGAAACCTTGTTATATTTCAATGTGTTATGTGGTTAAAAAATGATGGAATTATTATGATTCATGCCTCTTTATTGAATGTTATGATATAATGAAATATTTATGAAACCCAATTAATATAATGGATACTAATTTGAATATTTTTTCATGGTTATATCATAAAAATATGATTTATAATCATTTTGTGCAAGGTGGAACCTATTTATCCTCCCCATGAATTGGTAAAACATTTTTACATCCTTAGATAGATAATAATGGAATTGGTAGTGAACATAGCTCATTAGAAAAATATTACCCTATAATGGTATTGGGAGTGAACTGTGAATACTATGATGATTTGGGAAATAAAACCATTCCATTATGATAGTCATCGAAACTATCCCTAACAATAATGAACATGATTCTGTATAATTATTTGTTTGGAATTTTATATTTTTTATGCTAGTGTCATGCTCTAATGGATCAGGTTCATTGATTCTCTTATGAATCATATCTTATAAACCACCTATCATAATTTCATGTCCTAATATTATAATTTTTGATAAAAATGGTATGGTTTTAAAATATTATTCTATTGTTCTAATACATTTATGTTCATGAAATTGTTACATATCCCTATTGTTTACATTTACAATGTATGCGGGCTAAAACATTTTTAATACTACACTTCTCATGTTATGAAGAATGGTTTTAGGTAGGGTATATTTTTGAAAAACCTTAATGGGGATGATATTTATGGGAGTTGTTTAATTTAATTATCCAATTTAGAATATGGTGTATTTATTCTCCATGGACTCTGAAGTATTATTTTATATATAAAAAGGTATGTGTAACATATTGAATATTCATCTAAAATGATGTAATATCTATGTATTAAATTCATGTGTAAAAATATTTTGTGTCAGAGAAATGTAATAGTTATCATTTTAAAATTTAGACTAGAAAACATCAGTCAAATCTGTAGAGATATTATTTGATATATTTCTGTGTATTTATCAAAGGATAAGTCTATAGATGAGTCAATTTATATGAAAATATATTGAAATTTTTGTAAAGTATAGAGATATTGGCTACCAAGGAATTATATCATTTTTGGATACAATATGTCGATGTGGATTTAAAATAGAGGTAAATTGCGGTAATGTAAATGAATAGGATACATTAATTTGGACTCATTAATCATATTGGGAAAGAAAATAAATCTTTTAACACAAATGGATTGATACTCTAATTGGATATTCATTGTAAATTCTCAAACTATTTAAGAAAAATCATGTAAGATTTATGTATATGATGATTATCACTAAATTAGGAAAAATCTAAACATTCATAGAATAAAAAAGATCAAGTTATGATGTAGACATCATGTAGTTGATTTGACGATTATTATGAGATTATCCAATATGATTAGGAATGATAATAATAATATATTTCATTTGAGTGAGTATATGTTACAAGATGCTACTGGGTTAAAATTGAACGTGCTAGAAAATTAGAGGATGGGAACAGAAATGTGATGATAAATGGATAAAAGGATATTTTAATTATGCGTAATCATTTTTCATGTAACGTGATTAACAATTTGAAACTATGAAAAATATGAAACTCATCAATGAGGTGAATGACAGAGGTCACTATGTGTTTAGGTAGTGGATACTATAGATGAAAGAATAATCCATTTCCAAAATGATGGGAATGTGGGATAGAGCACTCAATGGAATGTCTCTGTATGTCAATAAGATGTTTTGGGTGTGGAATATAGAACAAAATAAATGTAAATATAATTAATAAATGAAAATCTTAGTTAAGGCAATATTTGAGAATAATTTTATCTCTATGGTTTCATCAAGTGTTAAATGTTTTAAATGCTTATGGAAAGGGAGTTATGAAAATAAATATCTTATGGGGAAAAATCGTGAGGATAATAAGAAAGTTTGAATGAGTAATGTTTTTACTATTGAAAATAAATAGGCTATTAATTTCATATGAAAGGAATAATGTTTTAGGGAATAAAAAGTTTATTACTATTTATTGAACTTATAATGAGGTGGAATAATTTATGTGTTAATGTATAAGAATTCAGGATTTTTAAAAAAGAAATTGAATATATATATATATATACATTATTTTTTTCATAAAAGTTTTCGATTAATGTTTTTTTGTAATATGTTAAATGTTACTAATGACATATAAAATATATTTTAAAATAAGGATATAATTTATGTAAAATATGTGATTATTGGATGATATTCTTAATTAATATATGGATTTAAAGGAAATAGTTTTTTGATAATGATTTGATGTATATCAATTTTTAAATGGGATATTATTGATGGCATTAGAACTGATTAATGAGTTTGGGAAAAAATTTCTCCAATCATCATGGATGGTGTTTATATCATTATTGGATTTATGGAATATATTGAATAATATTTATTTATATAAGTAATAACCATTTATGTATATTATCAATATGGAAACTATAGTACTCTGCGTTGTCCACATTTCTATGGAGGATATAATATATAGGTATTGACATGTTTAGTATGTGAAAATTAATAATTACATAAAGTTATTTAAAGGATTGATGGAACGTTAATTTTGAAAATTTTGTGAACTTCTTTATAATGTTTTGTATTTTAATCACATAGAAGTGTTATAAAGTTAACCATTTGTGGAATGGATTATGCTAAAATCTTGATTAGGTTTTTTAGAGAAACATTTTATTTCACAATGTTTACATTTATCCATATTGAATAACATGTTCTAACCATTTTTATATAATCTAGAGATGGATGGTAGGAATTTTCATTCGATTATGGATATCTTTAGTGCATCATACATGATAAATTCATCTCTTAGAGTAATTGAGGATTTGGTAAAAAAATCATGGAATAGAAAAAGTTTGATATTCTTCCTATGAAATAACAATGATATCATGTGAGTACATTTTCATATATGCTCAGTTTCGATATGAAAAGAAATTCCACAACATTCGGAAAATGATTTTAAAATAAAAAGTATTCCTAATATCGTTATTATTTCTGACATAAATGAATGTTTTTCAGGAATCATGGGTATATGAATTTAAGGTTCTGATCTTTCATGTGTCCATGTTCTATATCATTCTCCATCAGTATTTGGGTGTTATTTTTCTCTTTCATATTAATATTTTAACTCCCCACACATGTTCTACTATTTGAAAACCATGTATGTTTTATTCCAGATGAATTTAGAAAATACCATTCTAATTTTCATGGGGATTTCATATTAAAAAAATTATGATTTGGGATTCTATGAATGCATTTTCCAATGATAAGACTATGATGATCAATATGAATTTTTATGGAGACAATCATTTTATATATGGTATAATGTAACACCATTAGATTTTAAGAAATATGTATATTTTCAAATAAATTTAAAATATTGATATTTTTATTACATATACCATAATCATAAGTTATCATTTAATATAACATTTAGTTATTTTTGTGTTGCATATAATACTCATTTTAAATAGAACATGGCATATTATTAATAAATTTTTATTTAACATGATAGTTGTCATCATGATATTTGAATGTTAAATATGAATATGATTAACTAAATTATTAAAATGTATTGTTTCTAAACATATATATAATAAATTCATTTATGATAAATTAATTAGAAATAAAACTACAAACCATTTGAAAGTATATGGAATATATTTTAGAAAAAAAACTATTAATTTTATCATAAACATGTTTTCTATTAATAAATAAAATAATTTAATATTTTTAATAGTTTTTATTAAATGTAATATATATATAAATTCATTCAATTTTTGAATAATCCTGTTATGTGTTTTGTAGGAGTAAATTAAGAAGAATTATATGTTTCAGCTTTAAAACATTATTTTTCTATGACAAGGTTTGTTTCACATTTGTAAAGTTATTTTTTAAAATTATTTATGAAAATTATAGACAAGTATTTTAAAAAATTATGTTCCTTTTTAATTAATAATATCCAAAATATATTCTTGTGAATTTTTATAGATTTCTTAAAAGATTAATTATTTATGAATAATGGAAATAATAAATTCTGGTTAGAATAGACATTTGTTTTAATTATTTATAATGATATAATATATTTAAAATTTTTATTATATTTACATTAGTTAAATTAAATATCTATTAATACAATTTCATTCCATTTAATTATTTTTATGTTGAATTTTTATATATAAGTCTTAAATTTTTTTAAAGATTTTCACTTTAAAAATACTTTGGTATCATCATGTTTACAAGATTACATTTAAATTAAAAATTTCAAATTATATTAAAGAAATTTGAATAAATTTATTCCATAAGTGAAATCAACCAAATTTATTTTAACTAGTAAGGTAATCATAATTCTTAACCATAATGAATAGTGCAAATGTAAAAATTAATTTCCATGGTTATGATAAAAATGGATTTACCAGAGGGTTATGAATAAATGTTAAAGGTTAAAATGAAATATTAATTTCTTTATAATATATTTTGTGGATACATTTTGAGATTATAATGCATAATTCTATGATGTTATATGTTTTATAGAATTTTTAAATGTGACAAAATTTGGGCAAATTGTTTTATTTTAAATGTTTACCTGTGTCCCACTGACTTCACTAGTAAAAGGAATCCTCATATCCCCTCATATCCAATCCATAAAAACAATATGATTCATCCATTAACTACCAATATAAATTCCATAATTCCATAATCTTTTTATATAATCCTTACTTTGGTATGAAATATAACTTACAATGGATTTTGTGCAGGCCTAATGATGTTACCCAAGGATTTGGTAAAATTCTTCTACAATATTTTTTATTTTATTTTTTCCTCCTGCTCCATAAATTGTTATTAAAGATTTTTATATAATAATTTAAGTATATTTAATACCATTATATATTGTTATGTTAATCTAATGACCTGGAACCAAACATGAATCAATCAAATCGATTGTAAAATCATTGTTCGTGTGTGTGGAAGAATACTGCCTCACAAACTGATGTATTTCATCTCCACTTTACCTTATATAATTTTTAGGAATGATGATATATAAATGTATAGATATGATATTGATAACATAATTATACCTTTTTATTCATTAAATGATCTAAATCAATTCAACTTTTATTCTATGGGGGATACGATAATTTTGCTTATTTGAATGGCAGATTACCACATCACCAAGGGATGTGATTCAATTTTCAGAATCACATTACGTGGAAAATAATAAGGATATTGTTAAATTATATATGTAATCTAAATAATATAATTATTATATTAATGATAATATAATCATTATATTAATGTATCATATCACTATATTCCCACCATTAATTTCAATGAATTATTTTAACATTGTTCATGTACGTGTGGACTATTTCCTTTATGAGGTGATGTACACTATCATTCCCTTGCAACACCTCATTGATGATATTTAAAAATATATTTAAAAGTATAATATTTTACTTATGATATTATGATTAATATTGGAACATAATATATTTCATACTTTTATTCCATAAGGATCATTGAAAAAGGGAAATGTAACACATCCATATGTATGCCCAACCGTCTCCATAGTCCTAACATATTTAATTTGTCAAATAATTTTTTCATTATATTAATACAAAATATAATTAATATATAAATATGATAATTACATTTGGATTATTATTATGGATATTATTGAATTAGGATCAATGCAATATGATCAAAAATATAAAATCAAAAAATAATTGAATAACAAAGCAGTTATTAAATGAAATGTGATTTTAACAAGGACTTTTTAATAAAAATGTCACAAATTTTCATAAATAAATTGAAAATTATATGATATATAAATTTAATATTAGATAATTCTTTTATATAAAACTTATAATTACTACACATACGGTTTTAACTCGTTGTAAAAAAGTCAATAATTACGGTATGTCATTTATAGCCTCACTTTTATTATTTAGTGGAATACACAATTTGACTTCTTGTTTATTTTGTGTGGTGTATTTACTAACCCATTGAAATAATATATATATTATAAACTATTTTTCATGATATTTAATCTATTATTATATTACATTATTCTTTGGGGCTTATGATCCAATAGACTACTAAAGCGGCAACTGATATTCTTCACAATATGTACTTTTCTTTGTCAAATGCCATATTTACAACATATTTCATTCTTGTGGTGTATATAATGACCTTGAATATTTTTATGATTATTATCTATAAAATTATTTGAATTTAAATTTATAATTATTAATCTATAATTTATAGGGATTATGATTTATATCATTCAAAAGCGATTAGTGATTATTGTCTTAATTTTTCATCATTGAGACATACATTATCTATTAAATAGATTTTATCTTTTTATGTGTTTATAGAGTCCATTTGAAATGTTATATATATATAAATTATTTATTATCATGATATTATATGTTTAATTTAATTTTTCTAATTCAGTGGAATTTTAATTCAATGTTTTATATATAGTAAGGAATTTTTGTTACAATATAATTATTAATCCGGAGAGTTTACGAATATTTAAATAATGATGAAATATTTTGAATAATTTTATAATAAACTCATTAAATTTTTTCCTATATTAGTTTTTTCCTTGTATTAAATGGATTCAAGTACGTTTACCCTCTTTATGTACTGAATATCTCAATTTTTTTAGATAATATCAACATTATTTGTCCCTTTAGCCAAATACCATTTATAACTAAAATATTGTATTCTAATAATGTGTTTTTTGAAAAATTATCATTATTCAATTGAATTATTTACTAAATGTTTACCTTTTTTGTATTTAAAAATCATTGTGAAATAAATAATCATGTGATTTCCAAAATAAAACTCCCATGGTTTTTATTGAAAATGTTAATGGAATATTTGTTTTAAATCTTCCAACCAGATCATTAGTTTTATCCATTAAGAAGAATAAATGTTTTTAAATATTATAATATTAGTTTAAATGATTTTATTTGTGGAATAAGATTATGAAAATTTATTATATTTTTAAAATTACTTTTCAGTGTGTCAGTTACATTTTCAACAATAAATCGGGTAAATGACTGTTAGGGTTTCTTTCATAACATTAATTATTATTTTTAAAGGAAGGAATTGAAAATTAATTCTATGAGTATATAGTTTTAGAAGTTGAGTTACGAATAAAAAACATCATCCTATTTAAAATTAACAATTTTCATTTCAAAACCATTCTCCATATTAGATGAATACCTTTTATGTAACTTATTCTTTACTATGGATATTATCTAATGATATCATTAATATTTTTTCTCTATATAATTTATGATAAAAATATGAATATGAAACCCATTCATATCAAATGGGTTATTCCATGATAAAATTCTTTTGAATTCCACATAATATACAATTGCGTATTCTATGATGAAATTATGAAATTTTTATATAACAAATTTTCTTTTATAGGGATATGATATGGGGAAATATTTATGAAACATATTTCATTTCATAGGTTATGAAATAATTAATTTTTTATGTTATTGTTGAACACATAAGAATTATTCTAATAATGTGTTAGGTGTGACCTATAACACCATCTGATGCACTGAGTAATGATTTATTTATAATGATATATAAATTTCTATAATAGGGATTCAACCCAATTCAGTAAGGGGCATTTTCATCTATGATGGTACTGAGATTGTATCATGAAAACTTTGGTGGTATGGGGAGTGAACCTATTACCCTAAGATATCGTTGGAAATGATCATTGACTATAATAGAAATGGTTCACAATGTTTTTATTATGAAATAATTTATTTCTTATGAACATGTTATTCTAACATGGATCATGTTCTTTCACACACTAGTGATTCATGTCTTATGGACAACCAATCATTATGAAATGGATTTCGATTATGATCATTGATAGGAAGGGTGTCATTTTGAAATGTTATTTTCCTTTTTTAAAATAATAATATTCATTATATTCTTACATATTTCCGATTACATTTCATACTAAACATCTTATCTCACTCATTCTTATATATAGTTTTAATTTGTTATAAAAATGGATTTATGTAGGGTATTATTATGAAAATTCCAAATAGGGTTGATCTATTTGGGAGATGTTGAATATTATTCACTAAATATTAATGTGTTGTAGGTATTCTCTAAGGACACTAAAATATTACTATCCACTCTTGTGTTCGAGGGTTGTATTTAATATTGATCAAAAAATATTTAATATATATCTATGAAATGTCTATGTCTATATAGAATTAAATGGTTTATTTTTTAAAATTTTGGAATCCTAAATGTATAACTACACTTATAAATCCTTATTACCACCATCAATTCACCAAAAAAATGATTAGGTTAAATATTACGCGATGTGATGAAACATGGTCAAATTTTTCCATTCTTATAGATTGAGGATGTCATAATTAACAAATCATACTCAATTTCATCATTTATAATGTCATTTAATTTTTCTATAAAATTTTGAAATTTCATATATTACCTAATATTGGTAAAATAATTCAAAATAAGGAATCTATATTATCATATTAGTAATATATTTTTGTTTATTTTTTATTTTATATTTCTACCTCTAAAAATTGATTCCATTTTATAGAAAGTTTTTAAAATAGAATCAATATATAAATAATAACCCCATTATATTATATTGACAATATTAGAATAATATGAAATAATATTTTATGACAATAATCATCTAAATGTGATAAATTAATATAATTAATACCATGAAATTTAATATAAAATTAAAAATAATGCTTTAAACCTCTTAACGAAATATTTTATAGAATTATAAAATGCACATCGAATGTCTAATTATATTAAAATAGGATAAATTTAATTTTAAAAATATATTTATATTATTCATTTTGCAAAATGTATTATAAATAATGTTTTTCATGTAAACATAATATTTTATATTTTATTTCATCTTTTGAACAACATGAAATAACATTTACCGCTAAATATTTTTGTATCATCCTACAAAATTATTTCAATTATATTACTAATAAATATAGTACAATTTTATGCTAAATATTTTTTTAATTTCTATAATTTAGTGTAGAAAAAATTACATATATGTGAAATACTATTTATAATGAATAATGAAACTGAGAAAATATATTTTAAAAATTAACAAATGAAATAAAAATTATTCAAAATATTTATTCCAATCAATTATAAGAAATAGATTTGAAAATAATAAAAATTAATAATTTAAAAAATATTACCCAATATGTTATATATTGTTTACAACATATATAGCAATCATTATCAAAACATGATATATTATTTCATATAATAAAAGAAATATCACAACATCATTTATTTATGTATATAATACGTAATGTTATGAAAATATATAATAAAAAATGGATTCAAATAAAAATTATATAATGAATATTTTAAATGACTATATATCCATAAATCATGTAATAATAATTGAACCCATATATAATATAATTTATATTGCAAACTAAATGTTCTTCATACATATTTCAGGCCATAGTCTATTATTATTATGTATGATTCTTCTTATAAGTACAATTATTTTAAAATAAAATAATAAATCATATATATTTTTTATTCACAAGTATTAGTAGTAATTATGAACACATGACTTTATAACTTTTTATTTTAATCATATAGAGACCTATACATTCCATGGAAGTTATGGATGTGTGTGATTTTAAATATTTTTTATATATTAAATTCATTAAATAGTACCATACAAAATGAAGAATCAATGATGACTATTATATCTGGAAAATATATTTTTCATATCATATATATCTATATATTTATTTATAAATAAATTTCAAATCATCATTAATAATTATAAAAAACTAATAAAATAAATAAAAATGATAGTGGATAAAAATGATATAATTTATATAGTTATACCTCAGTCCATCCATTCTCCCTATAAAAATTTTTGACATAAAATCTTTAATAATATTGGAATATTATATAATGTTAGAAAAGAGCACCTCATAAGATTTATATTGGGAAATATAGTCTTGTATATGTTTTATGGTTGGAGAAAAATTATTTCACCCTCATTAGGAATATGTTTTGATATATTGGAATTGATTGAAAGGGATGTCTAACATCTAAATTTTTTGAAAAAACTACTTCTCAACCCCATTTTTGTATGATTATATATATATATTTTGTTTTAATTTAATCAAAAAAAGATAATTGAATATTTTCTCATGTTTTTATCCCTTCAAAGTGTGTAACAATTAATTAATTTATATCACTATTATTAAGTTGATAAACTCTGTTATCTAAATCTATCCAAAAATAATCATGAAATACTCGGTAGGATTTATCTCTTTTAGTGGTCTTATAAAACACATATTTTAAAAAATATATTGAAGAGTTAGATCAATGATTTTATTGGTTTTTTGAGTTCTACTAATAGTGCAAAGGCTTTGTAATGTCACTCTTTACATATAGAATGAACATATTTTAATAGTATATAAATAACTAGAAAAGAACCATCAAATAAGATAAATTATATCAAAAAAACACTCATATTTTCTTGTCATAAATATTTATTGATCGATTTATTATAGAATTAATATATTATTTTTCTACAGTGTTCTAATGCTATAAAACTATCATTAAGTGATGATTAGTTGAAAATGATAAAATTTAGATAAAGGGATTGGGGAATCCAACATAATATTATAAAAATTGATAATCATATGATATTATAATATTTCATGATGAAAATAATCATGCATGTGAGTAACCTAATGATGTTCATGTTGTCATCTAAAAAACCCATGTACAATGGAGCTTTTAATGTACAATTCTAACAATATCTCACATTCAAAAAATACTCATAGAATTATTTTAAAAAAACCTTATGTCACATAATATATAAAGTGTTTCTCCATTATAAAGAAATATATAATGATAAGGGGATAATAATTTTATCGACGATTTAAAATATATATTCTCAACTATGGATCATGTTCCCTCACATTGAGAAACTCATAAATTTGTCACTATGTCTTTTAGATCAATGATAAATCATTTTCTAATGCAAAGTAAAATTATACATAGTTGAAATAAAATTGGATAAATCATAGGATAATTTATAAAAATGTTTCTGAAAAAATAAATCACAGGAACCTCACTACTCTATATGTTAATATTTAGAGAAAACATTCTATCCCTTCTAGTTAACTGCTATTAACATTTGGATATCTCACTACTCTACACACAAGGGAACTAACTACAAAACATTATGAAACCATATACATCACCCCAATAAAATTAATATCATCACTAAGAATGATTATTATATTTAATAAATAAATTATAAAACATCTTTTAGTTGAATTAATATATTTGAAAAATCATCCTTCATTAACCGATCATCAAAATTTAACTTTGAATTAACTCCTCTACATTCTCCATTTTGAATCATTATGTAGTATAGAATATATATATAACAATACTGTATTCAAAAAGATTATAATTCATTTCATGTACTATTTTTTGTGAATTAATTATTTAATTCCATAAAAAACTCTCTAGAAAATTATCATAATTGGGATGTTACAACATCTATCAAATCTAAGAGATCAAGGAAACACTTTTTCCAGATCACCTGACTTGATGATTGAAATAAATTGCACCGTGGTGTGTTTTGTAAACCATGGACATATTATCTTTAACAAAATTTTCTCATTGGGTATTCCTACTACTATAAATAAATTTAAAATTGTACAATTTGTTTATGCAATGTTACCATAAATTATAATACTATAACCCCCTCTGACTTCAATAGAATGCATAGATTTTCTAAAAATACTCCACATTTATAATGGATGTCAACTGTCTTATATTATTACATCCTCTTAACCACTACAAGTGAAATGAAATGATTTATCCCATGATTAAATCATTAAAATGTTGGTTTCAACCACAACATATACTTTATAACTTCATGTAAACACATCAATCGTTTCTTATCAATGAATTGTTCAATATAGGCATGGTAAAGAAGATCAGGTTGTTATGGCTTCCTAGTTATCCAGTCAACAATAAACACTAAATAAACCACCATTCCCATTTTTGGTGTGCCTATATAACATATTGAAAACATCAAACCAGCATAGGGGATAACATAGTGTAGTTATGGTCATTTTAAAGACCATTTTCCTTCCCCTTTCGTTTGCTTCTTGTGAAGCTTCCTAATCCATCCTTACCATCACGAACTACCCAAAATGCCTCATGAGATTTTATTTAAAATATATGACATTTTATAAGTTTAAAACACCCAAAACACTCCATTAGAAAATTCACCTTTATTTAATAATACTATTCCAACATATGAATCAATTATCCACCAATAAAAAATTAAAAAAAATAATATTATCCATCCTCAATTTGAGATATGAGAAATGAGTAAAATATGTTCTGGGACCACTTAATATGTTTTTGTCAAAAAATCCACACATCCCTAAAACTGATTTTTTATTGACAAAATCAACCATATAGAACTTATCCACATTTAAAAAACACATTGATATTTCACACCCTTTGGAAATGACAACAATGTTACCTATCATATAATAGTTAACATAATAAGAATAAAAATATTTTTATTATTTGAATGAAAACATACCTTGTAAATTATTAAAACCATGGGGAGTTATAATTTATTCCCAAAAACAATTCAGTGGATGCAAGTAGACAGAATCCAATAAATAACCAATACTTAAAAGACATTGTAATGACCAAGGTATTTATATAAATACACTTTTTTCATTTCTATTAATATTCATGAATAATATATTATTTTAAAAATAAAGGGTATGTTTTTTTCTGATAGTGTACTCAATAACACAACATTGCGTTTCTTTGAAATCTAATGTTGCACACAACTTTTACTAATACTGAAACTTATTATAATAATATTATTGTTTTAAATGGAAGTTAACCCCTATCTTTTATATTATAGGGGATGAATATAAGTAACTAAATTATGATTAAACATGTTTTTTAATTGTTTTTATATCTATCGAAGAAATTTTAGAGGATTAAAATTAGAGTGTGTTTGATTTTAAGCATGAAATACACAAATATTTTTAAAAGGACTCATTACCACCTTTGGATGGATAATAATTTTTAAATATATTTTTTTCAACATTTATATGTTATATTTTAATAATTAAAATTAATCATTAGAAGTGGAACAAAAAATTTTAATTTGGAATAAATTTTGGTATTTTTCTTAGGATGTTCATTTTTTAATGAATGGTGAAAAATACCACATTTTAAGTGAAAACTGTATTTTTATACATTTTATTCATATAGTTATATTATAATATAAATTGGATAATATTTTTATCATTTAATCCAATATTTTCCATTGGATGTAATTTCACTTCAAATATGGGAATAAAAAGATGTCAATCTTTTGATTGTTATTACTTCTTAAAACCCCTCTTTTTGGTTTGGACACTGAGAAATAATTTTAAATTAGTTAATAATAATTATATGTTTTAAATTTGTAAAAATATATTCCATAATTGGAATCAGAGGTCCATATTGTGTAAAAATCAACCATTTATTTTTAGTCATTATGAATATTAACTTCAGCAATTATTTTATGTACCAAAGTTTAAGGGTAAATTTGATATATATGGGTAAAAATAGTATAATATTATTATTAAACACCAATAAAAAGATTAATAATCCTTTTTCATGTGATATGTAAAACCATGGGAATAAATTGGTTGATATTTTGACCCCATCTCACCACTCAGAGGTTAAAATAACACTTTGAAAAAATTAATTCAACATAAACATAAATGTAACATAAACATGTATATTTTAGTAAAAATAAAATTATATGGGGTTATATTATTGATGTATTCTACTAAAAATGTTCCATATTATTTTAAAAGTATTTACTATATCATTTTTATTTATTTGTAATTTTCATACATCAAATACTTATTTTTATTTATGACATAATGATGATTTAATGATTGCCTTATTAATGAATGTTTTATATACATGAGATTATAAATATTAAAATAATTTTTTTCTGAAAAATTTAATGTGATACACGAATTTTAAGGATTTTTTTGAATATTTTTATTAGAATTAATAATTTCATTTTTAAATAATCATATTTTTAGTTATTTTTAAAATTTCAAGACAACAATATTAGAATAATTGACAAAAATGGGTTTTTTAATCAAATGCTATTTTATTAAAAGATATAATTGTCCTAAAAGTATGATATTTTTTCATATGACTTAGATAATGTTGAAAATGACATTACTTGACCACATGAAGTTATATTGTAATTTTATATATTCTCTATTTACAATATTGTATGAATATACAAGGAGAAGTGGTGAGAGTAAAAATAGTTAATTAAGGGTTAATGTTGAAAGATAAGGTTATATTTGTTACCTAAAATTTTCTAAAACCTATTGGTTGAGAAGATTTAGACCCATCAAAATATTATATTTGAAATAAATTACTTTGGGACCTTTTGAATTCAAAAATTCATTTTATAATAAAATATTACTTCAAAACATTCCTAAATTGCCCCTCCTCCCTTTTATAAAAGGGCATCACCCCTACCCATTTAATTACACATCTCAAGCACATTGGCTCATCCAAACATCCCCGAATAATTTCTCAACATAGATATATTCCTCTAAGAATCATTATCTTTTTCATAAGGAAATTCAAGAAATCATTTATGCTCAAAACAAAGGGAGTTTCTAGTTTTAAGAGGTAGAGTCTTCTCTAAACTTCCATTCCATTATTTTACTTCTTAACTCACAATTATATTATTATTAATTGATTTATTAACTAAAACAACATCCTCAATATACTATGATGTTATTATTGTATTTATTCAAACTACACTTACACACACCTCTATCTAACTGATACGAACATACACTTTCTGTGTACATCGAACTATTGCCTCACGAAACGATGATTTCCTGATATTCTCCTACCACCTCTCCTATTTGACATTATTATGGAGCACTATTTCTATATGATATATATTATATTTATATTTTTTCTATGATACTATACTTTTTATTTATAAACACACCTTTATTCCTTCCATAATGTGTAAATACGATAATTTCATTTGAGAAAGTGTGGACTACTACCCCCTTCAAGGAGATATGAATCGTTCATGACATATAAGAAATGTATAAAGGGTCGAGTTTATGAAATTATGTAAGGTATATGTAATATTATTATATAATAGAATTATAATATACTTTTGTATCGTTTATTTTAAATTCCATTATATATGAAAAAAAAATTGAAGTGGTGCTCATTCATATGTACAGCTTACTATCTCCATGAAAGGTTCATTTTATTTATTATCTCCAAATGTTATGTACTATTATAAATACATATATATACTAGATATATATGATATTAAAATAATTAATATAAATACAGAGATAATGGAATTTTGAAAACATGGACAATTTTTAAATATAACATGTTCATCATTGACACAAGTACAAAATATCGACAAAATGACAGACATTTTCATAAATAATTATGTAATGATTATAAAGTTGTAATAAGTGATATAAAAAGAAACAGTAAACATGAAAAAGGTTCTAAATCATGTAGAAAATAACTTATGTTTGTTATTCAAGATGAACAAGGATGATGCTTGACTAGTTAGACTCCACATAAGATATTTCTTCCCATTCTCCTTTCATTAAGGCATATTTTAGTTCATACATGACCTTTTATTATACGATGTGTAATTATACAATTTCTATTTTAATTTCAACAAATTGTATTCAAAACGATTCTTTTCTTTTATGAATTTTTTACTAAATGGAAAAAGAAATATTTCTTTTAAATTTACGTGGCGACAACAAACATTCCGCCCCTGTAAGCATTATTTGATATCAGGATTCCTTAACATGCCTAATGTATTTAAATGTAAAATAAATACCATATACCATTTCCATTTATTTTTCAACTGAAAATAGTTTTTATAAAGTACTGATTATAAATTTTTTTGAAATGACATGTTGTGGTTATTATGTGGAAATGTTATCTTTCATTTTTCCTTTAATTATGTTTTATGACTATGTTATGGTTCATCGGAATAATTAACATATACATCTGGTTCCCTGATAATATTAGGGTGACTGAGCATGAGATTTCTCTCAAATTCCTTGGGTAACAAGACAGAGGTAAACTTTAATAATTATCCTATGGGATTTAGGGAATATAATGTTATGGGTGTTCCAAAATTAACTTCCTAAGTAGCTGTTAAAGCTACATTGTAATTATGATATGAATGATACATGTTACCATTTTGGATTTATGATTTCGTTGTTTGATTTATAAATAGTATTATTTCCTAAGTTATTATAAAGATACTTTGATTTATAATTGAAATGTATGATATCTTGATTTGTAAGTATCCATGCACTTATGTTTTCATCCCTTATATTATATCCCTTAATGATATTTTTATGATCATCCAATGTTTTAGAAATATTTTTCACATGGTATATGAAAGGGTAAGAGAAACGAGGAAATAAAGAATATTTAAATCATGAAATTAATTCTTTTTTTCTTTTAAGGAGTTATATTTTTGTGAAAAAATTGATTGAGAAGAAGTGTCTACATTTTAGTTTTTGAGATGTAATGTAATAGTTGTCTCCTAATTCACTAAAAATATAAACCTGATAAGATCCTCAATGTAGAATTCTGTACATAACAGAATATTATGTAATGTTTAAGGATGGGGTCTGATAGTCGGTACTGGAGGTTGGTTTAGATCACATTAGAGGTTAGGGTTTTATTTTAGAATAAGTAACATAACCATAATGGTTAGAATATTAGAAAGATGAACATTTATTTTAGAATAATTGAGTCAGTTTGTGATGTCATGAATTTATATATATTAGTGCTTACCCCCTCATAAGATAGAATATGATGATTTCACTGATATAATCACAATGCTATTTTTTGTTTTTAGTAAATGTTTATATCATGAGGAAATAATGATACAATGGATGTGAAGGAAGTTGTTGTGGAGTTTTGAATAAAAAACCAAATGAAATGGGAGATGTATTGAGAACACATAATGTTATTATCAACCAACTATCTAGATTCATGATTGACAAATTAAACATTGGTTATTTCTCTAAGGAATCATATATGCGAGAGACTAATCCCTATGGATGTTCAAGTAATATTAATAAAGGTAAGTATATCCAAAATTCGATCTATCGAGGATTTGAAAAGTAAAACATAGGGAAATTATTCAAATGGATGGTAATATGTTATATATGTGGTAATTCTGGTGATTATGCAATAACCTCTCATAGAAAAAGGAAGCATTTATTTGACTCTAGAAAAGAAGAAGAAGTTCATTCAGAGGAATCAATTGAATGGTTTAAATATTGTTGGACCATATATATATATATATATATAGGTTTACCAATACATAATTCCATTCCAATTGAGGATGATGAAATTGACAATGCCCTATGATCGTTATGTCTTATTTCTTAGATGATGCCTTTAATTATGATATATTTGGATATGATTTCCAATTTTTTTTGTATGAAATAAGTATTAAGGAATAATTTAGAAAAAAATGTTATGGGATCTTGAGGAATGCTTGATTATTTAGATGACTACAATATAGAAATTCAATATTTATGTTAGATATCTTAGTGATAAAATGTTTTAAAGTATTAATTCACTTTTGTTGTTGGGATTACATTGGATGAATTTTATATTCTATTTTTACCCTAAATGATCGTTATGTGAAAATTATATTTGATAAATATTTTTTGTTACTTTTGTGGTTATAGTTATAACTAAACATTTTTTTATATGGCCCGTGAATTTGATTTAATTAAAGGTTAATAATTTTTGGTGTAAAATGTGAGGTACGAGATAGCCTTTGAATTTAAAATATGATAATTTTTTTTGATTAATTTATCTCAATTTTCAAAATATTATAAAATTATATAGTTATTTAAAAAAGACAATATTTGTACCATTTGAAAAACTGTTTCATCAAAAAAAGCTATAGGAATCGAACCCACAACCAATGTGCGACTGGGATTTATCATCTACCATTGGCCTACATGATTTCCATATATATTTTGACTTATTATATTTAGTTAAATGATTTTATGGATCAATAATAAGTTGATTTTGTGAAATTATGTTTCATTAAGTGGATATTCCTAGTATAGTATATTTATTTTGTGATTAAGTGATAAAGGTTATTTTGGAAGACATTTTTCATTTGGGAAACTGTATGCCTAATAAATATAGAATCTTATGGGATTTCATTAGAGGAGTAATGGTTGAATTTTATTGTCAAATAATCTATGTTTTTATTGTGGACTTATGGAAATTTGGGTTATTATTGTAAATCATAAACCTATAATGGTGAAAATGTTATTATGTAAAAGACTTTTAATTTTGATACATTAACATTAGTTGATGTTAATTAGAGATAAATGTTATTATTTATCATGGAAGGCTATGTGATCAATTTTTGATGAGTTCTTGGTAACAATATTATATCAAATTATATTGAAAAATTTAAAGGAAAATTGTGTATTGAATAGTCCATTTTTAAAATTGGGTATTGTTTTTTGTATTTTTTGGAATAAGAGTATTATTTGTTTATAAAAATTATTCTTTATGGGGATTATCTGATCTTGTAAAAACCATTTTTAGTCTTGATTAAAGTCTAATGATAAGCACAATATATAGTATATATATTTTATAGATTAAGTTATTAGATAGATGATGATTATAGTGGTTTAGATGTGCCCAAGTCATCTGGAATACTCATCACTTAGAGAAAATATTTGTTTGTGATTTAAAATTATTAAAGGATGAAACTATACTTAATAAATAAGTATATTTCCTTATTTTCTTAGTCAATCTAAGAAATATGTTCTACAACTTAATGAAAAAGAACATAAAATAAAAACTTTCTCTGTTTACTTTTTCTTCTGGGGAATCGAAGACTGTTTAACCCATCACATGTTTCTAGTTTTCATGTTGTTAGGTTTATAATAATCATTATTTCTTTCAGTTTCCATCATAAAATGATGGGTAGTTTCTCTTCCATATACAGGTTTTCTACATATATTCCTAGTATGGGTTATAATGGGTGAACTTTTTAATTATCAATCTTTAAATTAACATGATATTTTTGTTGATTGTTTTATAATTATAGACTATCAATGATGTTTTGGAGCCCAATTTTAATATTTTGAGGACACAATTTCGAAAAGTGGGAAGGATGTAACAACATTAGTATTTATAGAATAATACATTTTCATTTCTATTGATATTCACGTATAATATATAATTTTTACATTAATGGGGTTTTTTTCTGATTGAGTACTCATTATGCAAAAATGGGTTTCTTTGAAATATTATATTGCACACATCATTGAGTTATACCAAAAAAATAATATATTATTATTATTATTTTAAATGGTAGTTAATGAAAATCCATTACAATATAAGTAACGAATAGAACATACTTCATAATTATTATACATGTTTGTTAATTTTTTTCATTATTTATCCGATAAGTGGTTTAAAAAAATAGTGCATCTGATTATAAGCATGAAATACTGTAATATTTTTAAAAGGTCGTTTACTGCCTTTTGATGGAAATGTATTTTTAAATATAGTTTTTTTCACTTTTTAATTTTTTATTTGAAAATATGAACTTTTAATTTATAATTGGAATATTAAAATTTATTTTTGTTTAAATTTTGGTATTTTTCTCATAAAGTTCAATTTTAATGAATAGTTAAAAATACCACATTTTAAGTCAAAACTGCATTTTCCAATAATCAATTTATATAGTAAGATAATAAATTTAATTGGATTTAAACTATTACATTATTGTTATTATTTATTTAATCCTATTTTTCTCAATGTATGTAATTTCATATAAAAATTTGACATAAACAAATGTCAATCTTTTTATAGTTATTACTTCATAAAAACTCCATTTTTGGTTTTGACAAAGAGAATTAATTTTATATTAATTTATGATAATTATCTATTTTTAGAATGAAAAAATATATTCCTTACTTTGGAATCAAGTGTTAAAATTTTTCTAAATATGTACCTTTTATATTTAGTCATTACCAATAGTAACTTCTGTAATTATTTTAAATACCATGTTTAAAGGGAAAATCTGTTAAGTAAGGGTAAAATAATTATATTTTAATAATATTAAACTACCCAAAAACATGTAAAAATCCCATTTTATGATATATTTTAGGGCTTGGTCATCCGTGGGTCAATTTTGGGACCACATGAAGACACATGGATGTGAAAATGACATTTTATAAGAATTAATTTAATATAATGAGAAATGAAATATAAACAGGTATCTTTTAGTAAAAGTTTTTTTATATGTTGTAATATAAGTGATAAATTCAACAAAAAATGGTCATTGGAAATATAAAATGATTTTATAAACCATGGTATTTTATTTATAATTTTTTCACATCATATAAATAAATTTATTTATGACACAATGATGATGTAGTGATTACATTATTAATGAATGATTTTAAAAAATGAGATTATAAATATTAAAATAAATTTATATTTTGAATATTTTTCTGCAATACACTAATTTTAGGGAACAGTATCACTTGTTATATGTTAATAAATGAAGTTATTTTGAAGGAATTATGTAGTTATTGATTTTAAAAAAGACATCATAAGAATGGTATAAAAACATAAATTAATGGGTTTCTAAAACAAATATTATTTTATTAGATGATATAATAGTTCTGAAAATATAAAATTCTTCCAAATGCCTTATATAATGTTGAAACATTCATTAATGAACCACTTGAGATTCTATTTTAATTTTATATTATATATATTTTCCATATAGTATGAATATACAAGACGAAATTGTAAGAGTAAAATTAGTTAACTAAGGGATAAACTAAAAGATATAGGTACATTTGTGACCTTAACTTGTCTAAAACATATTGGTTGAGAGGTTTTATACCCAAAATCATATTATATTTGAAATAAAAGACATTGGTACCTTTTTAAAGAGAAAATAATTTTATTAAAATATAATAAGTCAAAATAGTCATAAAGTTCCCCTCCTCCCTCTTATAAAAGGGAATCATCCCTGCGCAATAAATCACACCTATAAATACCTTGGCACATCAAAACGCTTCGCAAATACGCTCCCAACATCTCTATCTTCCTCATAGAATCCCTTCCTTATGAATAAGTCAATTCAAGAAAGCCTTTTGGCTCAAATCAAATGGTGTCTCCCGTTTTTATAGGTAGCATCATTTCTAAAGTTCATTTCCATTATTTTACTTCATCACTGTCTATGTTATTCTTTATTCATTAATTTCATTAAAAATTATCCTAAATGTAATATTATTTTCTAATTATAATGATTATAACTACACTTTCTCATAACTCCATCTAATGGATACGAAGACACAGTTTCTGTGAACAACAAACTACTGCCTCACAAAATGATGATATTTCAATTTCTCCTACCACCTCTCAAGGTAGCCTTTATAATGTAAGTGTATTCATATAAAATATATATTTTTTATATTGTATCTATGCTAATTTAATTTTTATTTACATACACACCATTATTCATTCCATAATATGTAAATACGATAAATTCATTTGAGGAAGTGCAGACTACCACCCCTGAATGTTATATGACTCGTTAATTCCAAACAATAAACATATAAAGTACGGAGTTAATAAAAAAAAGTAACATTAATAAAATATGATATTATACTATAATTATAATAAAAATAGGTATTATTTTGTTTTTATTCCTTTATATTTGAAAAATAAAATAATATACCTCTCATGCATATGTACGGCTTACCGTCTCTATAAACGGTGCATTTCTTTTAATATCTATAAATGTTATGTAATATTATAAATTAATATTTATATGTGATATATATGATATTAACATCATGAATATCATTCTGGTGGTAATATAATTTTTACCACATGGAAAATTTGTAATTAAAGCAAGTTCATTTTTAACTCAAGTAGCACATGTTGACAAAACGACTAATATTAACATAAATAATTGTGTAATGTTTATAAAGTTGTATTAAGTGATATAAAATGAATTGTAAACATTAAAAATGTTATAATCCATGTATACATTAACATAAGTTAATTATTTAGTACAGACAAGGAACATAGGCGACGATTCAAACTCAAGGTAAGAGACTTTGTCTCAATCTCTTATCATTGAGACATATTTTGTTTTATACACGACTTTCTTTTATACGGTGTATAATTATACCATTTTTCATTTAATTTCTTTCAAATCTTTTTTGAAAATAATATTCTATTTTTTGAATTATTTTACTAAATGAGAAATGGAATTTTTCTTTTTAGCGTACGTGGTGACAACGACCTTTCCTCTGCTGAAGGAATTATTTAACATTTGGATTCCTTAACAAGACATAATGTTTTTTAATTGAAAATAAATACAATATACCCTTTCCATGTATTTTTTTGAAAATGTTTTTGAGAAAGCATTTAATACGTCAATATCATGGAATGATATTTTTTGTATTGCTATCTGGAAATGTTATCTTTCATTTAATCTTTTTTTATGTGTTATGATTATGTTATGGTTAATGGGAATTATATACATATATGGGTTGTTCTGTGACAAACTGAGGGTGGGTGAGCCCGATATAGATCCCTAATTCATTGGGTAATGTGATAGAGGTAAACATTAATGTTTCTACTAAGAGATTTAGGGAATATATTGTGATGGGTATTCCAAACATAACTCCCTAGGTAGCTATGATAGATATAATGTATGAATGATATGGATTCCTAATGTTACCATTATGATTTATGTTTCTGTGTGCTATTCATAAATCTTATGTTTTCATGAGTTATTTTAAAGTGCATAATTTTTATGATTGAAAAGTATGAGTTGTGGATTTGTGTGTATTCATTAACTAATGTTTTTCCCTTGTTATATATCCTTACATAAAATTTTAGGACCATACCATGTTTTTGAAATGTTTTTTCACAGGGTATATGGAAGGGTAAGAGAAAAAGATGACTTCAAGAATATTTATATCATGAAAAGAATTTTTTTAAGGAGTTTTCTTTTTTTGAAATCATTTATACTGAAGAGGTGTCAACATTTTAGTTTTTGAGATGTAATGTAAGAGTTATGGCCTAATTATCAAAAACTATAAAACTGAAAAGATACTCAATGTTGAATTCATGACTTTAATCATGATTATGTAATGTTCAAGGCTGATGCCTTAAAAAACCCATTGAGTAGTTCATTTTTTTAATTCTAGCTACTTGATCATGAGCATACACAAACCACTCTAACACAATTCCTTACTATATATTATCCAATACAAAATGTTATTTTTACTCAATGTGGTTAGTTTATTAAAATGGGTATTGTGGTGATATTAATCATTCATGATATTATTCACATGATTGGAATAGTAGGATTCCTGTCTATAACCATAATTTAATGATATTATATCATATATGGAAACATACTGAACACATAACTTGAAAAAATGTTTTCAACTTGAATTGTGCTAAAGGGTATTAAATATTTATTTATTTAATTTCCCGCATTATTTATGTACTATAATGAATTAATCCACCAGTTGGTGTATAACTATTTCCATTAGATGGTCGTTTCTAATAAATATCTGATTAAACCATAAATTGTTTTGGTGATTGGCTAGAGAAAAAATATATAATACATCATATGTATGATATAACATATTATAATTATTACATAAGTTATGATACTCTATTTGAGAAAAAATTAATATTATGATGCTTTAAATGTACACTATTTTTACTCTAGTTGATATCATATAGAGAAAACTATAAATCAGTTTTCTATAATGATTAAATTTTTATGTTTTTTTTCTTCATAATATTGAGAAAAAAATTCCTAGGGACATCAATTATTTCAAATTTTTTAGAACCATTTGTATGAACTTTTTTAGAATATTATTTTAATATTCTATGAAGTATATATCTGTCATCATTTTAGTAAATTTCCACCGATCCATCGAAAACATTTATAATTATCAATTAAGTGGAATCTCAAATTCATGACTCATGATATTTGAAAATTTCATACACTAAAAATAATTTGTTCTATAAGATATAATTCCATCCACATATTTAAGAGATATCATCAATATCTTATTATAATCCCATATATAGAGGTCTTGATCAAACCCTCTTGTTTAACAAACATAATTCATTAAATTATTTCAGAATGATGACTTCCATGCTAATTATAATTTATTTAAACCATACATGGAATTTATCAACATAAATATGTTAGTTTCATCAATTCCAATGAAAAATTCATTTTTTTTATAGATATACACATTTATATCCACTTCATGGATCCTATTAAGAATGAAAAATTTCGCAGTAATTTGGAACACCATGATTCTAATTTTTACTATCATGGATATTAAAAATCACATTGTTCATTTTATTTACATTTGTGGAAATATCACTCCACTTGTATTAATTTAAATTTGAAATACTCCATTTACAGAAGTCATTTGTATTTTTTTGTCACCATTCCATTATTATTACATTTATTTATGAACACCCACATATTTCTCAAAATATATTTAAAACATGGCCTTATAAAAAATTACCCTCTATCATTCATATTTATTTATTCATACTCTTAAATTATTTCAATTACCCAACACTCGTCATATTTATGCTCATTAAATGGATTTTCTTCAACTAAAGGTAATAATAAGACATACTGTTAAACCTTCATTCGTCATGGTTGAATTGAGGTTGTCATGCCTATAATATTGCTCCCATTCCTAATATCATCCATGATCAAATATAATATTGAACCTACTATAATATATTTTCCTTCGTCGCTGCTATAACTTATTTAGAAATTTACATTATTAATTGAAGCTCCACATGATCACTATGCTTCTTTATCACTATCTTTAGTACCAATCTATTATGTATTTGTCTAAATCTACTCATTTATGGATTTACTTTTCTCAATATAAAAAATCACTCTATCATTTATCTCATAAGTATATTTGAAATATTAGTTATATAATTTTTATGATTTTCTATTCTAATAATATCCAAAAAATTATATTTGAACCTTATCAACAAACATTCCACGCTTCCATTTTTTGAGGTTAAAACACTTACTTCGAATTACTAGAAATACATTATTGAAGACTTTTCTCAGTATTTGACATAATATAGTGTCTCTCTTTAATTTATAAATAGAAATTATCTATTTGATTTGAATAGGAATATAGTAACAGTTTACTTACAATATTATTCTAGAAGAGGCCACATTATAATCATTTTGTTGTCCTTGTTTTATTATATGATTCTTTATTTCATTTCCCCTTTTTTTTATTGTGCGAAAACCGAGGAAATGTGAATTTAAGTTAATCAATTCAATAAATATTCCTTGACATGATGTTATTAATTTTTTCTAATATTAGTTTGTAATATAATAATCTTAACATGATCATTATCATCAACCACACTCTAATAATGAGCGAAAATTATATATTCTTACGTTATGTGTAAGATACGAATAATCCCTTTCATGTTTCTATGACAATAAAATTAACATAATACATTATTTTTCCAATTTATTATGGTGATATTTTTAAAAATATATCTTCATAAACTATCTAACAAAACCATGGTTTATTCGCCTTATTTTTTATTTCATTATATCAAATGATCTACCATGGTTATGTTACCTAGTTCATGAAGATATATTTTTAAAAATATCACCATAATAAATTGAAAAAATAATGTATTATGTTAATTTTATTATCATAGAAACACGAATGGGATTATTCATATCTTACACATAACGTAAGAATATATAATTTTCACTCATTATTAGAGTGTGGTTGATGATAATGATCATGTGATGATTATTATATTACAAACTAATATTGGAAAAAAATTAATAACCATCATGTCAAGGAATATATATTGAATTGATTAATTTAAATTCACATTTCATTGGTTTTCACACAATAAAAAATAGGGGAAATGAAATAAAGAATCATATAATAAAACAAGGACAAAAAAATGATTATAAAGTGGTCTCTTCTGGAATAATATTGTAAGGAAACTGTTACTATATTCCTATTCAAATCAAATAGATAATTTCTATTTATAAATTAAAGAGAGACACTATATGATGTCAAATACTAGGAAAAGTATTCAATAATGTATTTCTAGTAATTCGATGTGTTTTAACCTAAAAAAATGGATGTGTGGAATGTTTGTTGATAAGGGTCAAATATAATTTTTTTGGATATTATTAGAATAGAAAATCATAAAAATAATATAACTAATATTTCAAATATACTTATGAGATAAATGATAGAGTGATTTTTTATATTGAGAAAAGAAAATCCATAAATCAGTAGATTTAGACAAATACATAATAGATTGGTACTAAAGATAGTGATAAAGAAGCATAGGGATCATGTGGAGCTTCAATTAATAATATAAATTTCTAAATAAGTTATAGCACTGAAGAAGGAACAAATATTATAGTAGGTTCAATATTATATTTGAGCATGGATGATATTACGAATGGGAACAATATTATAGGCATAATAACCTCAATTCAACCACGATGAATGAAGGTTTAAAAATATGTCTTATTATTACCTTTAGTTGAAGAAAATCCATTTAATGAACATAAATATGGCTTATTTAGAAACCATGGTTTCCAACTCCCATATTCTTCTTCATTATACTCAATAATATTTAATTTCTATTTTATATCTCTTTCTAATATATCAATGATTTTGTTCATTCATTACACAATAATATGTAGTTTTAATTTCAATCTATAATTTGTCAAAATTAAATATTTTATGTTTTTAATATGCTATAATTTATTTTTATCTTCTTCCTCTTTTTATTTCTTGAAAAACATGTTATCATGTAATAAAAAAATTATTTTATTTGTTTTTATAATCTAATAATAATGTTTTTATTGTACTTCATCATTGTTATCTTGAAGAAAACTCTAACCACAAATGATTTAAATAGTCATCACTGGATTCCTCGATTAGAAAATTAAAATTATCTATAACCACAAGTTCATTATTGAAATATTCTATTTTTGTGTTCACTTTTCTAGAAAATTTTTCTTTATTAAATATAAAAAAATTTCTTTTGATGGAACTCCATTGGATGTTCATCGTATGTACCTCATATCTTGTTATCTTATTTTATATATACTAATAATAATCATCATCATCATCATGATTCTCATATAATTTCATCACAATATATACTATATCAATATATTTTATAATAATGATGTTAATATTGATAATGTGTTTGATAAGCAACATCAAGCGTAAACAAACCAACCAATGTTATTATTTTAATATGACTATTATAAACTTACTATTATATTGTTGAGTATGGGAATGTGTAACTACTTTTTGAGATATATATAACTTTTCTAATCCATTAATATTTATTGAATAATTATTATAAAATAATTACTTAGTTATTAGATAATCAACTTTATTCATCCAATAAATGTTATAATAAAAAATAGATTTAAATATTTTTTAGTAACTAATATAAATAACATATAAAACCTATCGATAATATATATAATAAAATAAATATTAATTTTATATCATCGTATCAAAAAAATCATATGGTTACATATTTTTATTTGTCAAAATAGTTTGATTTTTCAATGAATAGTGAAAATTAGTTCTTTATTTTAAAAAATTTACATTATATTATATGTCCAAGAAAATTTAAAATTTAAAATAGTTTTTAATTTGAATCAGTTTTTTATTAGTCAAAATATGTCAATTATGGATTTTTAATGAATTTTATACAGTAATTCAGTATGAAAACATTGCATAATTAAATTGAAATTTTTACAAAAAGTTGTTTTCTATAATGGTTTTTGTTTAATTTAAAATGAAATTTATCCTCCTAAATGTTTTTAATTTTCAAAATTGTATTCCTTATTAGGAAATTTTGTGTACAACATTGAAAAATAGTTTTATTTTTTATTTGTTTCCAATGATAATATTATCCTTAGTAATATTTGATACGACATATAAGTGTAAATCATGTCATTAAATATATAAATAAAATGAAGGAAATAAGAATGAGCCTAAGGGATTACATAATTTTATTTTATGATTAAATTTCCTCTTTACTAATCTATAATTCAGTTATTTGGATTCATTTCCACTTGGAAGAAATTAAATGCTTCAAAATATATTATTTAATGAAATTTCAAAATTTTCACATTAATTTTTTAATAACAGTAATATTACAAAAACTTGATGAATAGAAGTTCTATTTTGTTATAAGAAATTATTTTTAATGTCAAATAATTTAAATTTGTCATTTTATTCTTTTATTGAAAAAAAAAATCCCAAAATTCTAATATAATGACAATATAGTAATTATCAATTTATTTGAAAAATTAAAAAATGATATTAATAATATTAAAAGAAATAAAATATTAAATAATATTAATTTTCAAATAATATATTAAAAAATTATTTCATCTTATATATATATAAATTTTTTATATTCAAATTCCTTTTTTTATTAGGTTGTAAATGTAAAAGTAAATGAATAGTTCAAAAATTGACCTTTTGATTATTTGATGAAAATATTGTTTTATTAAGAACATAAAATTAATAAAATTTTTAAATTCAGAAAAATAAAGGTTATATGGTTATTTATATAATAAATGTAATATTAATGTTTTTTTATTTTTAGTCACATTATTAACATTTAAGATGTATGAAAATTGAATATTGTTGTAATTGTCGAAATGGATAGGGTAAAAAAGGATCCAAAAAGTATTGAATTTTTCTATACTTTTTTATAATAAAATTTAAAATAATTTCAATAATATCAAATCTAATTCATTTAAACATCATGAATAACATATTTTTTTTTAATTTTGTTTGAATTCAAAAAGTACTCTTCCACTATCTTTTAAAAGGAATCCACTTCTTCGTTTTAAACTAAAAATATAAGACCATATTTTCGGGAAATTTCATACCCAAATATTCTCAATTATTCATATACCACTTCATATATGACTTATTTATTATATAATAATAATATTATAAGACCTAATGTTTCAGGTAATTAATATTTTTCAAACATGATGTATAGTTTCTAACATCACGTTCATGTTTTCGTTATTCATCCCACTTCATAAAATTTAATTCAACCATGATAAAATTATATCAAATTTAATCCAAATATAATGTTATTTTACTGTGTTAATTTAATAATCTATATTAATATAATATTCCATCAAATGGTAAATGAATCGAATGTTCGTTTGTTTGGTAGTCTACTACATCACGAACTGTTGTTTTTTATTATCCATTTTTTTATTTCAATATGGATGAATATGATGGAATTATAGTTTAATTATGATATTAATTACATTTATATATTTTTTAAAATATAATATATTATATTACATTTTAAAATTATATTCACTAATAAATGATAATGTTATTCGTGTGTACGGTTTGACTACAACGTACATGAAGCTATGCGAAATCTTTTTCATCACCATATCACATGGATAATATATATTTTAATATTTAATATATAAATATTATATGTATGATATTATAATATTTTTGATATAGATAACATTATTTTGTTTGCTATAGTTACAAATGGGGAATGTTACTTATTTTTATGTATGAGCTATCATTACTATGATTGTAACCTAATTCATTTTTCAAAATAATACATAATTATTGGAAATAAATTTATAATTGGAAAATAAAATTTATAATCATATAATGATTATTATTATATAGATTATGAAATAATTTCCTCTTAAACAATAGTTATCCGTCCAACGTCATTTTGGGCTTATGAACTGAGTATCATCAAAACATTGGAAATGAACCTAAATGATTAAGTTCTTTTTATGAACTTGTTTTGAAGGGGATAAATTAAATATTAATTTTGAAAATGGTATTAAAGAAATATAATAATCAATATAATTTTATTTTTATGATGAAAATAATTCCCATGATGAACAAGACACATGGTATGGGGCACAATACATCTGAAACTATATTTTAAACATATAAAAGGAAGTGGTTCTATTATATACACTGAATTTTTGGAATGTCCCACCATAATGGATTTTAAATAATTTTAATATAAATTTAAATGATAACATGTTTATATTCATATTATTCTTTTTCATTAATATTTTGTATATTTTTATATTTAAAGATATGGACTTTCTTTTAAAAATTTACTTTTAAAGATTTCCTTAAAAACATTTTATTTCCTATAAAATTCTATTATGGATGGTTTTATATGGACATGAAATAATTATTATGTGAATATTATGACTAATTATAATGTAATAGATATTATTTGAATATAAAACTTTTACAAAATGGTTTGATAAAATATTTAATGTTATGTTTTAATGAATATAGTCACGATAACATTTCCTATCAAATAAAAATTATTTTTTATTTTTATTATCTTATATGATTCCATTTTAAAAATAAAGAATAATGTATATTCATTTTATTGAATTTATTTTTTAAATTTGTATTTAATATAAAAATATATATCAATATTTCAAAATAATTTCATATCATGGAAAAAATTTATGATATATTATATTGTGATTATGATTATGTTATGCTTATTGGTAATTATTTATGAATATAAGAATTTAATTTATAGGAAAAGGATGGATGATTATGTTATTAACTAAGTGAATGTGTTTTAGTGATAAAATAATGTTTGGTGAGTTTATTATAACTCACTAATTCATTTTTTAATGTGACAATGTTATCCGATTTGGATACTCCAAAAAGATTATGGGAATATTTTGTGATGATTATTAAATGTATATCTATGGTGGTTATTTCATATGTAACTAATATATAAATTCCAAATATAATCATTATGATTATATCATATGTAACTATGTGGGTAAATCCATTTTTAGTGATGATGGAAACTCCATGTGTATGTGTGATAAGAAAATGATTACTAAAGAAAAATATTTGATTGATTACTTCATGATATCATGTTCATAGAGGACTCATGATTCCAAAATCAAGATTATTGAGCTTAGCCTAAACGTAATTATATCTTCCTTCATATGTGTGGAAATAATAACATTGTGATAATGATCATATGATTTTTTAAGGACTTTAATGAATCCTGTATATTTTTCCATTTTCTATTATTAATTTCATAAAAAATTCATTTTGAAAATATTTGGAATGAGAATAGTACTTCTTCAGTCATAAAATGATTAATTTTTCAAGATTTAAAGGGGGAAATATTAATATGTATTCATTTACTATTGGTTTACTTTAAAATTTTCATGTCAATTGTTGATCTTTTTTTCTCATCCCATGTTTTAAAAACATAATTTTTTATGTACTTCAATGGAAAAATGAGAGGTCATGTTGATATTAATGGTGATATTTCATGAAATAAAAAATGTTTGTTTTTAAATATTTTTTTTAAGGACAAGTTTATAGTAAAAAATAGTTTTCACTTCGTAATATATGAGATTATTATATAAGAGTTATGACCTGACTCTCAAAAACATTCATGCTAAAATAAATTTTGGAAGGAATGAAATAAATTCCAGTACAAGGACATTAGATAATATAATGTTAAATATTGGGTCTTAAAATTATGTTTAAGATCAATTTTTAGATAATTCAAGATGTTATAATGTTATATGATCATACATTTGAAATCCTGAATAACCAAAAATATATAATTTTGTGGATTTTCATAGATATATTGGATTAATATAAGCAAATTAATATATGAGTACAAGGTTGACAATATATTACTGTCCATTCCACATATAAAATGGATTATTTTTATATTATTTGTATATTCACAATAAATGATTATGGTGTTATAAAATGGATGTATCAAATTATAATCAATATAATAATGTTTGTGTATTAAAATGCATCATTATTATGTATTAGAAATCAGATAAAATGGGAGCATTTTTAAACCCACAAAATGAGTATCATAAAAATCACAAAATATAGTAACTTGAGCCATTTATTACATTACTATTACATAATGTTAAAGATAAACAAAATAATAGTATTACACTAAGAGGGTGAAAGGGTTTAGTGTCTTGCGAAAACTAATACCATACATAACTAATACAACATCAAGCATAAACATTTATTTAATTTCATCTTCTCTATCTTCAAAATGGCACTTTTCCTCTCCTTAGTACATGTAGCCACCTTAGGATATACATCAAAATGGGTTAGCTAGAATCCCAGTATGATGATAGATAATAACAATATAGCATGGGGTGAGAATAATCATAACATAGGGGAAAGATCATGAACATGAGAGGAGCATAAATAAAAGACTTGAAATGTGGCAATGCATAAAAATGAAACATCATGTCTTAGTGGTTAACTACCACACATACTTGTGAACCAAGATATAATCATTTTTAGTTATAATTTCACATTTACTCATGAGATTCATCACTTTACCCAATGAATTGGAGCACTGTATAATTCCGGGCACACTCGTCACATTTAAACGTTCATATTGCGCTATATAATTCCGGGCACACCCGTCACATCATAACATTATCATTTATCTTGCATTCCATGATGAACATATGACATAAATGAACATAATTAACACATTAAAAGGAATGGGTTTCATATCATAATAACACAGTAATAAACACTGGGTTCCCAAAAGAATGAGGGAATAACATACATGTTACATGAACCGCCAATCTTGAATGAGAGGTAAATGGTGTGTTCTTGAAAGAATAGTTCTATTAGAAAACATTTGGTTTTTAATAAATACTATTAAAAATCTTGTATATCCCATAAAATTATATATAAGTTTGAAAAATTATTTTTATGAAGTAAACATATTAAAATCAAATGAAAGAGGGAGAACCCGAAGTAAGAAAATTGGGTTTGAGATTTCCCCTTACCTTGTATCTAAATTCTTTCTTCACTTTAGTGTCCTGTATAATGACATTATATTAATTAATTAGAAATTAAAGAACCATTTATACATTAATATAGTTAATTATGGTTTCATTATGTCATTTTTTGTTCCATTGGATTACATATAGAGGTTCAAAACACTGTTCGGGGATGTTCGTTTTTATGGTTTTTCGTGGGTGGTTCACTTGTGTTCATAAATTGAAGAACAGGTAAAACGTGGGAAAACATTGAGAAATGATATTTCATGTCGTTAATTATATTACTTGAGTTTTAAATATCTTATAATGAATTATATTAGATCCATGTGGATTAATCATTAGATAAAAATTAAATAAAGATTGTTTGGGTTAATTTGGGCTTTTTTCAATTAGAAAGAAGTTGTTTTAATTTATAACTTAGTAATATGTTCATAAGTCAATTATAGAGAATTAAATAGGACACAATACATATAAAATATTCTTTTTCAACCATAAATATGGTTTCGTGACCATATATGAAGGTAGAAATGGAAGAATAAATCATGTCGTTCTTGAAGGTGATAAATTAACACCTCATGAACAACGTTCTCTTTAATAAAATAAAAAGAAGTGGGAACTGGGGATGAATGATATAATATCCCATTATAATCATAAAATTACCTTATATGTTTATACTAGAGTTAAAATACCATTTTGATGACGATAGGTGGGGACAGATCAAGAAATGAACATGAACTTGAAAGGAAATTAAATGAGAAGAGGGAGAAAAATTACCTCTTCAATCTTAGGGAAATATTCTTGGTCGTTTGATGAGACAAGAAGATATTAGACGTGGGTGAGGGGATATGGAAGGTTTTTGGGTAGAGTTAAGAAGGCCTGGAGCTTGAGAGGTGTGAGGAAATGAGGGTGTGAAGGGTTGCTTTTATAGTGGAGGGGAGAGGGGTTTCCATAATATAAAATTCACTTGTTTATTAATCTCCCCTAAGTCAATGAATAGTTAGTCTTGAATTTCCACGAATGGTAATTTCTTCATGTGATCCCTAACCATGTGTTCTTACATCAGCAGGGCATCATTGATGAATCAATTAATCCAGTATTTAGCATTTATTGTAAATTATCGGATTCTACTATTCATAAAAATTTCAACTATCTCAGAAAAATCCAAAAAATTTACCCAAACCATATATTTATTTATAGAATCCTAAAATTAATTCCATGTTTCAAAAAAATTTCTAAATATTATTAATTTAATATTTAATTAAAATCATAATTTACTAAAAAAAGTTTTTATGATTAAAACTGATTTTATAGTGCTTTCAAAAATTTTGTATAGTCTTTTAAAATTATCTAAAAACTATAAGAAATTGATTTTATAATTAATGAATACATTTTAAGAATATATATTTTCCTGTAAAATTAATTAAATTGTTATAATTAATTATTTATGTTTACAAAATTCCAAAACATTTACTAAGGTCAAATTTTCACTTTCTAAGATGTCTTAATTTTATTTAATTATTCATGGGTATTGTTAAAAATATGTTGGATGATTTACTATCCCTAAGGGTCCTATTACTATTCATAAGGGTATGTTACTATTCCTAAGGGTACATTACTATTCATAGAAAACTAATTTTGTTTCATTTGACTCCAAAAATCATCTTGAGCACAACCGTGTATGTTAGATTTTTAAAATTCAGAATACCGAAGTGACAAACATATGTTTAAAAGTCACTTATCACATAGTATTTTGTTATGTTGTGTTTTAATTTTATTTTATGATTTATATATAAGAAGGTAATTTCCATTTAAATAATTGGGTAGTTACATCTTTCCCCCCTTAAGAAATTTCACCCCCGAAATTTCACTTTACACAAATAGGTGAGGGTGTTTCTCCATCATTGCCTCTTCTGCTTCACAAGTTTCTTCCAAAAACATATGGTTCCTCCACAAAAAATTGACAATATGGGCTTTCTTGTTGTGTATAACATTATCTCTCCGATCTAGAATCTTTACTGGGTGTTCCTCATAGGAGAGATCATCTTCCAGTTGCACCACTTCTGAGTTTAGTACATGTGAGGGGTCTGGTATGTACTTCCTAAGTAGTGATACTTGAAACAAATCATGAACATGAGCCATATTTGGTGGATATGAAAAAAGATATGCCACGGCTCCTATATGGTCAAGGATCTCAAAGGGCCCAATATACCTTGGGCATAGCTTCCCATTCTTCCCGAATCGCATGACTCTCTTCCATGGAGATATTCGAAGGAGGAATTTATCACCAATGTCAAACTCCATGTCCCTTCGACAGTTGTCAGCATAGGTCTTTTGCCTACATTGATCAGCTTTGATATGTTTCTGGATGACTTGAACCTTCCCTATCATCTCTTGAATATGATCGGGTCCAAGTAGCTTCCTTTCTCCAACTTCATCCAAACAGGTTGGAGTTGTGCCTCACATTCCATACAGAGAATCATATAGAGCCATATGAAAACTATAGAGTAATAAATTGTTGTATGAGAACTCAACCAATGGGAGATGTTGATCCAATACACATTATAATTCTATAGAGAAGGATCTTAGCATATCTTCAGGCATCTGTGTAGTCCTTTCAGATTGGCCATCAGTTTCGGGGTGATAGGTCGTGCTGAAATTTAATTCATTACTCAAATCATGTTGAAGGCTCTTCCATAACATTGATGTGAACCTTGGATCACAGTCAGAGACAATTGAGATAGGATCACCGTGCAGTCTCACCACTTCCTTCACATAACATTGATGTGAAACTTGGAAGTCTTGGTGAGTCAGTCAACCACAACCCATATCGCATTATTTCCCTTTGACGTCATCAAGAGACCAATGACAAAGTTCATAGTAACATTTTCCCATTTCCACATCGGTATACGCAATGGCTGCATTATTCCTTTGGTCTTTTGTCGCTTAGCATTAACTTGCTGTCATACTAAGAACCTTGATATATATTCTGCAATCTCCTTCTTCATGTAATCCCACCAGAAGTGTTCTCGGAGTTCACGGTACATCATGGTACTCCAAAGAATGATAGAGAATGTTGAGGTATGTGTATTATCCAATAGCTCTTTCTGTATCCCAGGTGATGAAGGCACACAAAGCTGCGTTCCAAACTAAATCACACCATCATCGTTGATATGGAACTCTAGCATCTTCCCTTCTTTTGCTGCAATCACCCTCTATTGTATCTCCACATAATCCATTTCTGCTTCCATAATCTTCTCCTGGATGGATGGTTGCGCAATCATTTGGGAATGAGAGGATGTATCCCTTTCCTTAAGATTTCCGAATAAATTCTTTTCATATCTATGAAGATATGGTCTTTCTCAATATGCAGCATGGATAGAGTAGCTGGTTATTTTCTACTTAGAGCATCATCTACCTTGTTTGCCTATCCAGGATGATAGTGAATAGAGAAATCATAATCGTTGATTAGCTCTAACCATCTCCATTGACACATGTTGAGCTCCTTTTGGGTGAATATATACATTAGGCTCTTGTGGTCGGTGTATATGTCACACTTCTCTCCATAAAGGTAGTGCCGCAAGATTTTCAAGGCCAAAATCACAGCTGCCAGCTCTAGATCATGCGTTGGGTAGTTCTGCTCATGGATCTCCAACTGCCGTGAGGCATAGGCTATCACATTGTCATTTTTCATGAGTACACAACCCAGGTCTTTCATTAAAGCATCACTGTATATCAGAAAACATTCTCCACTTTTCGGTAGTGTGAGTACTAGTGTAGTGATCAACCATAACATTAGCTCCATGAAGCTTCCCTCACATTCTACCGTCCATACATACATTACACCTTTCCTTGTTAACTTAGTTAGCGGGCTTGACAATCGTGATAATTTTCTCACAAAATTTCGGTAGTACCATGCTAATCCAAGAAAACTATGGATTTATGTGACACTAGAGGGCCTGGTCCATTCCCCAATCGCCTTTTTCATTGAACGATACATATAAATTCCTTCACTTGTGATCACATGTCCCAATAACGAGACTTTCTTCATCCAAAAGTCACACTTTCTGAACTTGGCGTATAACTTATCTTTTCTTAATGTCTCCAACACAAGTCTTAGATATTCTTCATGTTTGTCCTTGCTCTTAGAGTAGATGATAATATCATCGATAAACACTACCACAATTTTTTCAAGGTAATGTCAAAATACTCTATTCATAAAATCCACGATGATTGTAGGGTCATTACTAATTCTAATGGAAATCACCAAAAACTCATAGTGCCCATACCTTGTACGGAAGGCAGCCTTCTGAATATATTTCTTCTTCAACCTTTCCAGATGATATCCAGAACGAAGATCCACCTTTGATAAGTATGGATCTCCTCTTAACCGATCGAATAAGTCATAAATCCTTGTGAGAGGATACATTTTCTTTATGGTGATCTTGATGAGTCCTGATAATCGATACATATCCGCATTATTCCATCCTTATTCTCCACAAAGAGAAATGGTGCACCCCAAGGTGATGACTTTGGGCGTATGAACCCTTTGTATAGATTCTCTTGCAGCTACTTTTTTAACTCCTCCAGTTCAATAGGAGAAATCCTATAGGGACACTTCAATATTGGAGTAGCTCCAGGAATGAGTTCAATTGAAAACTCTACCTCACGATCGAGGGGAATACTGGGTAACTCTTCGGGAAATACATCGTCTTATTCCCTCGTGATGGGAATTTCCTCAAGGGTGGAACATTCCTTTAACACATCCATTTCGGCGAGGAATGCTTCTTCATAAGGAATCAATACCCACACCATTTAAGGATTTGTCAAAGGATATTCATGATAATCCATGAATTTGTAAAGGATAATGGGATGGTTCGGAATATAAAAAGATATTTCTTTTTCCCGACAGTTGATATGTGCTCTATATAACTTGAGCCAATCCATTCCCATTATAACGTCGAATTCCACCAAGGGAAGTATTACGAGATTTTCTGGAAGAATATTCCCACATACACTAACAGGAGAAGATTCAATGACTTGGGTTGAAATGAATTCACCACTTAGTGTTTTAACAGATATCTCTACTTCAGGGTTTCGGGGCATCAATTCTATAGTTCTAGAAAACGTGCAAGATATAACAGAATGTGTAGAACCCGAAACAAATAAGACAATTTCTATTATTAAGTGAATAGTAAGTTTACCGAGTAAGACATCATTATCATGCTCCACATCCGCAGTTGTGATGGAATAATCCTTCATTTATTTCTTTGGCTTTGGTGGCTGCTGACATTGATTACCCCCGAGAACTCGAGGTTTAGTGCCGTGGTTTGCATAGTTCCCTAGCTCCCTACTATTGTAGCATTGAACCATTACTAGTTCTCTCCTTTCATCGGCTACGTTCTCCTTCCATTTCATGTCTTTTCGACACTCATGAGTACAGTTTCCTTCGTTCCCACACTTGAAGAATTTCCCCATCCCATTGAGGCAGTTCCCATGGTGCAACTTCCCACATTTTTGGCATGTGGGTCATTGATTTTTCTTCCCTCCTTTGTCATTAGTTCCACCAGCATGAACCACTATCTTTCTTCTATTATAACTATAGCGATGGGACAATTCTCAAAACTGTATCTCCACTTTTTAGAGAACACTAAACAAGTTCTTAATAACTCCCAATGTCTCGAATTGCAAGAGCCCTTCAAAGGAGTGGTTTTAACCCACTAAAGAATCTATCAATTTTGCTATCATTATTGATTACAAAACCTGAAAAGTTCCTTGCAAGACTTGTGAAATTTTCTTCACATTTTGTGACAGATTCTCATACTTTTTTCATGATCTCTATAAATTCTCTCTCCATCTTCGTGCGAAGAGTTCGTGGGAAGAACTTATTAAGAAACACTATCTTAAAGTCCTCTAATTCCATCTCTTCAATTTCCTCCCTTGACATGGTGTTCGTAATCAAAGCCCACCATTGATCGGCTTCTCCATCTAGACGATAAATGGATAGATTCACCTTCTCCATCTCAAAACAGTGAAGAATAGAAAAGATCTTCTCCATGGAGTTGACCCACTGTTCCGCAACTAGTGGATTAGAAGATCCACAAAATGTCGGTGGTCGTGGCCGCATAAAATATTCGATTTCCAGTTGCTATCTCTTTATTGAAGGAGGATGATCCCCGTTATTATGGTTATTATTCATAACCTGAGATAATTGGTTAAGCATCATCATGATGTTTTTAACTCCACTTCCCAAATCATTGGGTATGTTGTTCGTGCAATGGTTTCATTGGACCTTCCATGAGTTGTTGGCCAGATTTCTCCAGGTTCCCACCATTTTTTAAAATAGAATAGGTTAGAACAAAACATAAGTAAAAAAGTCATGAATAACTTATTCATTTAAACAATTTATATAAAAAACATAACATATGGGATCCCTATGTAATTATTCATGTTTGTATATTTGTACTTGGTCTGTTGTTGTAGGTTTTACCTAGGGTTCTCTAATCCTAATTCCAAATTAACTATACATTTCTGCTGATATCATCTATAGTGACCCGAGCCTTTTTTTTACATTAATATTACATCATTTAAAAGATAAAAAACATAATAGTATTACACGTTTAGGATCCAAAGGTTTAGTATCTTGGGAAAACTAGGACCATTCATAACAAATACAACATCAAGCATAAACATTTATTTATCTTCTTCTTCTCTTGCTTCTTATTGGCACTTTTCATATCCTTAGTACATATATACACCGATGGATATACATAAAAATGGGTGGTCTATAATTCCATTAAGAGGATAGATAATAAAAATATATCATGGGGTGATAATAATCATTACACAGGAAAAAGATCATGGACATGAGAGCAGCATAAATAAAATACTTGAAATGTGGAAATGCGTAAAAATGAAACATCATGTCTTTGTGGTTAACTACCACACATACATGTCAAACAAGCTAGAATATTGTTCACACATCATTTCACATTTACTCATGAGACTCATCACTTTACTGAATGCATTGGAGCGCTGTATAATTTAGGTTCCCCCATCACATTTAAACATTCATATTGCGCTATATAATTCTGGGCGCACCCATCACATCATAACATTATCATTTATCATGCATGACATGATGAACATATAAAATAAATGATCATAGTGAAGCCATGAATAGTAGTGGGTTTTATCTAATAATAACACATTCATAAACATTGGTTTCACAAAAGAATGAGGGAATAACATACATGTTACCAGAACTGTCCATCTTGAATGAGAGGTAAAAGGTCTGTTCTTGAAAGAAGAGTTATTTTGGAAAACATTTAGTTTATCATAAATACCAATTACAAACATGTATTACCCAGAATTGTATATATAATAATGAAAAAATGATTTTTTAGAAGTAACTATATCAAAATATAGTGAAAGAGGGAGAACCCGAAGGAAGAAAATTGGGTTCGAGATTTCTCCTTACCTTGTATATGAATGCTTGATTCTCATTAATAAAATGTATAATGACATTATGTTAATTAATTAGAAATTAAAGAACCTTTTATACATTAATAGGGTTCATTCGGGTTTCATTATGTCATTTTATGTTCCTTTGGATGACTTATAGAGTTTAAAAACAATGATCGGGGATGTTCATTTTTATTATTTTTCTTGGGTGGTTCAATTGTATTCATAAATTAAAGTTCGGGTAGAACATGGTTAATCATACATAAATGATATTAATTGTAATTAATGATATTACAGGAGTTTTAATGATCTTATAATTAATTATATTAGATCCATGGGGATGAATCATTAGATAATAATTAAATGAAGATTGTTTGGGTTAATTTGGGCGGTTATTCAATCACAAAGAAGTTGTTTTAATTTATCACATCATGATATGTTCATAAGTCAGTTCCAGAACATTAAACAGGACATAATACATTTAACATATTCTGGTTCAACAATAAAAATCGTTTCATGACCAGATCATAAGGTATAAATGGAAGAAGAAAGTATGTCGTTCTTGAAGGTGGTAAATTAACACCTCACAAACAATGTTCTCTTTAATAAAATAAAATGAAGTGGGAAAATGGGGTTAGATGATATAATATCCCATTTGAATCATAAAATTATAGTATATTTATAATACTGGAGTTACAATACCATTTGGATGAAGATAGGTGGGGAGATATCAAGAAATGATCATGAACATGAAAGGAAATTAAAGGAGAAGAGGGAGTGAAATTACCTCTTGAATCCTTCTCATTAGAACCTCCTTAAGGGCCTATGAATGGTCATTTTATGAGACCAGAAGCTCTTAGACGTGGGGGAGGGGAATGGAATGGTTTTTGGGAAGAGTTTAGAGAAGGATTGTAGCTTTATAGGTGTAAGGAAATGAGGGTGTGAAGGGTGGCTTTTATAATGGAGGGGAGATGGTTTCCTTAATATAAAATTCATTTTTTATTAATTTCCCCTAAGACATGGAATAGTGAGCCTTGAATGACCAATAATACTAATTTTATTTTTTGATACCGGACCAAGTGGGCTTACATCCGCAGAGCATCATCGATGACTCAATTAATCCATAATTTAGCATTTATTGTAAATTATCAGATTCTACTATTCATCAAAAATTCATGTATCTCAGAAAAATAACAAAACATTAACCCAACCATTTTTCTATGTGTGGAATCCAAAAATGAAGTCCATTTTTCGGAAATAATTTTCTTAGTATTATTAATTTAATATTTATTTAAAATCACAATTTACATAAAAACTATTTTTAAGATTAAAACTGATTTTATAGTGCTTTCAAAAATTATGTAGTGTCATAATAAATTATCTAAAAACTATACGACATTGATTTGATAAATAATGAATAAATTTTAAGAAAATGCATTTTCCATTGAATTAATTAATTAGTTATAATTAATTATTTATCACCGAAAAAATTACAAAAACTTTACTACGGTCAAATTTTCACTTTCAAAGATGTCAAAATTTTATTAAATTATTCATGGGTAAGGTTACTATTATGTTGGATGGTTTACTGTTCATAAGGGTCATATTACTATTCATCACGGTATGTTACTAATCCTAAGGGTAAGCTACTATTAATCGAAAATTATTTTTCTTTTATTAGACTCCAAAAATCATCTAGAGCACAACCGTGTATGTCGGACTTTAAAAATTCCAAACACAAAAGTGAAAAACTTATGTTTAAAGGTCACTTATCACTTATTAGTTCATTATGTTCTGTTTTCAGGTAATTTTTTGTCATAAATATAAGAACTAAATTTCTATTGAAAACCATTGGGTCGTTACACAAAATCCGTAATACGTGAATACTATTATACTTTTTTCATAAAATAAAAGGAATATGAAGAAGAAAAAATATAGTTTATCTCATGAACCACCAAGAGTAAATAAATTCCATGAAATACGTAGGTTCATGTAAAAAAACTGAGTTTAACAGATAGCCTACATGATGCCCCTTGAAGCCCCATTTTAAAAGTACTTATTCCACCACAAAGGTCCCTCATACAACCAATATATAGACGGTGGTAGCAACGTAATCTCCCACTAGAAATAAGGTTTTTCATTAGATCACTCATAACAACCCATCGTAATATCCTTGTAAAATTGGAGGAAAGTATCAATAATCTTGGGGCCACACGAAGTCATAAAGATCATGCAATGAATCACCGATGGAAGTGTAAATGTCATTGATGACATCCATGAGAATTCGTGAGTCCCCATAGCCATTTTGAGATAAAATAAAATAAATAAAATGGAATGTGGTGATATCTAATCATTGTCATAAAATATTTGAAAAACACACCTATAAATCCAGAAGATACTGTGAGCCCTGGACCCCAAATCCACCCACCCTCACAAAAACCCACTAGTATGTCATCCTCATCCGGCGAAGAGCCTCAGGTATATCTAGCCAACGTTGCACTCCCACTTTTTCTAACTAAGAAAAAATTGAAGTAATTTTCCCCAAAATGCTCACAAAAATCCATTATACCTATATTGGTCAGGTGTTCTATCTTTAATAGGTAGAGTTGTTATCTTCGACATTGTGCATGCAACTACATATGAATCTTGGTTATTGGAAAATAAAACAAAAGAAATAAATTATGGAGGAGGTGGAATCATCTCACAATTTTAAAATGATTATTACACACTAATGAAATACACAACATGACTTCATGATACTCCTAGAAAAGCTTCCCGGATCTCACGATGACCCCCAGATAGGCCACCAATGGCATGTAAAACATTACAGACATGTCATCAAGCATTTTGCGAACACCTTTCAGGAGGAAAATTGTTCTCATGAAGTCCCTTGGACATGTCAATATGATGACATAAAATTCCTTCAAAATGCCTACATAATTCGATACTTTACTCATTCATTGGAAAAAATGCAGATCCCTTCCTCGACTATATCCTAAAATCATGTATGACACCCCATGTAAATCGGTGGACATTTTGGATGGAGAGGCCTATAAACCCCCCTTACCATCATGAAAAATGCACCACTACCACATGACCATGATGCTCTAGATTAATGTTGTATTTCTAATATTTAGTTACATTAATACAACCAATACTGGAGGATATTACATGACGATGGTGATCTCACAACCATCACGTATGTATTTAGGTCATATACCTGTGAATAGCAAGAGTGATCATGCGTCATGCATAAAAAACATGTGGTCATTCATATACAACACAGAGGCCTTCTAGAATGATATACGATGATCATGATATACATATACTAGATCGTAATAGACTCATAATAAACAAACAATAAATAAATACAATACATTCTTAATATAATGTCTAGAACAAACACTAAAGATGGAAGAATTAAGAAAAAAACATGTTCAGGAACCGTCATGAGTTACCCATGAGCCATACAGGAGGAACAAAATTATATAGATTTGATACTAAGACCTCTTAATGCACATTCAATATTCCACCCAGGTCAAGCGATGTCTTATGGACTTATCAAATAATTCCACCAGCATCCTCTTGGCATGACAATTTAATATCAAGAATCTCACTAGGATGAATTGAAAATCTTAGATATGTTTTTAGGTAAATTTTTTGGCTCATTAGAAGTCACCAAATCATACCAGCCATGGTTTACAGTTTCATATGAGTAGGACGAATTTCTCTCATGTAACCCTCTAGACAAGTCTGCTAAGACTCATGCTTCCCTCTAGACAAGACATCCAAGAATCATGTTTCCCATCATAAATTTTGGAATGATATCATGATGAACACCATGAATGTCAGCAATGACATGAAAACCCCTCTAAGACATGTCGTACTGACTCTCAAAACACGATCAATATGTTTTATCCAGCTCTTGATATGACAATACAGAAAGACGAAATTCTCTTAAAACATCCTCTAAATATGTTAGTCATGTTATGTGATGGCATATAGAACAAACAATCTAGATATTGGGATTTAATTTAGAAAATTCATCATTTTGGTAATGACCCTCTAAAAAAGGTCATGTCACAAGTGGAACCTAGGAATTGATTAATGTTTACATCCATAATGTGTAATCCATGATCAATAGGGTATCATCAGAGTGTACTGTTCGAACCAATGTTGTTCTTTAGTGGATGTGATTTCAAGTTTCTACTTGATTTCAATTAGCACCTTGTAAGATGTTAATTTGGTTGGGAAACTGATCTTATGATACATGATTGTTACAACAGTTTAGGTGGATTTGTTTCACAATTTTTGCCAAAACATATTGGGAAAAAAATACGGAGGTCGGGGTTTTCATCACGAAATGTTGCTTTCGGGAATAAAATCATCATTAAAATGGTAATAGAATCAGTTTCATGAAGACTATGATGATATTATTGAAGATGTAGAGAATCTCAAATCACAGCGGTATTCTCTTCGATTACAAGAATTTGGGCACTATGAGTGCACAATACTTTTACAGTAAGCATTGTGACAGTATCAAATCATTGGAGATCTTCATGAATGGAGGAATATTGAGAAGATGATTTCGAGAGACCTTAACATTTCAATGGAGATGGTGGATCCTTGAGAATTTTGGAGCCTATAAATATAAGGATACCGCACATCATTTTAAATTAAATTATTAAGGAAAAATATATATTCTAACTTATTTCATGAAGATAGTGGTGCTCTACGAATCTGGATTTCTATTTGACATTGAGGATCATGAAAAGAATAATTTAGTGTTGAGTGATTATAATTATTGTATGTAATGGTTTATTCATTATTAAGTGGTATTATGCATTGACTCTATGATCATCGTGATAGATGTTTATTAATGGTAGTTAGCTTAACGAAGGTTTGAGTATCTTGAAGGAGCTTCCAAATATCAAGTTTTGAACATTAGTTTTCTAGATAACATATCATTCAAATTGTATCATCCTAGTTATGTGGTAAATGAAGAGTCTCAATCTAGATAAATTTATATAATTTAATTATAATACATACAAAAAACATTAATGTCAATAAAATATGTTATACTTCGTTCATAAAATTGAGATATGAAGAGTCAATGTAAGTTTTCTATGGGACCCCGTGCGATATCAATAAATACATGATAATGTATTCTTCCTACCACATATTGACAATGTCTGAACTTTTTTATTTTCCAACTAGTGAATATTAGTTCAATTTGGTATAATATACACACTATCTGGGTATTTTCCTTATATTATCCCTTAGTGGTGAACTATGTAAAATTGTTGTGTTGTCTCTTTTAATACTATTCTTTTATGAATTATCCAAGAATACAATTTTAACTATTTCCTACCAATCTAGGAATAAGATCAGTCAATTTAGAAGAAATGGTTGACATCCTAATTCAACCATCCAATATAAGGGTGTTTGACGGTCCTTCATGTATACCAGATCAAACGAACACTAATAAAACTAATTTTATCCATAATTTGGATAATTATGATGTATTTATAAGGACTGATCTCAATATAAAATATCCAAAGGGTTGTACCAATATGTATATCATTCACTCAAAGAGTGATGATATTTATTATTTTTTCCATCCCTTTTTTCTCACATATAGTATAGATCGTGTGGGATTAGGGTGTTTTAATAATAATTTAATTGGAATAGCATGTATCCCCTAGTTAGGGAAACATAATCATTTTAGCTGTAATGACTGGAATGATAAATCCTCATAAACACAAATTAATTTATCCTAGGGAAATACCCAATAGAAAGACTAAACTAAGAGACCACAGATTCATCTGATAATTAGGATATGTATGATGCCTTATTAAGGCATGAGGTAAAATAAACATCCACTTAAATGTAATACATACATTAATGTAGTATCAACCATCAAGACGAGATCATTCCCACGTGCTGATAACTTTACGTAAACTATCAGTGAACTAATAAATAAAATGAACTATGATGAGTTTGATTCTTACAATTACTAGGATACGTATGATGTATTCTTGTGGTCCATGATTTATAATAAATCTTCTCAGGGCGGTCCCAACACATAAGTCTCACATAATGAGAAATAAATAAAATTATCGGTTTCCATCTTTCGTTTCTCACACCATGCATAGATCACATGGGTGTATGGAAATGCTGTAATAATTTAATATACACCATGAGTCTCTAAAATTTCATATGATAAATTAGTGTGTAATCAGTAAAAATGAACTAAAACATCCTTTATTCTCTAGATAATGGGGATATATATGTTTTCCCTCATGAATTAGAGCATCCATACCTTATGTCCTATAATACCTATATAAGTCCTTTCTTCCTGATGTAAAACATGAGAGGTCTAAAAATCTATGTGGGTTTTGATTATTAAAAATTCAAGTATTAATAGGACTCCTCATAAGGTTTCAATACCTCCCTCTTAATATTGAAAAACTCCTTGCATGTAATCAAATTATAAATCTCCATGTTATATGAATTCATCACATAAGTACACTCTGATTGCTGAAAAATGATGCAGAACCACCAATATATACATATAAATTCAATAAAGATACCACAGTCTTATACACATAAAATATAATTAACCTATGATTGTTTTAGAGTATGTGGTCCCATATAAATATTTTGAATAGATTGAAGAACATATATCAAATCTATAAATGATTCTCGTTTTATAAAATAATTCACCCAAAAGTGTACGATGAAACTAATCTCCCATCCTCTCAACCAATGCGAGAACCCGCCATTATATTGGACTGAAAACATAAATGAAATACACTCATGTGAAGTTGGTACAAATTCATCTATGAATTATAGAACCATTTAATGTTTCTATATATAGGAAAAAATGGTAATATGATGTTCAAGAATGTGCAATATACAAAAACCCCAAAAATCACCCATTATGTCAAACCAAAATCAACTCAATGAGGGTTCCCAATCATTCATTTGATCCTTAAAAAATAATAATGGTGAAGCTAATATGAATCTCTCTAAAAAGGATTTTTAATTTTCCATCAGTACATTTCTTTTTCACACTATATACAAACAAAATTTACAATCCTGGCCTGAATATATCAAATGAAGGGATGACTGCATGATCATGTTGTGTGACACCTTGTTTTTAATGCCCAATAAAAACTTCAAATAAAACCATCACGATCTTATAAATGATCAAATATACCAAGGGTTATAATGATATATTTCTATACTCTCTTTTATATGTCTCAGTGAATATAATATAAATATCAGGAATAAAATAACAATTGTGTTAAACATGAATATCCGGTTGAGTATATTATACCAATGATATTTTAGTAATTTGTAATCTTGTTGTTTTACATTTTCTTGACTACTCATACTGTTCCTAGTATCTCGAATTGGGGAAAAGACTTCATCATCTTGTTTTCACTCTACTACATCATCTACGACAGTAACCATTGTGAATTGTAAAACATTCTCACGTCTTTGAAATCTCCAACATCAAGTGGAAATCATGATGTTCCAGGTGTACCATAAATATGGTAAAATAATGACCATGGAAGGTACCTATGAGTTTCTCCAATAATGACAATCGTCGAGTACAAATCACATAAGAAAATATGACATTGATCCACTATCCCTTGTCACTATAAATATCATATACATGATCATATCTCAAGATCATGAAAAATGTCACCACATATACATTGATGCAGGTGGATCAAGAAGCCAAATACTAATCCATTTTAGTTCAGGTTCCACCAATGAGGGAACCTTTAAACCGTCGTCACCAACACCATCCCACCAGTACCCACTAGTCACCTGTTGTGGATACCATCTGACTTCCTTCCTCCTCTTATGCTCATTCATGAGGAAAAAATAAGGATCATCAAAGGAAGACGGTGATGAATATCTAGAAGAGGTCTCATGTCCCCACTACTAATAATGAAGCTTCCTTGAATATTGCAGCAAGAACTAGTATAAAGGATCATATCCCTACTAAATTGTAACATTTCTGTGAGAATATTCTCACAACACACATAAGGGAGGCACAAATCTTTATCCCCATGAATTAATACCATCAGAAAAATATGATTGCTCAAGGAGGATAAAAGTGAGTGAAAATCCCCTCTTTAATTGAAGCCATATTCTAGTGTATAATTGATATAGAAAATGTGATGTATTTTATCCTTGAACATATTTTTCTAAAATAAAAATGTGTATTAACAAGAGATGAAAAACTATGTTGGTAGATTCTAGAAATATTGTAGATAAATGTATATGTTCATACAATAGTCCTTGCAGCTTTGGTAATACAACACACTGATCATCATAAAAAATTGGTTGTTTCAGAGAATGCATTCATTCATGGACCTTTCATGGATGATTTTTGGCATATTCAGTTAATGTAAGAGGAAAAATATCTGGATCATACTCTCATTATAACTGGGGATCACCAGGTGGGAGAGTCAGACCAGGGGGTTGGGGAATAAGTGTGTTAGAAATGTTTAAATGCATATTCTAGAGGCCAAGGATCAGGTTCATATACTCGTTATGGCTAGGGATGACATCATGGGTGGGGAACAAGCCCGGGATATGATAACTTTCCCATTGAAGAAGTCCAGAAGAATACACTAAAGGGTTTGGATCAGGTATGAATCCATATTCAAGATGGGGCCGACCAAGTAATAATTGAATAAGCCTCAGGATAGGATCATAATAATGTTATTGAATCTTCCTGGCATATTCTATAATATCCTAGAATGCAAGCGCATGTTCCTACTTCTTGCTGATGAATGACCAATTCATCATTTATCCTAAACAATACAACAGGATTCTCCTATCCCTTCTCCCATTATAGATGTCCAATGTCATATTTTGGTGGGTAATTAATATTTACACAATGACTACAGTCATATTCCATCATGGGCTCTCTATGTGAGAGTGGCACTTGCTTTAGGGAAGGATGATACTGCTACCAAGAATGTCCAATAACATATCTCAAAGCCTTAATAATGGGTTCAAATTCCCATACTTTCTGAATCATATCAACTGAGAATTACACATTCTATAGTAATAGAAAAAATTACTCTTAATAATGAGATATAAAATTCACATATTCTAACAGCTTCTCATCGGTGGGATCATATCCCCATACCAATAGATTGTTATAAGAAAATTATATCAACTGTCATACAATAGACTCTTGTCCCATAAAAATTTCAAAGATCCAGATGAAATATTCATAGAAAGACATAATACTTCCCCATTATTCAAAATCATCTCCATTCCAATGCAATTTAATTATTCGAGACACATTCCAAACAATACAAGGGTTCACCGAATATTCCATCAATGAAGAGCTAAAATTTTCTCATTACAATGATAGTATTAGTACCAGTAGTGTAGTGATGAATTTTAGGGACACAACTCATGACATTCATTCTTGTCAAACTACCCATGATGATATATCCCATGTAAACGTAAATTCCCCCATTTCATAGACACCGTCAATTATATATGTGTTCGAAACTCTTAAGCATTCTTATAAAGAGGTTTGCGAAACATCTCAGTCATTATTATATGATTCTCCACCAGCTTCTAATAAACAAATTCTATCATCAGTAGGAAACCATTAGATCCATATTCTATGGTCTAACTGGATGGAGGCATGTATGATTAATGAACAGAAAGATGACATTGGCACATGTTGATTGGTAGCTAAAAAAACTCCCCATTATGTAATGGACCCTCGATACATTTCACTAGGAGATCGCGATTGATTGTGAAAAGGTGTATATTTCTTATCTACAATATAATATATATGATACACATTAGTGACTAAAGGATTAAGATATCCATTATGAATTATATTAGTTTCACCTTCAAACAACAAATATACTATATTTTTATCTACATATTGCCACTATATTCATGAACTTTGTTAAACAAAAGTTGGAAAGCACACCAAAAATCAACAATACCCATTCATCAATTACATCATGAAAAATTGGAATAATATTTCCGATGTCATTTCTTGCATTTGTTTCCATGGCTGGGGATAATATGGATCATTAAAATTGTAACACCCATGGAACATTAGAACCCCTTGGATTTGGGATTTTTTACTATTATAGACTATGAGAAAAATAATTGGAATGGGAAACTATTCAGAAATTTGGTCACTAAAATATAATTCCCCCACATCATCATTTCCCATATCTCACGAATGGATGAGATAACAACAAACATGAATTCAAACTAAGCCCCTCGTAGCAATAATATCACTTTTTATTGATTTAATCTGATGATTCAATCCTCTTTAAAATTTCATCTATGTAATGGTTCTCATCATGGGATTCAATCGCTGCAAGATCCTATGAATTCATAGCTATGCCACATCAAATGAGAAACAATATCATCTTCAATTATATAAATCCAAGTGTGGACCCATTCCCATTGGCTGTGGGAAAATATACCACCCCCCCTGTGCCTCTAATTGTGAATTCACACGAGGATTCAAGTCATATCATCAACTGCTATGAGATAAAACCATTATTATAGTCTAGTATAATTTATACCTCAATCGTTGTCTATAGATCAATCATTGTCTATTTGGGTATTTTAGTAGTCAAGGATGATTCCATATCATCCCCACCCGACTGTGTTGGAGTAATTTGTATAATAATGTATGTCTCGGGAATCTTCATGTTTATAACTAGAATAAGTGGATCTGTAACACCCCGAGCTTCCACGATACGCTTCTCATTCAATAATGCAATAGCTTGCATTGTACGCAACTTCGAGTTCTAAAACACCGCGACTAATCAAAGTAGCCGTTATGAATAGTAATACCTACTTTTTGAAATATTATAAATTTTATTTATCAAAATGGACTTCATTTTTGGATTCGGAATATTGAAATTAGCCTATGTTGAATTTTTGGTATTTTTCTGAGAACTTCTAAATTTTTATGAATAGTGAAAAATACTTAAAACAACTTTATTAATCAAAATAATTCATAGTGATAAATTATACTATTGAGTGGTTTTAGAGTATAATTAGAATATATTTTTACCATTTTATCCAATGGTGGTCATTAGAATTAATTTAACATTGAAATTGGACATAAACAATTGCCAATCTTTTGATATAAATTGTTTCTTAAAAACACGCTATTTGTTGTAACAGCGGGAATTAATTATAAAATTAATTAATGCAACTTATATGTTTGGAATTTTGTAAAATAGGCATCATTTTTGAATTCGGAATATCAATTATAGCTTAGGGTGAAATTTTGGCATTGTTCTGAAAAACTTCAATTTTTGATGAATAGTGAAACCACTAAGTGGTAGTTAAATAACTGATTTTTCGTTTAAATGAAATATTACCACTTCTGTGATTTGATTTTCAAAAATCCGACATACATGGTTGTCATTAAGAAGTAAAATGTGGTTCAATGAGATCAAAATAATTTTTTGGTGAATAGTAACTTTTAAGTTCTTCATCGCGATTAGAGGTAATTAGTGTAGTTTAAGGTAAAAACAATGTTTTATTAATATGATATGAGCTTGACACTTGTCCTACTCCTATTGGATGAGTCATGGCCGACCAAGACAACCCATGGGTCAACTTGGGGACCCCATGGAGCCACTTTAGTTGGAAAATGACATTAATATATATTTATTTAATGTTAAAATTAAATTGACACAAACATGAGTTTTTTTACTAAAACAGTTTTTAAATGAGGTTACACAAGTCCAAATTTTGATTATAAATATTCATTAGAAAGCTAAAAATATTTCCTACATCATAGTATTTTTTTTATAATTTTTAGACATTAAATAAATTAAATTATTTATGACATCATGATGATGTAGTGATGACCTCATTATTTAACGATTTAAATAAAATGGGAAGATAATGCAAAATCCAAGGCTTACACTTGTCCAAAGCCTATTGGATGAAGAGAGTTCGAAACCTTATCACCATAGCCTCGAATTATATAAGTGTGGGACCTTTAGAATCCGAAAAGCATTGTGAAATAATGTAACATTTCAATCTTTCCAAAAGTGCCCCTCCTCTCCACTTATAAAAGGCCCCCACCTCTCCCACCTCATTTACACATTAAAGACATTTGGCTCGGCCAACCTCTGCCCAAATACTCTCCCAACATTCCTCCCTTACTCCTAGAATCCTCACTTTGGGCATAACGCTTCCCAAGGAAGCCTTTGGCTCAAATCAAAAAGAGTTACCCGATTTTGAGGTAATGTCTTTTCTAATGTTGTTTTGTTTTATTTTTCTTCTACAACCCCCTAAAATCTTTTTATTCATTTATTTTGTGACAACAACAGTATACTCAATATACTAGGATGTTGTTATAAGAAGGATTCGAGCTAAACTTACACACACCTACATCTAATGGTTAAAGAACATACGGTTTCTGTGGATGGCGAATTTCTGCCTCACGAAACGATGATTGTTCAACACTCATATAACACCTTCAAAGGTGGCCATTAAGATGTCACTATTTTTATATATGATTTATAATTTGTTTATGTTTTACTTATGCTTCTTTATTTCTCATTTATGTCATACTTTATGATTTCCATTATGGGTAAAACGCGATAATTTCATTTTAGGAAGTGCGGACTACCGCCCCCTCAAAGTGATTTGAATCGTTAATGCCATATGTGGGATGTATAAAGGATGGAGTAAATGGTATTATACACTATATTATACTGGAATTATATTATACATTTATATCATTATGATTTAGTTCCATTAAATATGAAATTGAAATGAAAGTAGCGTTCATGCGTACGTACGGCTTACCGTCTCCATGAACGGTGCATTTCATTTCTTACCTCTAAATGTTACGTAATATTATAAATGAATGTATATACTGGATATATAAGATATATATGACATCTAAATCAAGAATATAATTCTGGATATAATGGATATTTCACCACATAAACAACTTGTAATTATAATAAGCTTATTGTTGACTCAAGTACCAAAGATCGACAAAACGACCGTTATTAACTTAAATAATTACATAATGTTCATATCATTGTAATAAGTGATATAATAAGGATAATGAAGTTGAAAATGGTTCTTAATAAGGTATATATTAACTCTAGTTTATTATTCAGGAGGTTAAAGAACGGTTGAGTCAAGTCGGACACAAGGTAAGGGAACTTCTTAACCCAATTTTCGTTCTTTGGGTTAATATCCTACTTTCAAATTATGTCATGATATTATTATGTCATATCCTGTATTTGTACATTATTTATGTGTACTTGTAGTGAATACACATAATAGATCTATTATATTTTAAAAATGCTCTTTGTAAGGGAATTTCTTAACCCAACTTCCATTCTTTGGGTTAATCTTTTACTTTCAAATTATGTCATGATATTATTATGTCCTATTTTGTATTTTTACTTTCTTTATGTGTACCTATAGTGAATACACATAATAGATCTATTTTATTTTAAAATTGATATTTTTAAGGACTTCGTCTCAATCTCCTTTCATTGAGGCATATTTGGCTTTATACACAACTTTCTTTTATACGGTGTATAAACCCCTTTGAATTTTATGTTTGTTCAAAAGGAATATTTTTTATACGAAGCGTTTTACAAAACGACAAAAAGGGAATGTTTTTCTTTCCGTACTTATGCGGCGACAACGACTTCTCCGCCGCCGTGACCATTATTTGAGTTTCGGCTTCCTCTACAAGCCATCATTGTTTTTAATGAAAAATAAATACAAAGTTTTAACTTTCGTTTATTTTGGTATTGAAAATGGTTTTGAAAGAATTTTTATTATATCAATGTGTTGTATTTATCTTGTGATTGAAATGTGGAAATGTTATGTTTCCTTTATGCATGTTTTATGTGATATGATTATGTTATGGTTTATGATATGTTTAAACCTATTCATATGAGGAATGCATTGGACTTAATAAGTGACGGGTGGAGCCCGCTATAGCTCCTCGATGCATCGGCAGGTCTCATGAGACAAACTAGTGTCTTGGCACAAGGCCTTGACAAAATTTTATTTGTGGTCTTGGCACGAGGCCTTGGCTACGTGGTTATGATAGTCTGGCATTATGCATTCCATCATTATGAAAATGGTTATTGATATTGCATGTGATTATTCGACCAGTAGAATATCCATGTGAAGAAGTAAATGGCATTATCTTATTTTACTTTTGCCATATTATGTTGAAGTTCAAGTTTAAAAGGCTTTTGTTTTAGTTATACATTGCCTTAAATGTTAATGTTTATTTATGAAAGCTTCCGCTATATTGTTAACCTTACTGAGCATCTGAGCTCACCCCTTTCAATGTTTTAATATTTTTCCAGGATGTGAAGAAGTATTTTATGAATGACCTACAGGGGTAGTCAGAAAGGGATATGATTGTGGACTATGAAGACCATGTTATTGTATTTTGTTTACTTTTTGATGTAATGAAAGACTTATGAATGTATCTAGTGTTTCCAAGGCTACTAAACTAATCGGTCTTTCGATACTTGATCTTTTGTGATCATGCCAATGTTACGAAGTAATGCACCGACTCTGGGTAGCTGGGGTCGGGGCGTTACAGTTGGTATCAGAGGCAGTTTAGTACTAACCTTGGAAGCTAGATTTAGATAAACTCTGATTAGAGCACATAGCCCAAAGATAGACTTTGAGGATTAGTATAGAAGAACTTCCTAGAATTTTGGTATTATAGAGATGTTATAACTTTTCCGAGCAATACATCCCTGTCTGGATACGAGCAGGTAGAGGCGGCTCTGGCACAGATGTACCTAGGGGTAAAACCCAAAAACACCGCTTTGAGCTAGACTCGAACGGGAACTGGTGCACGACAACGGGCCTTGCTGCACTCTTGGTTACGACACTCCCGGGGGATATGCTTAGGATAATTCTCATTTTATTTACAAACCACTATGAAGGGTTATGAGTATATACTTTCTCAAAGAAAACATTTCTTTTTATGATTGTGGATTATATCCATAAATAGTTCAATTTATGTTAAGTGTTTTATAAGTATGGAATTATGTATTTTGATTCATAAACTAATCTAGTTTATGCCATTGTTTAGAAATGGCACCTAGTGGAAGGAATGGAAACCGTATCAATGCACGAACTTCGTGTAGGGATTGCCCTCATGATCAAGATAATTATTGTGGATCTGGAGATACAACTGGTGCTGATCAACTTATTACCATACTGGGACAACTCACTCAGGTTATGAATAATAACCTTACTCGTATGGAGCACCCTGATCCGCAACGTGGAGGATCAATGCTAGATCGTTTCATGAGGCAACAACCACCAACCTTTAATGGGAGTACAAATCCTATAGTAGCTGAGCAATGGATAAATTCCTTAGAGAAAATATTCCATGCCTTGGGGAGTAGTGAAAGGGAGAAGGTTTTCATGGCAGTTTACCGCCTCACTGGAGATGCCGATCATTGGTGGTCGCTGATTCAAAACACAAAGAAAGATGATGACGTATCGAATATGGAATGGAGGGAGTTCAAAGAGCTTTTCTTAGAAAAATACTTTCCTCGTGACCATCGAGCAGATATGGAAAGGCAATTTCTGAGTCTGAGGCAGAAGGAGGATGAGAATGTCGCAAAGTATGAGGCTAACTTTACAAGGTTAACAAGGTATGCTGCAGATTACATACGTAACCCAAGGAGTAAGATTTATCGTTTCTTTGATGGGTTAAAACCATTTCTCCGTCGAGCTTTGGTATCACAATCCTTCTCATCATACGAAGATATTGTCTCGTGTGCTATCAAGACAGAAAAGGAATTCTCTAAGTCTTATGACAACAAAGTAAAGCAAGAGAAGAAGAGAACGGTGGAACAAGAGACAGATAAAGGGAAAAAGGGAAAGAAAGATTTTCCATTATGTGATAATTGTGGGAAGAATCACCCTGGTACTTGCCTAAAAGGAATGAGAGTTTGTTATAAATGTGGAGAAAAGGGTCACCAGGATCGTGATTGCAAGGGAAAGAAAGAGGCTGTCAAAGTTGAATGCTACAATTGTAGAGAAATGGGTCATTATGAAAATGAATGTCCTAAGCGTCAGGGAAACTTACCTCAGAAAAGGCCAAGGGATCAAGGACAATCTTATGCTGTTACTACAGTTGAAGCAGAATAACTAATGTATTGGTGCTTTTGGACTCAAGGATTATATTCTGGTTATAAGAATAATGTAATATATATATATGGATTGTACTACAGTACTTTTTGATTTCAGTAAGGTTTTAATATGATTAAGGTAATCATATTTTTAGTATGTGACAATAAGAGAAACTTTTCTTTGTTTGGGGAATCTGATGTTACAATTGATTTTGGAATTTAGAGACCTTTTAGAGAAAGTCTGGATGAAGGTATTTTGGATAACAATAAAGGTTAGAGTGGATTAAGTTGAACTTTTGATAGTATTGTTTAAGGTTAAAACATTTATGAAGATTATTTTTGGAATAGTATAGTACTATATTTTTAGGAAAAGGACAACCTGCAGGGTGGGGAATAACCCGTCGCGTCGGACAAAGCTGCAGGAATCGAACCCACAACCATAGTGCGACAAGCCTTTATTTCCTACCACTAGCCTACAGGAAGTCCCTGGTTATTACAAAATAGTTTTACTAATCTAAATGGTATGTGTTAACATTTTGAACCTTATACAATTAGGATAAATAGAATATTTTTGAGTTCTGTTACCATTTGGAGTAAAAGTTGGTTTTGTGGTAAAATTTTATTAACGAATGAAAGTATACATAGCAAGTATGTATATTCCCTTACGTTCTTAGTAAATCTCATAAATAAATTCCTCAACATTATAAAAGGTAACTTAAAACAAAAATGTTGTCGGTTAACTTTTCCAACTGGGGATTCAATGACCGTTTAACCAATCACAAGTTTGTGATTTTCTTATGGTTAAACATTCTCCTAATCCGGCTTTCTATAACTCTCCATCAGACCTTGATGGTTTGTTTTTCTTCCATATCCATATTTTCATAGAATCCTAGAATGGGCTATATCGGGTGACCTTTGTACTTATCCTGCTTTCTTTTAATGTTATATATTTATTAACCTTATTTCCGATGTGGGTTTTCCACAAAGGTATTTTCTATTTTCAGCCTTTTATTATGAAAGAAAAATTTCAAATTGTGAGGACGCAATTTATTGAAGGAGGGGAGAATGTAACACCCCGAGCTTCCACGATACGCTTCTCATTCAATAATGCAATAGCTTGCATTGTACGCAACTTCGAGTTCTAAAACACCGCGACTAATCAAAGTAGCCGTTATGAATAGTAATACCTACTTTTTGAAATATTATAAATTTTATTTATCAAAATGGACTTCATTTTTGGATTCGGAATATTGAAATTAGCCTATGTTGAATTTTTGGTATTTTTCTGAGAACTTCTAAATTTTTATGAATAGTGAAAAATACTTAAAACAACTTTATTAATCAAAATAATTCATAGTGATAAATTATACTATTGAGTGGTTTTAGAGTATAATTAGAATATATTTTTACCATTTTATCCAATGGTGGTCATTAGAATTAATTTAACATTGAAATTGGACATAAACAATTGCCAATCTTTTGATATAAATTGTTTCTTAAAAACACGCTATTTGTTGTAACAGCGGGAATTAATTATAAAATTAATTAATGCAACTTATATGTTTGGAATTTTGTAAAATAGGCATCATTTTTGAATTCGGAATATCAATTATAGCTTAGGGTGAAATTTTGGCATTGTTCTGAAAAACTTCAATTTTTGATGAATAGTGAAACCACTAAGTGGTAGTTAAATAACTGATTTTTCGTTTAAATGAAATATTACCACTTCTGTGATTTGATTTTCAAAAATCCGACATACATGGTTGTCATTAAGAAGTAAAATGTGGTTCAATGAGATCAAAATAATTTTTTGGTGAATAGTAACTTTTAAGTTCTTAATCGCGATTAGAGGTAATTAGTGTAGTTTAAGGTAAAAACAATGTTTTATTAATATGATATGAGCTTGACACTTGTCCTACTCCAATTGGATGAGTCATGGCCGACCAATACAACCCATGGGTCAACTTGGGGACCCCATGGAGCCACTTTAGTTGGAAAATGACATTAATATATATTTATTTAATGTTAAAATTAAATTGACACAAACATGAGTTGTTTTACTAAAACAGTTTTTAAGTGGGGTTACACAAGTCCAAATTTTGATTATAAATATGAATTAGAAAGCTAAAAAGATTTCCTACATCATAGTATTTTTTTATAATTTTTAGACATTAAATAAATTAAATTATTTATGACATCATGATGATGTAGTGATGACCTCATTATTTAATGATTTAAATAAAATGGGAAGATAATGAAAAATACAAGGCTTACACTTGTCCAAAGCCTATTGGATGAAGAGATTTCGAAACCTTATCACCTTATCCTCGAATTATATAAGTGTGGGACCTTTAGAATCCGAAAAGCATTGTGAAATAATGTAACATTTCAATCTTTCCAAAAGTGCCCCTCCTCTCCACTTATAAAAGGCCCCCACCTATCCCACCTCATTTACACATTCAAGCCATTTGGCTCGGCCAAACTCTGCCCAAATACTCTCCCAACATTCCTCCCTTACTCCTAGAATCCTCACTTTGGGAAGAACTCTTCCCAAGGAAGCCTTTGGCTCAAATCAAAAAGAGTTACCCGATTTTGAGGTAATGTCTTTTCTAATGTTGTTTTGTTTTATTTTTCTTCTCCAACCCCCTAAAATCTTTTTATTCATTTATTTTGTGACAACACCAGTATCCTCAATATACTAGGATGTTGTTATAAGAAGGATTCGAGCTACACTTACACACACCTACATCTAATGGTTAAAGAACATACGGTTTCTGTGGATGGCGAATTTCTGTCTCACGAAACGATGATTGTTCAACACTCATATAACACCTTCAAAGGTGGCCATTAAGATGTCACTATTTTATATATGATTTATAATTTGTTTATGTTTTACTTATGCTTCTGTATTTTTCATTTATGTCATACTTTATGATTTCCATTATGGGTAAAACGCGATAATTTCATTTTAGGAAGTGCGGACTACCGCCCCCTCAAAGTGATTTGAATCGTTAATGCCATATGTGGGATGTATAAAGGATGGAGTAAATGGTATTATACACTATATTATACTGGAATTATATTATACATTTATATCATTATGATTTAGTTCCATTAAATATGAAATTGAAATGAAAGTAGCGTTCATGCATACGTACGGCTTACCGTCTCCATGAACGGTGCATTTCATTTCTTACCTCTAAATGTTACGTAATATTATAAATGAATGTATATACTGGATATATAAGATATATATGACATCTAAATCATGAATATAATTCTGGATATAATGGATATTTCACCACATAAACAACTTGTAATTATAAGAAGCTTATTGTTGACTCAAGTACCAAAGATCGACAAAACGACCGTTATTAACTTAAATAATTACATAATGTTCATATCATTGTAATAAGTGATATAATAAGGATAATGAAGTTGAAAATGGTTCTTAATAAGGTATATATTAACTCTAGTTTATTATTCAGGAGGTTAAAGAACGGTTGAGTCAAGTCGGACACAAGGTAAGGAAACTTCTTAACCCAATTTTCGTTCTTTGGGTTAATATCCTACTTTCAAATTATGTCATGATATTATTATGTCATATCCTGTATTTGTACATTATTTATGTGTACTTGTAGTGAATACACATAATAGATCTATTTTATTTTAAAAATTCTCTTTGTAAGGGAATTTCTTAACCCAACTTCCATTCTTTGGGTTAATCTTTTACTTTCAAATTATGTCATGATATTATTATGTCCTATTTTGTATTTTTACTTTCTTTATGTGTACCTATAGTGAATACCCATAATAGATCTATTTTATTTTAAAAATGATATTTTTAAGGACTTCGTCTCAATCTCCTTTCATTGAGGCATATTTGGCTTTATACACAACTTTCTTTTATACGGTGTATAAACCCCTTTGAATTTTATGTTTGTTCAAAAGGAATATTTTTTATACGAAGCGTTTTACTAAACGACAAAAAGGGAATGTTTTTCTTTCCGTACTTATGCGGCGAAAACGACTTCTCCGCCGCCGTGACCATTATTTGAGTTTCGGCTTCCTCTACAAGCCATCATTGTTTTTAATGAAAAATAAATACAAAGTTTTAACTTTCGTTTATTTTGGTATTGAAAATGGTTTTGAAAGAATTTTTATTATATCAATGTGTTGTATTTATCTTGTGATTGAAATGTGGAAATGTTATGTTTCCTTTATGCATGTTTTATGTGATATGATTATGTTATGGTTTATGATATCTTTAAACCTATTCATATGAGGAATGCATTGGACTTAATAAGTGACGGGTGGAGCCCGCTATAGCTCCTCGATGGATCAGCAGGTCTCATGAGACAAACTAGTGTCTTGGCACAAGGCCTTGACAAAATTTTATTTGTGGTCTTGGCACGAGGCCTTGGATACGTGGTTATGATAGTCTGGCATTATGCATTCCATCATTATGAAAGTGGTTATTGATATTGCATGTGATTATTCGACCAGTAGAATATCCATGTGAAGAAGTAAATGGCATTATCTTATTTTACTTTTGCCATATTATGTTGAAGTTCAAGTTTAAAAGGCTTTTGTTTTAGTTATACATTGCCTTAAATGTTAATGTTTATTTATGAAAGCTTCCGCTATATTGTTAACCTTACTGAGCATCTGAGCTCACCCCTTTCAATGTTTTAATATTTTTCCAGGATGTGAAGAAGTATTTTATGAATGACCTACAGGGGTAGTCAGAAAGGGATATGATTGTGGACTATGAAGACCATGTTATTGTATTTTGTTTACTTTTTGATGTAATGAAAGACTTATGAATGTATCTAGTGTTTCCAAGGCTACTAAACTAATCGGTCTTTCGAGACTTGATCTTTTGTGATCATGCCAATGTTACGAAGTAATGCACCGACTCTGGGTAGCTGGGGTCGGGGCGTTACAGGATCCCCAATAATGTTACCAGAAAATTAATATAATATCCTTTGATGACCCCCACCCCATAGTTGTTGAGGAATTTTCAACATCATCATCACGAAAGGGTGAATTAGTCTCTTTGTGTTTGGATGAAAATTGTTATTGACCCAGTAATCCATCCCACTAGAAGAAAAAAATTTGCTGGATGAGGAACATTTGACAAACACAACCAAAAAATCCTTCAAAGTCAATGATTATAGACCAATATGTGAGGAGTGTATAGTAAATGTTATCAGACCCCACCGAGGTCATAAGAAAAAATAGACCAGTATGGAAAAGTTTTTAAATAACAATACTAATAAAGGTAGTGCATAATCAGCTTGTTCTATTGAATTTAATTGAAGTACAACAATTTCATGATATTTCTATATTAATTTAATAACAATAATAATAATTTACTTTTATTAGGAAACAAATGTAGAGGTCTGTCGCATGGAAATGTTTTCCTTAATGGAGGGTGATTTGGATGCAGTAACTGAGGATTCCCGCTTTTAGAATTAGAAAAGGATCCAAAATATGGCACCTATGAATTACAAGATGCCACTATTAAGGTGGATCACTACCAAAGAATATGTGAACGGTGTGGCTATATCTTATTAACCATCTAGAAGAAATCATATTACATCGAAAGAGGAAAAACATTCAAAACATGTGGTTAAAATATAAACTCTCTGGAAACAAAATAATGTTCTACTAAATGAAAAATTCCCTTTAGTTTACATCGTTAGAGAATATTGAATATTATCTCTCTCACAGTTGATATTATAAATATAGTGTAATCAGAGCATCATATTGGATCTGGATCTATATAAAAAATTTATTAAAATGAAGAAGTAAAAAAAGATTGTGACTTCCATCCATTGGGATGAAAACCTCTATCTATCTCTGAAAATAATTCAATCACTGGAATTATTAAAAATCAATGGGGCTTGAAAGAGGGACCAACTCAAGGAACCCCACCTTCTTCTTTTGGATGGGGGGAGGCTACAAAGAAATTTCCACTATGTTACTTTACATCATTGATTCTAAGAATTATCAAATGGAAGCCATGGAAAGGAGAGATGAAAATGTTCATCCTGAGAGGAATCTATATATTGAATGGGTTGATGAATCATCACATCCACAAATTTTTCAAAATCCTACCGTCTATACCATTAGTGATGAAGGAACCTCAAAAAAAATCTCACACAATTAATATCCTGATGTGTGTTGATGATGGGCCCTCAAGAACAACAGGATGAAACAAATATAAGATGTATTAGACTTACTCTAACAAGAATAGAATTTGTTTGTTATATAATCTGGAAAGCACAATCCATTGTAGGACAGGAATACCATCAACATCATTTCCTTTATTAGTTTATCTACACACTAAGGAAAACAAAGATCATCGACCTGAAAAACTAAAAAAAATGAGAATTATATGGTGTTTGTTTTCATAGAGATTTGGAAAGGGTTAAACTATTCAATAAACATCCCTCTACCACCTGAAAAACTATTGTAACATTATGGTGAAAATATTATGGATGAGATATAGACACCTCTAATCTCTATGAAGTACCTGGGTGGGTTATATGTGTTCCTTGAAATAGAACAATGTCTTGAGGTTGATATTACAAAAACCTGATCCAAAATAAGACTCACTCCAATAGAACAAAGGAAAAAATCATGGAAAACAATAGTTTGATGTTTTCACTGTCAATCCAGTATTAGTACTTATCCAAGCACATTGGCATGACCCTAACCATCGAACACCTCTGGTCAAGTGGCGAGAACAAAAAAATTAACCTTGATAAGAAGCATAGAGAATCTAGGGTCACCCAGGATTTGAGGAACGTATGAAAAAATATAATCCTTATGAAATGAAAAATTACCAATTTATTTCACTACAACATTGGACAATAACATTCTCAATATTTCACAACATAGGATGCGATATGAGGTCAGCATCACTGACCATCCAAAATACCCCCTTACATAGAATGTAGAGTCATAACCACAAAAACAACTTAATCATCAAGTACGTCATTCATTTCAAGGTGGATTCTAGATAAGTAGAATTAGAATACTCCCTAGATGAGGTAGCATGAGTAACCTTTTTCTGGTTAGGAGGAGAATATGGATGGTAGAAATCTTCTTCCATGCTTGTGGAAAATTTTAACCACATGATGACATAAAAAATGGTTGTTCAAGCTCATTCCACTCAAAAATCATAGATTCCAATACATACAATAGCTCTAGAACCTATGATAGATACATAATAAGTGCCTCCCCTATAGGTGGGTGTGACCATCAGATGAAAGTGTTAATATAATAGGAATAATAATATTATACTCCAATGTAAGACCAAACTCATATAGTTTTATTCCCAGTATCATCCACGACATGGGAATATCCCCACAAAATGGGATCCTAATTAGATGAAGAGCTCAAATTTTATATATTCAATGTAATACTCTTTATAAACCCCTTATCAAATGTAGAATATTCCTCATAATATGAGTACCATATATATAACTATGGAATGAGAGGTGGAATGCAACATGACCGATGACACAAGGGAAAATGTAGTTGTATATGAACACAGTATTCCATCCAGATCCCCACATAGAATATATGTGTAATTGATAATTGTGGGAAAGTATTTTTGGAGGCCCAAAAGATGCAGCAAGGTACCTAAGAAATCTCCATTAGTCACCTGCATCTAATTATATTAGGTGAATTCTGAGAAGGGGATCAATCTAATCAAACCAAGAAAAGGGGAAGTTCGGAGTGACCTAGAAAAATGAATGTATATATTCCATCGACTTCTACACAATCCAAAATCCATGTCCACCTCAAATCCCTTAGCTCAAGAATAGAATTCCTAGAAGCTACCCTATTTCAAGGAGCACCGACTATTTTAATTAAATTATTATGTTTTGAAATAGGTTTCTATTATCCTAGAAATATTCATAATTCTTGATGTGTTATGACTTTCAAAATAACATAAGGAGGATCTTGTTGAAGTCCTATACAACCAACCTGATTTTGAGATAGGAGTCATTATAACCAATGTCTATCAATTGGAAACCATGTCCTCAAAATTTAATGTCACAATTTCATTCACTTACCTTGATCAATAAGTTTTAATCCCAAGGTCCATCGAACCCATATATGTCTCTAGAGGACTCACTAATGTCATAATATAAGGGGATATGATTAATAATGGATATAGGATCAATCAAATTCTTGTTCAAACCATCTAACATTTTTTATATGGAGAAGGGGACCCATATTCCACATTGTTGATCATTGATGGTTTTCGTAGTCATAAGAAAATACTGCATGGGATGATCAATATCAAATCCTTATTCGGGAATATTACATTAGACGTTGAGTATATTTTTATCCCACAAGACAAAAAATAATAATATCCTAGTACGAATTCCCAGGCTCCGTAGCCAAATGGGGGTACCTTCATGAGTTCATCGATGTCTAAAGTACCATATATTTGAAAAAAAACATCATAATACATGGTGAAAATTTCCCCTTAAATGCATTCATATCCATATATTTTTATGTAAATTTCTACAAGAAGGGGATAGGTAAACTAGTTAATAATGATGATATATTGGTTATAGGCCATAATGGACGTGGAAAGACACTAGGAATCCTGGTATTTTTTACAATAGTGACTTTTTTCTCCCCATAAACCTAGACAAGGTAGAATATCCAGTGCAACAGGTCCAAGCCCATCCTTTCCTCAGTGAGAGTGTAGAAGACAATTTACTCATATATATCTCTATGCTCACTTATATATAAAGGTAAAATAATGTCTCTTTTAATGGACATCCTCCCCTTGATAGTGATGTAGATGCCCCTAGATATCCATCATCACCCAAAATGTGTCTCCATAGACTCAGAATTGAAGGAAGATGATGTTCACCTAAGAAATCCCCTCCCACATTCAAAGAAGGTGTCTCCACTACCATATATTAACTCAAATAGATAATTTTGGGAATAGAGGAAGACCCAGTACCTACTCTAATTCTTTATTCCCTGCCCCTAAAAGAGAATGATATGTATGTTGAATTTTTAAATCATCATTGAAATTTTTTCACTTGGTACTACACAAAAATTCCCAGTCTGAATCTACCTGTGGCTAGACACCATCTTCGACTACATGATGAGTTTCAAGGGTTCAAGAAAGAATCCAAAAGGGCTCACCCCTCTCGTTAAATTTTTTTGAAACATTTGTTGCTATGATGATCAAATCAAGATTGTTTAGAGAATTTAAATACAGAATATGGCTTGCCAACGTCTTCCCCATCTAGGAAAATAATAGGAAGATTAAGGTGTACATTGATTTTAGAAACCTGAATCCAAATGTCTGAAAAGAAAATTTCACATTTCCAATCCCAAAAATCTAGGGAGATGGATTTTTTTTTCTTTTCAGTCATTTCCTTTATAGAAAAATCTAATGTCATATAATTAGATCATGAGGTAACCCGTTGATAATGAATCCACTTACATTAGAGCTCCTTAAGGGAACTTTTTTTTCTCAGGTTACTAACATTGGATTAATAGATACTTGTGTTACATATCAGTGTGATATTAATCTCGTCGTTAAGATATTTAGGTTATGGATAGATGATTTTTATGTCAAAAAATTAGTTTTTATATTCCGACATGGATGTGATCACTTCAAGGATATCCAAAAAACATTTACCTAGTTGTGCCATCATAGTCTAAAGATGAATATTCTGAAATGGGATTTTGGGGTAAATCAAAATAGGTCCCTTTTTTGTTATGTTACCACATAATCAATGTTGAACTATAAAATATTAGATATATTATAGCAATGTCACACCTATAAATCTCAATCAACTGAGGGGTATCCAAGGTAACCTCTCATACAATAAGCAATTCATTACTATGAATTCCAGCAAAGATCTCCCCTCATTAGGATAATGAAGGAAAAAATCATCTATCAATTGGATGACTATTTCTAAAAATCATTCAAATTTCTCGAGATATACTTATTTCACACACTAGTTATGATTCCTTTGGTGGAAGTGAGGCCACTCATCTTGTTTGTGGCCACCATGGTTCACTCTCTAGGTTCTATCCTCAACCAAAATATTGATGCGAGAAGTGAGAATATTCTATAATACCTCTTCTAAGTGATTCTAGGTATTGAGACTATAAATTCTATTGTTGATAAGAACACCCTTTCACTCAAATATTTAGTAAAAAGATGAGGTAATACTTTTAGAAAAATGATGTCCATCCAGCATCTCAGATTGATCTTCCCATGTAGATCCATAGTATCCCTATGTGGACTGGGTGACAGAATTGATATGTGGTATTCGATAGATACATTAAATTTAGTTTATATCAGAGAATATAGTTAAAGGAAAATCCCTCGATGATTCTTTACTGAACATCCTACCCCAGAAAAGACACCAAAAGACAATGAGATTCCAGAAATTGAGGTCTTTTATGCCCTTAACAGTCCTCATACATGCGTTAAGTACTTTGATGGGGCCTCCTAGAGTCTTTTTTTCATAACAATGGAAGTCCCAAATCTCAATAGGGTTAGTTGAGGTATTTTATATGTCTCTCTAGAAAATGTTGTTTCCTAGTCATTCTCATTATCCAATGGCTACAAAAATAATGAGTCATAATAACAAGCCCCCAGTAGTAGATTGTAACTATCCCTACATCTTCACATACCCTACATAAATATCAATGGGGAAATGGTATTTCTGATAATGTAGATCAATAGTGAATATGACATAAAAAATGAACAACTAGAACACATACTATCTACATATGGGTAGAAGTGTTTCCATTTGATCCAAAATTTCATCATGAACCTTGATTAGAAAATGTTCTCATTGATGCACTAGCTATTGAAGCCATTATCCTGGTCATCCCTGATTAAGGGGGAGCAATCTTCTATATCACGCATCGAAGAATGTTCCACCATAGGTGCATATTTGAAGGATATATTTCTACTATGATTGATGAATTCTATTTAGGGTCTTGTGGCGCCCAAAATCTCTTAACCATGATCTCCCAAAAAATCATAAGATTGAGATATTACTAGAAAATCATGATTTATGACTACATGGAAGTCAATAATAAATTTCATTTTTCTAGATCAATTAAAACATCATCCATAAACCCTAATAATTTCAAGAAAAAACTAAATATTCCTTTCAATTGTCTATTTCTGGTATAGATTTTGCGGGGCCATATCACCCAAAAACAACTATTTTGTTCAACTACCTCCTTACTACCACTGAATTAATTTCCAAATGGGATGAGGCGATACCCCTCACAGAATTCACTATGAATAAAATAATCATTTTCGGGAATTCCCATATTAGCACTAGGTCAGCAGTCCCACACACAATATTGATGGAAAAGACACCAAATTATGTTCTATGGATTTCATGAGACTATACCATGTGTACAATATCGAGTATTATACTTCATATTTCAATAATGAATCAGCAAGCGGGAAGATGGAGGACATCAATTAGACTCTATCAAATATATTTCCGAAGAGAGTGAAATATGATAATAATTCTTGGCCATGCAGGCTCCTTCATGCTTCATGGGCCTAACATACCACCATTCGTATTTACAAAGAGGTTACACCATACACATTGATATAAGGGACCACAATAGTGTTACCCAAAGAGGTCCATCTACCCTCACTCCAATATCCAAATGCATACAACTCTAAAATTTTGAACAATCAGAAAAGTGGATGAATTGATTGGAATATATAAATTAGAATTGGCTTTGCACACTACATTATAAGGTGATCCATCAAAATCCGAATTAATTATCCATTAATAAAATGGTTCACCTCTATTCATTCCTATAATGAGAACTCATATCGGTTATCATAAACCCAATGATACCAGGTTCGAAGCCTCAAAAGATGGAACTGATGTGGTATAGACCTTACAACAGATATATGGTCTATCAGATCAGGGTTTACTCATGGTTCACAAGGAACAACAATCATTTCCCAACACACAACAATGTGAGGATCCACATGAACTACATTTTATAGATTTCATAACCATTGAATTCCACTTAATTGTATGTCCAACAATTCATCCTTGTTACATGATGTTAAATTAAACAAGATAAACTTATCCACTAGATTTTAAACTGTATACTGACATCCCAACATCAAGACATTTAAACAAACGGCAGCTTGGATATATATCGCATGACGTAAAACTGCGAAGATCCATGACATCCATCTTCATTCATGGGGAGTCACCCACATTATTACTAAATGATGTTAAACATCACGAGTTTCCAATATATAGTATATATTTATTATCACTTCTAATGATATATGAAGGGATTCCTCAATCATATATATTGGTCTGGCTACCCCGTTATACAATATTACCATATCCTTCTCTTAAATGCCTATACATGGTTAGAGGAACCCTTTTGATTCCTTGTTTCTCTCATAGAACATAGATCATGTGGGAATTAGATTCTTGGAAAGGGATTACCTACACAAACAACGATTACCAGCATTATACAATCCCATATTGCTCTAGAATTCATGTCCATAAAAGGATTAACATGAGTACCTGCCACAAGATGTTAAATTTCATATTTAATAACCCTTGTAGGAAATGAAACTGAACACTCTTATAGATGTCACCCAAGGGTACCAATAAATATGGTGTTGGTTTTCTGCAAAAATTTCATCTTTTCAATCATTCTTCACATTGGGGATCCCACGTCCATTTTGCATGATGTTAAAATGGAAGGTTCTTTGAGAACTATGTGTGGATTTATTCTCATTTTAATGAGATAAGTACAGAATCCTCGAATTCCATCCCCATGAAAGGAAAAAACATTACAAATTTTTAATGTCAGTATATCTTCATCCATGACACATGGTGTTAATCCTCAAGGTTTGTTTATGAACTATGTGGGGATTGATTCCATTCATCACATGATATATGGTCTTGCATTATTCTTTATTCATGGTTCCAGTTACTATAATTAATAGAAACAATGGCCACCAATACATATGTTTTATACCTGTGTAGATTATTTCCCACTCAAGAAACTATGAATTAATTGAATCCTTCCCTAAAAAAATACATAGTGACACTGAAATTTGCCTACATGAGCGTAGTCCAATCAAAAAAATATCAACATAGCCCCATATTTGCATACGGTTCATACCTACACATGGATCTTCATTAAGAACTATATATGGATTGATTCCTAACACCATGGGATATATAGTGAAACCCATAATTCCATTCATGATTCTAACTCTAATAGAACCATTTTACGCTAGGGATTCCAAGTCCTCAATGTATGACATTAAACTATATGGTTCTTCATATCATTGTGTGGTTTCATTCTCCTTTTAATGAGATTGATAATGACTCCAAATCATCAAAAGTGAATCCCAACCATAATATTTAAATAATTTCTTTCTAGTTCCAATGTCTTTAACACATGAAGATAAACTACATCGGATCTTCTGCATAAAAATGATGTTAAACTGTAAGCAAATCATCTTGTTTTCGAGAAATTAAAACTATAAAACAAATATATGAAAACCATATAATGTTAAAAAACAAGGAGAAAGTACTTTCAACATGAAATTAAACATCAGGAAAATTGTCCCCACTACACGATGATAAATTGTATAGAACATCACCCATTACTCAACCCCCATCAAGGGAACATGAGAGCCTTATCTCAGTCTACTAGAGTATTGGATGCATCAACCATCATTTAAATGAACCTCGATAAAATATAAAAACATCATGTCTTGAGTCCCTTAGATTTCAAAAAGCCTTTTATTTCCTTTGTAAAATAAATGTGATCTCTGAGTTATGCCAAAATAATGATACAGAAGGGCTTGAGACCCACCATCTGGAGACATTTACGCCCAATATAAAGGAATTTTTATTTCATCTGGGCATCATGCCACAATTGTGGAACAAAAATATCATTTTATTTTAGGTCATCTTATGTATGACTATCCCATAACATTTTTCTTGACCTGAAAACATAGTTCCAAGATTTATAACATTTCCATCATCTGCCTAAAAGGATGTTGGAGTTCTCCTGACACTGGGTATCTTAGATAAGATCTTGTGTATCATATCCCTTATCATGTTCATGTGTTACAAAACTATAAACTTCCCACAAATTTTTCAAATCTGTTCATCCTTAAGCTCTATACTATGATGTTATAAATTGGATGACCTTAATCTAAAATAAAAACAGAAACTAAATCATTTTAGGTTAAAAAAATTCAATGGGAATAACGAGAACACGTCAAAAAATTTCTCATTGAACTCATCATCTTGTATGTTTTGTGAGAAATTAGGAATGAAATGAATTTGTAATAATGATTATAATGTCTAAATTGTATCCCCATTAAAATCAATGATTTTTTCACTAGACCACCAAGTCAAGAAAAAACATAGAGAAATAAATTTAAACATTTTCACCTGGAGAATATGTTCTTTATGGGTGAAAATATTATATAGTGTTTAGACCCTTATTGGATATTACAGTCTCTATGAATCTCACTTCCTGATTTGAGCACATTGGGCCACCTAAAACCTCCAATTACACTTAGAACTGAAAATAATCATCTTGGATTGTCCAAGCTATTGATTTATAAGTAATTAGACCCATAAAGCATTGAAATTACAGAACAATATAATGTAAATTCACGTCCTTATGAGCCCAATTTCACCATGGAAGCACTCAACGCCTTAGTGAGGTCTGTACATATCCCTGTGTGACTATCCAATATCATTCTCATTACTTGAGAAAATTGGAACAAGATTTAAAATAAACGTATCATGCTATCAGAGTGGATTCCACATCATCAATGTTACATCACAATGTTTTTTACCCTATATCAAGGTTATATTGTGTCACACCATTATCAATCATTTTATGGACCATGCCTCGTGGTTCAAATCCATAGCATGTAGATCACAAGCTTCAGAAAAGATATAATTTTCCCAAGGGATCCAGAACCGAGAATGGATAACATTTCTTCTATAAGAAAATTCATTATTCAGATTCTAGAGTCTTCAATAATATTTCATAGACATGGGAAAAGAAATTTGATCTATTAGTCTGGTCTTTCTCTTAACGTAGAAGGTTTTAGACCGATGAAAATGAGACATCGTGTCCCAAAATGAAGGGCTTTCAAATTTATTGTATCTTAGGAAACACTGAGGAGGAACCTAACATCTCATAATTACACGGTACATTCCTAATATATATGAGGCATCATATATTCAATGACTCATGTTTTTTGGGTTATGACTTAAATCACCCAAATTCCATCTATACAGGCTAGCCAACCATACCTAGTATTTCAACCTCAACCCATTTTACATGAATAAATATTCCCTTTCCCATGCAAGAGAGTGGTGATCATTATTTATTATCCATGAAATCGATTCATAATGGATTTAACAAAATATATAAATAAATATCATCCTTGTAATGAAAGGACACCAATCCACATTGAACCATTGAAACTCTATGACTGAACCTACAACCATAGTGTATTTTAGGTTAGTCCTATAATGATTTCACAATATTATTGGTTCATCAACATCAATGTCCAATATAAAATATATCAAACTATATTGCATCAAGCCTCACCAAAATGACCTTAAACTAAAAGTAAGACTAGGTCTAATCTAAATGACCCTAAACTGAATGCTATAACCATTCTCAGATATAAGTGACTAAAATAAAATCAATACAAAATCCATGTTAGAACACACTTAACTAAAAGTAAGGTTAGGTTCAAGATAAAATACTAGAAAACAAAAAATAAATATCTTGTATGGCCTAAAAGACACGAATGAAAAAAAATTATTTCTAAGTTAGAAGACCATAATAAACTAGATGAATATTAGGTTTGTGATGAATATCCCTGAATAAAAATTAATATAAGGTTGATGAAAGAAATATTTAACTAACCCATGTCCATTATTTTTTCCTAAAAAGCCTACAATGCCCACTACATGGCCTTAGCACAATCAAGATGCTCAATCCATGCCTACCATCAACAGAAAAAATATAGAGATATCTCAATATAGTATATGTATCCTTCCTAAGGAATACATCTGCAAATCAGGTGACCCCTATATAGATATAACATATTATCAATAATGAATCTCATGACGGTGGGCATTTGTGAGCATCTACCAATGGAAATATATTATAATTTTACCACTTAATTCAATGTATCCATGATTATTTGATATTAAACATGGGATGGGTATCATTGGTGATTTGTACCAGAGTGACCGAATATCTTCTTAGCCATGAATAAAAGGGACCTAATATCAAATATAATGATCAGAAAACATATTCATTGATACCATGATAAATGAGGAATCTCTACATACAAGAATCTCTCCTATGAATGTATGATCCAAATATAAATTGAATGATCCAGAACAAGTCACCTCATCTTCTAGGATGAATACATTAAATAATAAATTGAATTATCCATGTAAGATACATATTAGAATAGATGATCAACATATTTTGTCCTGCGTCTATGAAATTTTGTAGTTCCTCTGCTCTATAACAATCATCAAATATGAATTTATCCTCTACATTGAGGATTTTTTCTACTCCAATATAGTATTTCTTAATAGATGGTGTGCATATTGAAATCGAGATAGTTCCAGTTGGAGTTTGATAGTTTTATATTGAATGTGATAATTTTCTGACTGGAGTTTATTGGTTTTAGACTTCCAAACTTTTATTTCATCCCTGTGAGAAGCCATATACAATGCATGAAACTAAGCCTTATTAATATCTTCTTAAAATTATGCTTCACCAAAGTGGAAGCATCAACAGTCTCCACCTTCAAATCGAGGGACCTCTTCTGTTCTTTCATGGAAATAACTTTCTTCACCTATGTGTAATGGGTTAATGATTAAAATACATCATAAACAAGGACATGGAACATGATTTAAAGATGGCCCAATTGGTCCTGTAATTCATCTGATAAGGATATTGATAGTAAAATCCAGATCTCTATCAACATATATCACCACATTGACTGATAAATAAATGAGTACATATATCCATGGTGTTGATTTATCTTGGAAACTAGAAAATATTATACGACCTTGTCACTCAGAGAAAGGGTTGTAATCACTGTCTTAGATGATAAGGTATGAGAACAAGCCTCCACATTGGTTGACCCGTTCGGTGGTACCCAATGGATATCATGTATTAAACCTATAAAGCCCATGTTTAATATTCTGATGTAAGGGGTATTATGTTACATCTGTTAAAAGACTAATAATGTAGTACCCCATGAAGTTTAAAAAAATGACTATGGTTAAAAACATAATGTATTCAGTTGCATCAAAGGAAACAACCACTACCCTGACCCCATCATCATGTGAATATACCAATCCTTGATGTAAATAATGATTTCTTGTAACCTCTTGTGATTTTAATAAAGATTTTTTTCATTCTCCACTCTTGAGCACTGCAATAAAAAATGATAATTTTTGGTGATGTGAAAAAAGTAAATGGGGTTTTTAGCCTTGAAGATGTATTAGTAATCTCCAAAACTCACTCCCATTAAGTCTAAGATAGAAGCTGCGTAGATACCAATATAATCATCTTCCAATATAGTGTCCACCCACATTGAATGAAATCGTACACCCACTAAAACATCTATTTTATGAAACAGACATGATTTAACCAGATCCTTGACCACCACTTATTTGTAATGGATCACATCTAATAAGGAAGGGTCTGCATAAGAAACCAAATGATATCTTATATCATCATAATAGGAATCATTCTTTTCTAATAGATCACGATAGGGATGTAATTTTTTTCCAGAAAACTAGAATCCTCTACAAGAATGATCAAAATGAAAGAAGAGTGAAATTAAACACTTACATAATTATTTTAGAGGAGAAGGATATGATATTTCAAATTATTTTCTTTTTTTATTCTTATTCCCTACTAGATATGGCCCTATAGATTTGTTCTAACATGTATTGATTCTTTATAAGTGACAATTTTCTCCTCCATTTAATCCTACATACCTGGGTATACTTCATCATCAGTTACGTGGTCCCTAATAATTTCCTCTCACATGGTTGTGCCATATGGATTATATTCAAGGGACTATATCATCATATGATCTTCACCACCTACCGACCGCATCAATATATGTGATGGAAATAAAAATATATACAATGGAACTATAAAAATTTAAAAATCAATGTATGTATAAACTATCTGCATCCTCGGTGACATGGTAACCCTGTAAATACTCAACAATTTGAAATGTGCTCGAGACTACTAGATGGTGAACCCGGGAGGAGAAAAATAGATGACTTTTTATTCTCACAAAATCCATTTCAATGTCTCAGAGAAAATCACTCACCATATTAGGATGCTCATAAAAAATAATGGTTAGAGGGGCAGTGATGTAGTCAAAACCTTCCAAAATTACTTATAAAGAAAAAAATACACCCTAGAGCTCAGCCTATAATAACCATTCTTTCTATAATTCCCATTGTTAAGTGGAAATAGAAAATACTAAATTAAATTTAGTCTCACCCCATTCCCTTGCTTTCCTTGTTTCCATAATTTTATGTTCTTCTTTTAGAAATGGTAAGCGTTTTACTTCCATAGAAGGTGAAACTGGGTATTCTAGCCTTTTAGATGGCATCTACTTTCTAGGATTTGGATTGTACTAATTATTTGGTGGTTGGAAAATAGCACATACCGAATTAAATAATTTTCCACTGGGACATGATCAAATGGAAATATATAAATAATAACACGATAAAATGATTTCCACGTTACGAGGAGGAATTTGTCTCTCTACACAAATATCTTCCTCAGAAAACATCATAGAAAATTGTTTATCTGACATTGGTTTATCCTCAAATACAATATAAACAATGGGGGGACACCATTATTGGATACATATGAATTATTTACTGAATTGGAACGGTGCATACCACTGGTAAATAACATCTCCATCAATATGAGGTCAAATAACTCCCTCATGAAGTGATATCATATAAATTAATTCCTCGAGATTAGAATCCACATTGAGAACAATATTTCACATAGTCACTGGTCTATATGTACTAAGAGAGAAGTATTCATAACATCTCACATAATCCTTAACATCTCAATTATCCAACAGAATGAGCTATACCTTGTTAGTATGTTGTATGTATTTTTTGAAATTGGAATTTGGGATAAGTTGGATGTTTAGGTCATCATAACCACCCACGATATCTCATATCCGACCCTATAATTCATGGATGTGGGCCACAATCTTGTAAGGGTATGTTCCTTAGTAATATTGATGTGGAATGATATAGATGTTGGCCAGTATAGGGTTGCCCATCCCAATACTCGTCCCCTCACCATATAGGTCATTTTCGTAAAAGTGAATACCCCAAATCACCTCTTCGACCTCATAAGATGTAGGTACCCATTTAGATAAACAATAAGGATGATAAATAGTTTAACATTTAGATCAACACCATGTATGGCATACCATTAGAAATCTTTGAACTTACATCCTACAATTAAGGTCTGGAAATCACCTGGTGCAATATTGGTATCCTTCATATTATAGGTTGTGGGCCACATAACCTCCATATCAGAGTCAGTCTTGTTGATGAAGCTTCATTCCCATGTCATAAAACAAATATTCACTCTACGAAACTACCCCATTACAATGAACTCCCAGACTAGATTAATCATCTCTCAGGTTAAAGGTTGAGTCCTTATTTTGTCACCCCAAGAAGATCTTTGGTGGAAAGTAATCAATATAAATACCACCTTGAATGGGGGTACCAGAGATATGTCCCAAATTCTAATGACTAATTCATACTTCGCTATGCGTAAGGTAAAAATAGTTTGTATCTGGAATCCAGCAACTGAATAACCCTATCATCAGACCCTTGTTGCAATAAAAATTTCATTTGTGATATCTGAATATCCACATACATCATGATTGGATTCAAATACATAGAAAATTGACATGTAATATATTTAACCTAAAAGTTCCATCCCTTATCCATTACAGAACTATCCCACGATTTAAGGTAGACTAATGCACTATTTAGTGAAACATATGAAAGTACTCATCAGCAGTTTGATCAGTCCAGTTAATGAATGTAAAGAATAATTTCAAATGAGATCATATTTAGGGTTCCACTCTGAGGTAAGGTATCACCCTGGAGAAATATTGTAATTCCCCAAGCTTCCACGGAACGCTTCTTTTTGAACAATACAATAGCATGTGTTGTACGCAACTTCGAGTTCTTACACAACACAACCAATCAAACTAGCCGTTATGAATATTAATTACAAGTTTTTGAAATCTTATAAATTTTCTATTTCAAAATGGATTCCATTTTTGGATTTGGAATATCGGAATTAGCTTATGGTGAATTTATTGTATTTTTCTGAAAACTTACATTTTTTGATGAATAATGAAAAACCCTGAGTAATACTTTAAAACCAAATTTTTATTTAAATAAATATTTATTTTATTTAAATTATTTTATGTCGAAATAGATACATAATACCTATATAATTTCAATATAATTTATTGGATTTTTTTATAATAATTTTAGATATATCAAAAATTTATTGAACTTTTCACCGTCTTTTAGCCACCTCCTAGGAGAATTTTTAAATTCACATAAAACATAATTTAACCCTTCTACGAGTGGAATATATAAAATCCATGAGATACGGTTGATATCAGTAAGTAAAATTTGTTTCAATAATATGAAAATAATTTTTGCAGAATAGTAACTTTTTACATTTATTTACCATGGTTAAAAGTAAATAGGGTAATTAAGGGTAAAAGTTATATTATTATTACCATAAAACATGTCGTAATTCTATAGGATAAGTATAATTCGACAAAAAAACAATATCAGGAATAATATATGAACCTCTTTGGTCCACTTCGATTATATTAGTATACTTATTATGATTTTATTTAATGAAGAGTTAAAAGAGTTAAAATCAAAGTTTAATAACTAAAAATATTAATATAGGGATATACATAAGATAAATTCGACAATAAATATTCAAATCCAAACTAAAAATATTTTTTACATAATGGTATTTTATTTATATTTTTTTAATATTAAATAATTAAATTTATTTATGACACAATGACGATGCAATAATTACATAATTAATGAAATATTAAAATAAATGATATTATAAATATCCAGTTAAATCTAATTTGAGAATTTAATGAATTAGAATAATTTTCTAGGTTAATATGAAATGTTATTGTTGGTTATATGTATTTTTTTCGAATTAATGATGTTGTTATTAATTTAGAAAATACAACATAACAAATAGTGTCAAAATTGACATAAATGTGTTTTTAAAACAAATATTATATTATAAATTGATATATTATTTCTAAAAAATTAGTGTTCTCCCATAGGAATTAAATAATGATATTTTTATCATTAATGAACCACTTGGGGTTCCCTTTAAAGTATATAGTACATTTATTAACCATATAAAATAAAAATACAAAGAGACATGGAAAATGTCAAACTTTTTAACTAAAGGTTAAATCTAAAAGATGAAGTTAATATAGTTTCCAAAACCTATCAAAAACCTATGGGTTGAGTTTTTTTAGACCCATCCCCACCTTATCCTCTAAATAATCTATTTTTGATCCATTAGAAACCGAACATTAATTTATAATAAAATAATATTTCTAGATTTTCCTAAGGTTCCCCTCACCCCTCTTATAAAAGGGCACTCCCCCATCTCTCTAAATCACACCGTAAAATACATTTGGCTCTTCCAAACCCTGCCATAATACCCTCTAAATTGACCTACCTTACTCCTAGATTCCATACATTAGTCATAAATCCATCCTATGGAGCCCTTTTGAAAAAATAAAAAGGAAGAACCCGAAGTAGAGGTAAATATTTCATCTCCACTTTCATGTTCCTTTCTTCTTTCACTTCCTATTTATTTCTTGTCTCCTTTATAAAATAAAAACTCTAATATCATCTATATAATGTAGTGTTAATATAAATATGGTACAACCATATACATTATTTTACCCATCATTTGAATGACATGTCACCAAATGTGCGTAGGTACGGCTTACCGTCTCAACATTGTGGTGTAATGGTTATTCAATACATTATTGTTAGGATGGGTATAATAATGATGTGTAATTAATGTAAATAATAATTATAAAATTATAATTATTCTTTATTTATGATATACCATCCAATTATATATTATTATAATATCAAATGAATGATATTGTCGCTCGTACGTATATACGGATTACCGTCTCCATGATCTCGATGAGATTCATTCCCCATCGTATCTAGTCAAGACTAATTTTTATTGGATGACTAAAAATATTGTTTAAAGACATTATATAATTATGGATATGAATAAGATAAATTCAATCTATAACAAATATAATTCACATAATAAATATTGTTAAGGAGAACTAATCCGTTAACAACCGAAACAAAGATAATACTAAGATATTATTAACAAATCAATGTCAAAAGATCATATATGATATCATATTAATGCATATGATTATTGTATAATTTAATAAAAATTATTTCACCATTATATTGGAGGTTAACCTACCCTTGTCAAAGTAAATGTACAAGGTAAGCGTTAATTTCACAATCTCTTTATTATCCGAGGTTGTTTTTACGTAAGTACCTATTGGGACCCCTTTATCATCCACATCGATGTTACATAAAAATGTATTTCAAAACATTCATTCTATTTTATACAGAATGGATTAAAGTCATTTATACCCTTGTTTGACTTTTTATAATATTTTTTTGAAGGAAGGTTTACATCATTTTCCAAACAAGGTCGTTTATAACCATTTCGACAAAATTATGGTAAGAATGTCTTTTTTTAACTTATACGGCGGGTGAGGATATTTTCCGCCGTTATAATAGCGTCAAAGATTCCCTTTCAAGTATATAAAAATATTTTCAAAATAAATGTTTTTTTAATTATTTGACTCTTAAATGATTTCAAAATAGAAAGAGATATTCCTCTAAAAAAGAGTTTTGATTTCATCCTTGTCAATATCCTTTGATGGATTTTATTCTTATTTGATGTTGATTTATTATGATAAAAAACATGCATATTGTATTAAAGATTTTGTGATATGTTTGACTATGGATGTGTAATATTTAAACCATTAATGGTTTATGGATAAATTATCGACATTTCGTATGCTAGTTTTAAAATGAATGTTTATGTTTTGTTTAAACCATTTCATATGGGGAATGCATTCGACATAGTATGTGATGGGTGGAGCCCGCTGTAGCTCCTCAATGCACCGGTATGTATAATGAGATAAAATAGTGTCTTGGTACAAGGCCTTGAAAAACTTATTTTTCATCTTGGCAGAGGGCCTTGACTATGTGGTCATGATGTCTCGCATTATGCATTCCATCATTATGAATGTGTCTACTGAAAATGCATGTGATTATTCGACTAGTTGAATATCCATACGAGTAAGTAAATGGAATTATTATGATTTATATTTTCCATATTATGGTAATTTTACGGTTGAAAAGGGTCTTGTTTTAATTTTATTCATTTCTTTAAATGGTTATGCTTATTTATGAATGTTTCCACTATATTGTTATCTTTACTGAGCATCTGATCTCACCCATTTCTATGTTTTATTTTTCCCAGGATGTGAAGAAGTATAACATGACTGGCCTGGAGGGATAGTCTATGGGATCCTTGTGTTGTCTATCGGAACAATGTTCCTGTATTTTTCCATTTCATGTTGTAATGTAAACATTATGAATGTATCTAGTACTTAAAAGGCTAATAAAAAAATCGGTAATTCAAGACTTCATCTTTTGTGATCATGCCAATGTAATGTAATAATGCATCGACACTGGGTAGCAGGGGTCAGGAGTTAAAATTAGTGTCAGGGGAATATTTGTACCACCCTTGGAAACTAGATTTAAATAAACTCTGCATAGTGTACATGGCCCTAAGATAGACTTTGAGGATTAGTATAGAAGAAGTTCCTAGAATTTTTCGTAATGTAGAGATTTTTTGAGTTTTCCAAGAAAATACATCCATGTCTAGATACATGAAGGTAGAGAAGGCTCTGGAACATATGTACATAGGGGTAAAACCCAAAAACAACACTTTGAGCAAGACTCGAACGAGATCCGGTGCACGACAATGGGCCTTGCAGCACTATTGGTTACGACACTCTCAAGGGATATACATAGGATAATTATCGTTCTATTCACAAACCATTATGAAGAGTTTATTAGTATATACTTCCTCAATTAAATTTTTTTTATGATTATTGATTATATCCATAAACTGTTCTATTTATGGTAAGTGTTTTATAAGTTTGTATTTATGATTTGCGATTTATAAACTAATCTAGTATATTCCATTGTTTAGAAATGATGCATTGTGGAAGGAATGAAAATAATATCAATGCACACACTCCATGTAAGGATTTCCCTCCTACTCAGGATAATTATTGTGGATCTCATGATGAAACTGGTTCTGATCAGCTAATCACCATACTGGGACAACTCACTCAGGTTAGGAATAACAACCATACCAGTAAAGAGCACCATGATCCATAGAATGTAGGATCAATGTTAGAAAGCTTCATCAGGGAACAACCACCAACATTCAATGGGGGTACAAATCCACTAGTAACAATGCAATGGAAAAATTCCATAGAGAAAATTTTCCATGACTTGGGGAGTTACGAAAGGGAGAAAGTTGTCATGGTAGTTTACTTCCTCACTAGAGATACTGATCAATGGTGGCCATTCATTAAAAACACAAATGAAGATGACAAATTATAAAATATGGAATTGAGAGAGTTTAATGAAATTTTATTAGAAAAATACTTTCCTCATGACCATCAAGCGGATAAGGATATACAATTTCTAAGTATGTTGAAAAAGGAGGATAATAATGTCCCAGAGTATGAAGCTAACTTTACAAGGTTACCGAGAAATGCTGCAAATTATATATGTATCCCAAGAAGTAATATTGGTCATTTATTTGATGGGTAAAAACCATTTCTCATTCAAGAATTAGTCTCACTATCCTTCTCGTCGTATGAAGATATTGTATCATGTGCTATCAAGATAGAAAAGAAATTAGAAAAATCATAAAACATTAATGAAAAGCACGAGAAGAAGAGATCTGCGGAAAATTTTGGAAATTTAAATTAGGGGATGAAGGAAAAATTTGAACATCCATATTACGATAAATATGGGAAGAAACACTGTGGTACTTTCTTGAAGGGAATGTGACTTTGTTACATGTGTGGTGAAAAAGGCCACCATACTCGTGATTGTGAGAAGAAGAAAGAGGTTGTCGATGATGAATGCTATAATTGTATAAAAATGGGGCATTATGTGAAGGAATGTCCTAAGCGTCAGGGAAACGTACCTCAGAAAAGGCCAAGGGATCATGTCCAAGCTTATGTTACCACTACTACTGAGGTTAAAGCTCTGAAAGACGTGGTGTCATGGAATTTAATGGTTTTTTTGTTTATAAAATACATTATTTGATTCTGGATCATCGCATTGTTTCTTATCTTCCCAATATGAAAAAAAATTAGATATTTCCATTTTGATTAAACAATAGAGTTGTCAGTAAAAACCTATAAGGGAAGTATCATCGCAACAATGTTTTGTTAATAAGTTCCCATTAGAGTATAGAAATGTTCTTTATCTACTGATCTCATCGTCATACCCATCATTGAATTTGATATAATCCATGGTATGGTTTGGCTTTCAGACCACAATGCAAATATTTATTATAAGAATAAGGAGGATACAATTTTTGATGATTATGATAAAGAACACCTTATCTTTAGAGGGGATACGTCACAACCTACTTCTTTTCTAGATCCACCCCCAGTAGCTAAACAAAATTCAATTATTGTGAATGAAGAGAATGAAATTACTGTGGGTGAGGAAAATAATGTTCAAATAGATGATGTACATATTGTGAAAGAATATTATTATGTTTTTTCAAAAGATTAACATTGACATCCTCCAGATTATAAATTGAGTTTACTATTTACTTACTTTCAAGTTCAAAGCCCATATCGATGACCCCTTATAGAATCTCCACAATCGAATTTGTGGAACTAAAGAAACAACTATAATAATTGAGTAATAAGGGATTTATATTCCCTAGTGTTTCTCCATGGGGAGCCCCTGTCATTTTTTTAAATAGAAAGACGGAGCTATGAGGTTGTACATTGACTACATGGCGATCAATGCTATTAAAATAAAGAACAATTATCCCCTACCATTCATTGATGATTTATTTAACCAACTTCATGGAGCTCAATATTTTTCAAAGATTTCCCGTCGATATGGATACCATCAGTTGTGCGTGAAGATTTAAGACATCCTAAAAAAAGCATTTCAAACGATGTATGGGCATTACTCGATTATAGTAATACCTTTGGGATTGACTAATGCACCTTATGTCTTCATGGATCAAATGAATAGAGTTTTCATGGAATATCTCAATGATTTTTTAGTGGTATATATTGATGATATCTTGGTATACTCCAAAAGATATGAAGATCATGAAAATAACTTGCGCATTATCCAGAAGACTCTTAGAAGTCATGAATTATATGTGATGTTTATCGAGTCTGAATTCTAGATTCAGGAGATTTATTTTCATGGCCATATTATCACTAAGGGTGGAATATGCATTGATCCTTCAAAGACTATGTCAATCCATGAATGGCCTACAACGTAGAGTATAACTAAGGTATGTAGTTTTATTTCTTTAGCAGGTTATTATCGACATTTCATCCAGAATTTTTCCTAGATGTATAAACCTTTAAAAAGATCACATTAAAATGGTTAAAATATGATTGGACAAAAGAGTGTGAAGAATTATTTGAATAACTGAAAAGAATATTAGTCAATGTTCTTATATTGACTCTACCATTAGGGAAATATGGGGTTGTAATTAATAGTGATTCTTCAATGAACAGACTTGGTTGTGTCCTTATGAAGAATGATGTGTTTATTGGATATGAATCACGATAGCTAAAAATTAATGAAAAAAATATCCTACTCATGATCTTGAGTTAGTAGGTGTAATCATTTCTTTGATGATATAGAGACATTATCTATATGGTGAAAATGTGAGATTTAAACTAATCACAAGAATTTAAAGAAAATTTTCTCACAAAAAGAACACAACAGGAGGAAAAGGCGATGACTTGAACTACTAAAGGATTATGATTTCACTATACACTACCACCTGGGGAGGGAAAATAAGGTGGCAGATGCTTTGAGTAGAAGAATCATGGAGTTTTGAACAAGATCATAGTTGAAAGGAATCATATTTTCATGGATTTAGTTAAGATGGATATGGGATTCACCAAGGAAGGTGAAACATCTATATTTTTTCAAATGGTTGCAAAACTATCTTTACAAGAAAGGATAAAGAGTTCTCAGACCGGTGATGAAGAGTTTCAAAAGATGATTAATGTTGTGAATGATGGGAGATTGAGTGAATTCGTATATGATGATGGAACATTGAAATTGGGGAAGAGACATTGTTTTCCCAATATGCCTGACCTAAAAAGAGAATTGTTGGATGATGATCATAGTTCCAATTTCTCTATACACCCAGGGAGAATGAAAATTTATAGAGATTTGAAGGAACATTTTTGGTGGGACAACATGGAGATATATATTTCTGATTTTTTGTCAGGATGTATTATTTGCCAACTAGTAAAATCTGGAAGGCAACAACCTGTATGAGTCATGCAACCTCTTCCCATACCGCAGTAGAAATGGTATAATATTATGATGGAATTGGTCATGGGACTACAAAAGACTCTTAGAAGGACAAATTCAATATGGGTCATTGTTGATTGTCTTACCAAGTAAAGACATTTTCTTGTATAAGAGAAGAATTACCACTAAAACCCTTAGCAAGAAAATATATTAATGATGTTCTAAGATTTCATAGAGTACCACTATCGATTTTTTCTGATAGTGATTCATGTTTTACATCACGATTATATAAAATTCTTCAGAAATCCATGGATACTGAACATCGTTTGAGCCCTTCCTACCACACTCAAACTGGAGGAAAATCATATTGGACTATTCAAACCTCAGAAGAAATGTTGAGATCATGATCACTTGACATTAAAGGTACGTGAGATCAATATTTACCTCTGGTATAATTTTTCTATATCAATAGCTTCCATTTCTGTATTCATATGGAACCATATAAAGCATTATATATAAAGAGATGTCACACACCAACATGTCGGGATGATGTTGTTGAAAGAAAACACGTTGGCCCCAAACTTGTGGAGGAAATGATGGAAAAGGTGAAGGTAATCCATACTCACATCAAAGCAGCTCAAAGTAGACAGAAGATCTATGCTGATGACCGAAGGAAGAATTTGGTATTTCATGTAGGAGTTCATTTTTTCATGAAGGATTCTCCATGGAAGGGTGTTATACGATTCCGTAAGAAGGATAATTTGATTCCCAGGTACATCAGATCTTTCAAAATTCTAGAACGAATTAGGGTTGTAGCTTACCATTTGGAAATGCCGCCAAGTCTCTCCAATGTTCATCATGTGTTCCACGTATCACAGTTGAGAAAATACATGCCTGACCCAACGCATGCACTTACCTATGAAGAATTAGAACTGGAACCTGATCTGTCTTATTGCGAAGACCCTGTAAAGATTAATAATACAAGGGAACAAGTGTTGAGAATCCGGACAACTCGACTGGTAAAAGTTCTATGGAGAAACCATAAAATGGAAGGGGAAACGTGGGAATAAGAGGAACTCATGATGAAGAAACACCCGAGTCTTTTTATTCTGTAATTTTCTATAAATTTTGTGGACAAAATTATTTTAAATAGGGGAGAATTTAACACCCCTATCTTCCACGATATGCTTCTTTTTTAATAATACAATAGCGTGTGTTGTACATAATATCGAGTTCTAACACACCACAACCAATCAATATAGTCGTTATGAATAGTAATACCCACTTTTTGAAATTTATTAAATTTTATCTTTCAAAATTTGCATCATTTTTGGATTTGGAATATCGAAATTAGATTAGGGTGAATTTTTTGTATTTTTCTGAAAACTTTCATTTTTTGATCAATAGGGAAAAACAATGAGGTGTAGTTTAAAACCGAATTTTTATTTAAATAATAATTTATTTTATTTATATTTATTTTTGGAAAAAATAGATAAATAATAGAAATATATGTTCAATTTAATTCATTGGATTCAATTTATAATAAATTTAGGTATATAAAAACATTATTGAACTTTTTACGGTCATTTACCCACCTCCTAGGAGAATTTTCAAATTCACATAAAACATACTTTTACAGCTTCCGCGAGTGGAATTTAAAAAATCCAAGACACACAGTTGATATCAGTAAGTAAAATTTGTTTCAATAAGATAAAAATATTTTTTGGTGACTAATAACTTTTTAAATTTATTTACCACGGTGAAAATTAAATAGTGTAATTAATGATAAACATGATATTATTATTACCCTAACACATGTCCTAATTCTAATGGATAAGTATAATTCCACCAAAACAATACTTAAGAATAAAATATGAACCTCTTTGGTCCACCAGGATTATATTAGGACACTTATAATTATTTTATTTAAAGAAGTCATAAAAAAGTTATTATCAATGTCTAATAACTAAAACATTTTTAATATAGGGTTATACATAATCTAAATTAGACTAAAAATATTTATTAGAAAGATAAAATTATTTCCTACATAATTTTAATTTATTTCTATTTTTTAGACATTAAATAACTTAATTTATTTATGACACAATGATGATGTAGTATTTACCTAATTAATGAAGTATTAAAATAATTGATATTAAAAATATCTAAAGAAATTAAATATGAGTTCTTTTCTGAATTCCACTAATTTTCTTGGTTAATATTACATTTTATGGTTGGTTAGATGAATTTTATTCAAAGTAATAATTTTGTTATTAATTTACAAAAATCAAAATACCAAATTGTGTCAAAATTGACATAAAAGAGTTTTCAAAAAATCTATTATATTATTAATTAAAATTCATTTCCAAAAAATATAAGGATTGGAAATATGACTTATATAATAATAGGTATATCATTAGTGATCCACTTCAGGTTCTTTTGGAAGTATATAGTTTGTTTATTAACCATATAATATAAAAATACAAAGAGACATGGTAAATGTCAAACTATTTAATTAAGAGTTAAATCTAAAAGATAAAATTAATATTGTGAACCAAACCTATCTAAAACCTATTGATTGAGTGGTTTTTAACCCATCCTGACCTTATCCTTTAAATAATCTATTTTGGAGCAATTATAAATCGAATATAATTTTATTATAAAAAATCATTTCTAGCGTTTCCTAAAGTGCCACTCACCACTCTTAAAAATGGGCACTACCCCTTCTCTCAAATTCACTCCTTAAAAGGCAATTGGCTTGGCTAACCCTGGCCCAAATACCCTATAAAATTACCCCGCATTATCTTAGAAACATTACTTTAGTCATAAATCTATCCTAATGAGCCATTTAGATCAAATCAAAAGGAAGAACCCAATAAGAGATAAATATTTCATCAACTCTTTCTGGTTCCTTTCTTCTTCCACTTCCTATTTCTTTGTTGATTCCATTATAAAATATTAACTGAAGTATATTCAATATAAATTGATGTTATTATAAATATGGTATAACTATATTCATTATTCTATCCATCCATTGAATGACATGTCACCATACTTTCATACGTACAGCTACCGTCTCCACGTCGTGGTTTAGTTGTTATTCAAAACATTATTATTTGGATGGGTATAATAATGATGTGTAATTCATGTAAATAATAAATATAACATGATAATGATTATTTATGTATGATATATCATCCAATTATATATTATTTTAATATAAATAGGATGATATTGTTTCTCGTGTGTATGTACATATTACCGTCTCCACGAACGCGATTAGATTAATTATCCATCGTATCCATTAAAGACTTATTTTAATTAGATGATTAAAAATAATTTTTAAACACTTGATATCATTCTGAATTGTAATAATATACAGCCCATCCATAAAAAATATGACTCACATAACAAATAATATAATGGAAAATGAATCTGTTAACACCCGAAACAACTATAATATTAAGATATCATTAACAAAACAATGTTAAAAGACCATATATGATATCATATTAATGTATACGATTTTTTAATAGTTTAATAACAATTATTTCACCATTATACATGAGATTAACCTATCCTATACCTAGGGAAAGTATATAGTAAGATTTAATTTCACAATCTCTTTATTATCTGAGGTTTCCTTTACGTAAGTATCTACTAGGACCTCTTTATCATCCTTTTCCATGTTTCTTAAAAATGTATTTGAAAACATTATTACTATTTTATACACTATGGTTGAAAGTAATTTATAACTTTTTTTAACTTTTTATAAGATGTTTACAAAGGAATATTTTAGTCGTTTTTCAAACAAGGTCTTTTATAACCATTTCGACAAAATAAAGGTAAGAATGTCTTTTTTTAACTTACGGCGGGTGCGGATATTTTGTGCCGTTATAAAATTGTCGAAGCTTCCCTTATGACATTATAAGAATCTTTTCAAAATAATTGTTATCTTTATAATTATGTGACTCATAAATTATATCAAAATAAATAGAGATATTTCTCTACAAAGGGTTTTGATTTCATCTATGTAAACATCCATTGATGGATTTTAACATTATTTAGAGTTGATTTATTATGATACCAAAAATTCAAATTGTATTGATGTTTTTCTGATATTTTTGACTATGGGTGTTTTATTTTTACTCTATTCATGGTTTACGGAAAAAGTATTTAAATTTAATATGTTATTTTTAATAAGAATGTTTATGTTATGTTTAAACCTTTTCATATGAGAAATGCATTGGACTTAGTATGTGAAGGGTGTTGCCCGCTATAGCTCCTCGATGAATCGATTGGTCTCATGAGACAATATAGTGTCTTGGAAGAAGACTTTGAAAATATCTAATTTGTAGTCTTGGAAGAAGGCCTTGACTATGTGGTTACGAAGTATGGTATTATGCATTCCATCCTTATGAAAGTGGCTACTGATATTGAATGTGATTTTTGACTAGTAGAATATCCCTGTGAGTAAGTAATTGGAATTATTTTTGTTTATATTTTCCATATTATGATGAAGTTAATGTTGAGAAGGATTTTTTTTAGTTTCATACATTTCCTTAAATGTTTGTGTTTATTTAAGAAAGTTTCCGATATTTTGTTATCCTTAATGAGCACCTGAGCTCACCACTTTCTATGTTTTATTTTTTATAGGATGAAAAATTTTTTATTATGCATGACCTATAAGAATAGTTATGGGATCTCAGTGTTGACTATAGAAACAATGTTGTTGTAGTTTTATATTTCTTGATGTAATTAAATCCTTATAAATGTATCTAGTACTTCCAAGGCTACTAAACTAATCAGTATTTCTGGATTTGATGTTTTTTTATCATGCCAATGTTATATAATAATGTACCAAATCTGTGTCCCTGGGGTCAGGGAATTACAAATATATTCCCAAATGTGTTATGGGATGTATGAATCAAGGAATATGTTATGAACGATGACATCAATAGAGGAATGGGAACATCATCATAAAGAACAATCAAATAAAGGGGAAAGAATTTAACAAATAGATATTTATAGGATTTTTATCAAATCAACTATATTATAATTAGTTTAAATGAACCAACTGAATAGAAAAAGTGGTGTCCATTATTTCTACTATATAATGACAACAGGAAATCACTATTTCAACTCTATCATCAAAATATTATGGGAGGATAAATGAGAACATAAATAATTTCAAACATGAGTATGTGGAATCGATCCAAAAAATTATATAAAATATTTTAAAAAATAAAATACATTATAAAATGGCATAGCCAAAAGAATTTCATGAATGATCAAGTTTTTATTTAACCACATAATGAGTTTGAAAACCATTTGTCTCCCAGATGTCTCAGGAGTCCCATAATCTTGCTGGGTATCACAAAATTCCATGACCCCATGGATATAATAAATTGTTTAATCAGAACATGCTCATGAGAGTCACATGATAATTAGTTTATCAAATGATCAGGCAAACAGACCAACCAAAAACTTCAAGACAATTTAAACCATTGCAGCTGATGTTCAAAATGTTACGTAAATATGGATCCTGGATAGTTTGATGGGAAGGGTAAATTTCAATGTTGACATCCATAAAAATCATAATACACCCGATCCAATAGAAAATAAAATAAATGATATAAAATGGGAGGATGTGGGAGATAATCACGATTGTGATAGATGTGTGTTTCACCTAATGTGATATGCAGGACATCATGATACACATACCACATATCTACATTGCCTCATTAAAACTCATTGACATGCCATCCTCATCAATAGAAGATCAACTGGTATGTCCAAGAAACATCGCACTCCCCCTTTATCTCCCTAATGATGAAAATATGAATTTTCCATGAAATGTTTGCACATATCTATGAAACCCCTTTTTTTCATGTGATGCATGTTGATGATGTAGTGTAGTTATCATTGAATTTACTACTGTAATTTCACTTGAATCTCAACATATGAAAAATAAAACAATTTAAATAAATGTGGGGGGATGAAGATCCCTATCGTGGTCATTAAACACATGCAACATGGTAAGTATGACTACAACATAACAACACGAGAATCCTGGACAACATACACCGATATCATTATGACCGAAATGCAAGCCATTATTACCTTGAAAAATGTCCCACGAAAGGAATCAATCATCAAAAATATGACTCCTAATGGGAAAAATGATCTTACAAAAACCCTTCGACACGTCAATATGATGATATATAATTTCTTTGGAATGCCTCCATAATTCAACAACATCCTGATTAAGTTAAAATAATCATATAAATGAGGAAATCATGAGAGGGACTCATAGTCACTGATAATTTCATGATTCCCTCGGGAGTGATCCATAAAATTGGATCACGTATACATGTGGTTACAGATCCCTTCAGTTAAAACATAATGGATTCATGGATCATACATTATGAAAACTGGAGAACAACCGAGTTTTAGTGGCCTAAAAACCCCCACCCAAGCATGAAAAATGAACTCCTACCACAAAAATTTGATTCTTATAATGGTGGAAAAAATATTTTGCATCCAGGAACATCAGAACATCCAATCACCAGAGAGGATCTCTCGGCGCAAGTTATCTCAAAAACAAAAATTCTGTCATCATTTAATATACTATTGAATAGCTATAGAGATAATTCCCCAAGAATAAAATCACATCGTATAGTAACTAATATATCATGATATCAACTTATGAAAAGATATATGATGAAAATCCCACACATCTACTAGATCAAGTGGGACTCATATAATATAAAACTGGTTACTTTTAAGTAATTTACTATATAGGGGATTAAATCAAAACTAAATGTTAAATTCATAATAAAAATACATTTTTTATAACCCTAATGTACTCTAAGTGATCCATCCAACACATGGGACCACACCCAGACATTTTTTCATGATCTCTTGACACTCCATTGAGATGCCACTTGCATCCCGAAATGTCCTCTAGACAAGTCAAAGTAGACAACATAGTTGCTCTATGCATGCCACATTATTCACTTGAATCGCTCTAGGCTTGTTTTCCAATCATTGAAAAAATAATAATATGAATCACATGAATCAGATAAGGTTCTAGCTCATATTAGAGAAGATTTATAATAACATTTAAGCAAGCCAACTATCTCTCGTGACACCCTCCATACAAGTAATCCATGACTCGCGATTCCATCTAGACAAGATATCTAAGACTCACGGTTACCTATAGGCATGTCAACTTGATATCTCGATTCCGTCAAATATTTTCATCCAAGTCATTCGACACCCTCCGATTCATATTGTACTAACTGTTGAAAGACCCTTTATATTTTTCATCATGTTCATGCGATGACACCATGGAAAGTATGTTGGATCATTTGAAAACCTCTAAACTATCTTCCATGTTTTGTGAAGGCTTGCAGAAAAAAATTCTAGATCTTGAAATTTAAACTATACAAGTCATATGGGTTATGAGAAACCCCCTTGATTCACAATACTTGTCACAAGGGCATCCCACTACAAAATAACATTGTCTTCCCTTAGTGTGTATGCCCTGATGAATATGGAAACCACGATGTTTAATACATAATCACATTCACTATGAGAACTCAAATTATTCCCATAATTGAGAGACATTGGATGCTTTACTATAGCCCCTGATCCATAAAAATTTTTTAAATGATTGTCCAAATACATAATTCCATCACCCACCTACTGGTGATATTGATTCTTTTGCATCCCTTCTTCTCACAAGGGCCATAGATAATGTGGAAATATGGAGTTATAATAAAAATATCATTCAAATCATGTGTCTCCACTAGTCAGGGAAACATGTGTGTGTAATCCCCAACATGTGTCACAATATATCTAACTCAAAATAAAGGCAAATATCTTGGGGATAGCCCTAAGAGAAAGACTAAACTACAAGACCTCTTATTCCGGCAATAACCAGGATACATAGAACTCTTTACTACATCATGCACCCACATAAACATCCATTTTAATATATTACTTATATTGATTGAATTTCATCCATTGCGACCCAATAATTCATATTAGTTGACATGTATACCGCATACATTAACAGAATAAAAAATAAATTGAACTATGATACCACTTATTCTTTTCATAACTACTGCATGTTGGAAATATTCCAAAGGAATGATCTCTATAATAATTTTTCTAAGGTTTTACCCATCACATAATTCCCACATCATGAATAATGAATTAAATTATCATTTTATAGCCCTTGATTCTCACACAGATTATAACTCAAATGGGTTTAGGGAACTACAGTAATCATGTCTTAAGCACCATGAGTTCTAAAATGAAAAGGGAAAAATGAATGTGTAATCCCTATGAAATATACTACGAATATCTGATTCTAGACATAACAATTACATATAGTATGACCCATTAGTATAAAGGAATGAAAACATGTTTTCCTAGAGAACCTATATAATCCATTTCTGCATGATATTTAACACAACCGTTCCAATTAACAATGTGGATTTTAATTCCCGAAACAACACGGATATGTAGGACGCCCCATAATTGCTCAGTCCCTTCTTTATAATAGAAAATAAATCTTTGTGTGGAATTATATTTTGAATCAATTTTCTATAAGAAATATTCACATAAGTAACCACCCATTTCTATAAAATGAAAAAGAACCTCAAATACAAATATATGGATTCTCTAATGCGATCTCAGTCTTTTTCACATTATCGAAAATTTACATATGATAAATTTTTTGGGGTTACTAGACACTTATTTTTAGTAGGAATAGATTTTTAAATTTATCTTAAATCAATACAAGAGTACCATAGTTGGAAATTATTCACCAAAAAAGGGTTTGGGGATATCGACCTCCCATACTCTCATACAATGTGATTTCCCATGGTAATTGGGCCTAAAAACTGATTTGAACACCATCCATTGGGATTATGGTTTCTACCCAGCCATGTATATGAGTACTATTTTGAGTTTACATTGGGAGATACAATGGTAATACAATGTTAATTATCTTTTAAACCACAAAACCCCCCATAATCAACCACTAGGTCAAACCAAACCCACTATAATTAGGGTTCCTAACCATGCCTCGAATACTGATGAAACATATCTATATTGAAAACTGTTATAGTTATTATTTACTTGATATAAAAATTTAGGATTAAGAACATGAACCTAGGTGATATTCCTGACACATAAAATATGAGGGAAATTATGATCCAAGGATCAACAGGTTATAAATAACATGAATATAAAATTATTAAAAATCGTACATGTAAAAAAACATGTGAATAAAGAACTCATAAATATGATTCAATGTATGAGACATTGTTTTGACTGTGCTAAATTACCGAATAATGACATGATACATAGATTAAAAAAAGAACGCATTGAGTTAATAAAATGAATTGGATTGAAATTGTTGCTAATTTATCAATTTATTCATTTAAATATTATGATTTTGGAAATTTTTAAAATCAGTATCATATGGGGCTCTCTAGAATGAGATCAGCATTAACAAATACCTTGAAATGTGTAATTCCAATATAGTTGATGAATGTGAATTAGAAAAAATGAATATCAAATACATGGATAATACCATGGAATATTTATTTATATTCTTCAATATTATGGCATGATCTATATTTTTATAAGATTTAAATATTAATGAATAAGACATAAAATCATGGATAGTGGTTTATAAATAACAGTTAATAATTACTATGTCTTCTTAGAGGTATTCAATAGATATATTGTAGAGGAATATCATAATTCAATTGGTTTATACACACAATTTTTTGTTTTATGTGATATGAATAGTTTTGTAGAAATTTATTGAGTTATGGTAAATGTTCAAGGTGTATTTGAAACATATGTTTAAAATGAAAAAAATCTATTTAAGGGAAATTCTCTAGGCCTTTGAATGTTAATATTGATAAAAATTAGGGTTTATATGTTCCATAAAAATTATCTTTATTTTTAATTGATAATTATAATACCAATGTTTTTTTTACAAAATGACCACCCAAATTTTGGGTGATAACCCATCACATATTGTAGGGTTGCAGGACTTGAACCCATTAATGAAGGGAAAAAAGGGAGAATCACCCAACACTGGCCTATGAACTTTCCTTATTAGTATGTGATCATTTTTAAATAGTTTTATATAAAATTATTAAATTGAATTTTACAATATATGTTTTATCATACCCATGGGACTGAAGTGTGATTTTATTTGGTTAAATTATTTTGGACAAAGATCACTGCAATTGGTGGTAACATTTTGTAATATTAGGAGAATTTTATGAGTACTCAATATTTGTTTATCTCATGGATGTATATATAAATCATAAAAAATTTCATAAAATCGTGGACAAAGGAACAAAATAATGGATGGTCTATGAATCTCAGTAAGGGATTGAGACATTGAAATATATGAAATGAAAAAAGAGAATAGTCAAATATTGAAAAGAAAATAGCTACAAATATTCCAGTTAATCAATAACAAGAGCATGAAATATTATATATTACAAAATTATTACAAAATATTTATATATAAATAATATCATAAAAAGGGTTCTAAATCCATGGGCAACATAACACCATCAATGATCATATGAATGATAATATCATGTACCATGATAACATAATGCATGATGTCATACATCATAGACATTTAATCATGGCCTCATTATAGGATACCATATATAAATTATTTTTTGCATATCCAAATAACCAAACTATTACATCGCATGAGACATACGAATACATCGAAGGTCTATATCAGGCCATGACAGTCACATGTTATGTTTAATGAATTCGTAATAAGAAACAGGTGATTAAAAATTCAATACATAATCAACATAATAATTATTTAGTATTATATAATTTAAATGATATTATTTCCCCAATCAGTAAACACAATCATAAGACTTCCAATATAATATTATGAATGATATAAAAAGTGTAAATATCCGGTCAAAGAAATTATGACCCATAAAGAGTATGAATAAGGATAGTGTTATAACAAATATTCCATAATGGAGTATAATAAATAAAATTGGCTGTTTTCATTGATGGAAATTAATACCATATACAGAACATTATGTACATTCCGTATAAAGATACCTTTTTCAATGAATATTACTTTTAAAACTATCATGTTGCATAAACTGAGGATTTTTTTTTATTTTAATATAACCTTGTAAACAGGTAATAGAATCATCAAAATATGAGAGGTCATGATAAACTGAAATTTATTTCATGTTTTACAAGTTATTAAAACATTCAGATATCACTATTCAAAAATGTCAAAGATTACTATATTTAGAAAATTACATGATTATTCCATTACAAATAATTTTTTTAAAAAAATATCAATAAATTGGTCATTTTATATAAATAATAATGTTTTAATATTTCAAATTCCCTTTGATTTTTTAATACAATATTGATATGAAATAAAAAAAATTACTGACTAAATAAGAAAAAAAGATAATTTTTTTTTATAATTATCTTTTAGTATATTGAATATTTAAAAGTGTAAAATTAGTGGATAACATATTATATGAAAAAATAACCAAATTAAAATTAAGAGACTAAAATTAAGATAACGAGATCAAATAATTCCCCCAAACGGAGACTCTGATAAAAGGAATCTCGGATAGGGACGTGATCGTGAATTATACCCTTGAATCATTCATAATTTAAAAAATTTACTAAAATTAAACTAATGGAGTTAAATAATAATTAAAACCCATAAAAATAAATATATTAATGATATAATATATGTTTATGTATATACACTACACAAAAGAAATGTGTTTTGAATATTACAAAGATCTTTAAAATAAAAATTGTAATGTGTTACCTTCTCATCTAGTATGACATAAATCAAATGTGTACAACCCTATTATATAACAAATATATGTTAAATATAATTTTATTCATAATAGATACTCAAATATATCAAACAATATTTTATTTACATATGACATTTAATCAATATTTGGTAAAAATAATTGTTAAAATTGTTTTCTTGGTAATAATATCAATATTTTTGTTGTATGTTTTAGATTATTATTTTTATTAAATGTACTTTCATGGTGGTTATGTAATATTCATAATGAAAATATTGATATATAATTTATATACATTATTTATATAAATATATTGAGTTATCCAAAATTGATATAGATAGAAAAATTAATTATACTATTTGAGAAAGGGTAGGCTGTATATAAGCATAAACACAATTTTCATTTTAATACGGTTGGAAAAAATGAAATTTATATAGTAATTAATCAATTTATAACCAATAATAAATCATATATATCATACATATACATTTAATCTGTCATTATTATCGTCCATGATAATAAGAAATAGAATATGAATCACAATTCTTCATAGAGGCACTTGTCCACACATACATAAGAGAGACGCCACAGTTTTTAATAGAATGGAATATAAGAAGGAATAAATTATATTACAATTATAGAAGTATAAATTTTTCATTAATATAATATATAAATAAAAAACCTATCATAATACCCATCTATAAAATATAATGATAATAAATTAATTGTATCTATTTATGGAGACTTCCCGTCGTACGTACAAACAAGTTCTACATTCACATACCATGTGAGGGGAATGAAGGTGGATAATAATTACATAATAATTAAAATAAGAATTAATTATATTGAGGACTCATAATTTATTATTTGATGATAAATCACATATATTCCTAGGAGGAAAGTAGAGAATTGAAAAAGTAGTGGGTCAGTGAAGGTAATTGTATCTTCTTCAAATTCGCTCCATTAAATATATTATTTAGGACGATGGGCCTAGAAACTAGTGGAAATGAGTACCTCTATAATTTAGATAAAAATTTTGAGAAGAAAATTTTATGGGCGTCGTTGAGCAATTATTATCCACGAGGTGTAGAGGACAGAGAGAAGGGGTGTCTTTTATAAATTATCATAAGAAAAGTATTTGAATTTGTTAAATTATTAAATTATATTAATACATTATTCATGTACAACTATTTCCAAACTAATATAATTCCTAGATAATTTGAGCATAAGTGTAAATCTTTTAAACCGAAACATTTGTTCATTTTTTGGATATGTTTTCAATATTACTATTATGTTGTAACCCCTTGATCACATTCAAAATTACTAAATTATTAATGAATCTATCATTTAAATTATAATAAAATTAAAATCAGATTTAACAGAGCCAAAAATGGACAACATATTATTTTCAAATCAATGTAAAATTATTTTTTTGAAATATAATATTTTTATGGATTTTAACACATTTATTAAATTATTATTTATTATGAAATATTATTATAGTAAATTATTATGCTTTTAATTTAATATGAAATTAAATAGAACTTGAGAATGAGGGATTATTATATAATCATTTATCACATTATTAGAATTTTATTTTATTTATAAATGTTTCTCGACACATTATTTATTTAAATTTTATCAATTACAATATTTTTTTGTTATTTATTTTATTTTATATGTTATGTATTAATCAAGAGAAGAAAATTATGGTAATTATATAATCAGTAAAAATTAGTAATAAATTACCCTAATTGAGATTTATTAATTATACAAAAGAGTTATTGAATAATCATTTTCCACATGATTTCATCACTATGTGAGGAAACAATAAAATTTTAAAACTAATAGAGATACATTTCTAATATTTATTTGATTTTAATAATATATATTCTATTATCATCGAAAAGTTCCTTTTATACATATCCATTTTAATCGTACCATTAATAATGGATTAATTATAATATTAAAATAAGAAAAGGGATTTTAATTTATGTCTTAATCACATACTTTTTAACCAATATTAACGAGATTTACTCTTTACCGAGGTAATAATTTTTACCTTGATTAATATTCATCTTGGACAAAAAAATTAGAAAATTAGAAGTTCCTAATTGAATATAAATAATACATGATTTAGGATTACATTTCAATAATTATTAGTAATTAATTTGAAATAAAAATGGAATATAGAATGAAAATAATTCATTCTAGAAAATTACATTCTATTTATAAATATGGTTTTTCAAGTAAATAGGGAAAATTATTCAAATAATTACAATTGAGTTACTAATAATATAATATATCAATTGTTTTTAAAAAACTGTAATTTTGAAGTCCTAAAATCATATATTCATTTTCGTAATAATAATCCGTATTTTTCAATTTTAAATGAAAATATAATATTTTTTAAAAAATATATAAATTTCATGTTAGGTAAAATATGATTTATTTATTAAAAAATGAAAATATATTTAAAAAAATATTTATATATGTTATAAAAAATAATTATAATAGTTTCTCCAAAAAACACAAAAATTGTAAAAAACTACCTTTTGAAGAGTAATTTGACATTACAATAGATTTATTATTTATTTATGAAGAATTAATCTATTAAATTATATTATTTATGATAATTATATATTTTTATTAATGTGGTTAATAATATTAATATGAACCAATAGAATAACTTATTGGTGACTATTATATAATAAAATTTCATGTTTTATTTAAATTTATTTTTAAGTATCTTTTAGGGCATTGAACGTTGATTTATATTTATAAAATAGCATGGTATTATAATAGAAATCACAAATGGTGATAAAAATATACACACAAAACATGAGATCATCACATATTAGACCATTCATCTTATATCATTATAATTCACAACACATCTCTTCATGATTGTAGGTGAATTAATTTTTTTTTCTAATAACACTGTGGTATCTTTACATTTATAGAAGATCATATATTCCATCCCTAAAATAAATCATTTACTATAAGACTATACTTATAATATCCTTATTAGTTGGAGTATAATTCAAAGCCAAACCCCCAATCAGCCCCCTTTTGATTCCCAATCTATTTTCATAACTGGCATTTTGTTCTCATCTGACATCTCTTCTGGGAAACTAATGTAGCCATTACATAGAATAAATTCATTTACCTTCATCCATATCTTGAACTAGATTATGTGTACCATTTTTTTAAAAACCACCTCAAGAATTTGTAACTCATAATGTGTGAGATATATATGAGTTCCCCCATTATCATAAGGTCCAAGCCACTCGTACCCAGTTGACTAAAACTGAGGGAAAAATAAATATGATACTATTATACAATCTCAAATTTTAAACCAACTATGGAATCATTATAAAACATGTGATATCACATGCCATTGGAAATATAGTCACCACACAATTTTTTTTTCAAAATGTCCAATGTGGACTTATAAAAAGAATAGAACATCTAATATTAAGTTATATAAACCATCGGAAAAATCTTGTTCCTAAATTTTCTACCCCAAAATTTGAATTAGTTATTTTTACATAATTTATGAAAACATTTCATATTTCATATTAATAAATGTGCAGAAATATTAATAGTAGGGTGACCAAAAAATTACTTATACACACCACCACTGATAATCTCTTCCATGATTCCACATGAATACAAGTTCCAATCACATGCCACAAAACAATAATATTTATTCATGAATAATAAATATTAATAAGGTAATATAGTTCCAATGAAATTTTAATTTTAACAATTAATAGGAAATAATTTAGAATGATAATGACACATAATGCCTTCATTAACATATTTTCAACACAATCCACCAAAAATGAAATGCACAACATATTAGGATGGTTTCGCCTTGATCATTAAATGTTTTAATGGATCCCTAGAAATATGAAAATAGAATTAAATGGAGACCCCCAAAATAAAATATGTGGGGATAGAATATAGAACATAACTCACATAATTCACATGAAATATTGGAAATTTATTATATCAAAATTTGGATTAATTTTGGTATGTTGGAATGGATAATTAACATATAATTTCATATATTAAGATCCCCTTTCTTATAAATCCTGAAGAACATTGACTAGTAAAATACAATGTTTTTATTCAAATGAAGAAACCATGTAGGCATAATTTAAAGTTTGAATAGGTGGTCACACATTGATTCCCTTACATTTTATTGTTTCATATATTGAAAATTGGTTCACATCCTTAAATGATAAATGTAGAGGGGTTCACAATATTTCCAACCCCATATACTAAAAGAAACATAGTTAGTAGGGTGAATGGTTATGATGTTTATAATATTTTCCACTGGTCACCTTGACTCTTCTTCGACATCAACATGAAATCATAGTCAATGAAATTGACCTCACTGAATTCCCAAATAAATCATTAATTTTTTTTAAAACAATCAAAATCATTGTATGAGTCCTGATATTAAAGGTAAAACCGTCACTAAAACAAAAATCCAAATTCCTCAAAAATATCTATAACAAATAATTTTCATATCATTGCACAAGTAAATTTACATATATGAATATATACTAAAATTCATTATGTTATTGATAATCTAAGTCCACATATAATTCATTTGAATTATTTTTTTTACTGACTAACCATCCATGATAAAAAAATTGAAAAACATTACTACATGGTTAAATAGGATGATATTTATATAAACACATTGAATTACTATTCTAATAAATGAAAAATTATTTAGTTTTATAATTTATTAAACCTTTCATTAAAAAAATTAAATTTTTCTAATGATGTTCTAAATTTTTGGTATGAAAATTATTGTGTAATTATTTGTACAAAAATATAATTTATCTGAATATAATGATGTTTTTCATATATATGAAAACTAATTTTATTAAATTCTTCATGATAAAATTATAACCCCATTTTCATGTCGTAATTATCAAAGAGTTTCCCATGATTTGTATTTTACTATGAAATGGTTCTTCATTGTAATTTTTTTATTTAGTTACTTTTTTAAGACATTAATATTATCATATACATTTGATTGTTTTATGGTTGATTCAATGAAAATAATTCATTTACCTCCATATAATTATACTAAATGGCATTCCACATCTATAATTTTATTTACAATTTTCTTTATAATACTAATCAAATTTTAAAAATAATATTTGGTCATATAAATTTTTGGTGTATCCATTTCGACTAATCATTACATCGGATTTTCTATTAGGATGTTGATTTTCAATAACTAATCTTGTTGAACGATCATGGTCAAGACATGTATTTTCATTTAAAAGAATATATCGTTATAAAATTTTAATGGAAATTTCTTATGTAGAAATATTATTTCATATATTCCCTAAACATGAATGGATGATTTAAACAGTTTTTAGACATATATTCCTTCTTCTAAATCACTTTTTTCATTCAATATTGATGTGTAACTATTTATTAAATTTTATCATGTGTTACAAAAATTTATTAATATATATATAAATATCGAAATTCACTTGAATTGTAATTTATATGAATCTTTATAATGTATTTTTATAGAGGTATATTAAATTCACAATCTATACAAGAATAATATTATATGTATAGGTATCCAACCTACACTTTTCTATATGAGAACTACTCCAAACCACCAATGAGAATTCTAAACCAATATCACTCTAATAATGTATACAACACTCTATAGTGACAAATAATCCACTACGATTTTGTGGCATAATATTAATGAATTATACATAACCATTATATTAAATCGCATTCCCTAGTATAGTCCAACAACATGGTAGAATAAAATATAATCATTTATCTTGCATATCATGTAACTCCTTTAATGTAATAATGATAATTTATACTACAAAATTCAAAATTATTTCTAAAAAATCATCAAATTTCATAATATAAAAATTCATATCCATGAAAAAAAGACATGAATATATAACTTATATAAAAATATATTTCTTTTATTCAAGATAAAAATAATATATAAAAATTATATATGTAAATGTTCTAAAAACATGAAAAATATGTCATTTATATTGTTTGGTTTTATTCAATTGTAACGTATTATGTTATCTTTTACAAGGTTTTAATATATATTCATCTTTTTTATATTATATGATTTATTTTATGAAAAAAAAATTAAAACAAAAATAAAGTATTTTTTACCCAAACAATATAGAAAAATAACATATGTCATAATGTATTTCATAATCCCCAAATACAAAATCCTAGACACCCTTTACGATTTGATAAATATATATTAAATTATTGGTAATATAAATATTTTATACTAATATATATGATGATTTCTAATAATGTAAAATTCACATTTTGGTCTGAATTATTTTAATTTTATAATGATATATATATATATATATTATTTACCATGTAAATTTACATTAATTGTTCGTCATATATACAAAATAAATATTTATGGTAAAAATGATGCCTCATGTTAGTTGTGGTCCTGAATATTCCCCATAGAAAATATATTTCAATAACATCAAAAAAAAATTTTTACATTAAATTCATTCAAAATGGATTCGACTAAAGTGTAGTGAATAATGTTTTTCATCTATATAAATTGAATGAAACACGGTAATTTTTTTTGTCTTTTTAGGGACAATTATTTTTTCGGATGAACCTCATAATGAAATAATATATTTTCTTCTACCATTCATTTTCAACATTTTATTGTCCAAAAAAACAATATACTAGTTCACCAAAGAAATTATCACCCTAGGATTCCATATTTTTAATGAGTATCTTTGAACATCCAAAAAATTAAATTTCACACATTTTATTTTACTTTTGTTATATATATTATAATAAAAACCACCACCATTTTCCACATTTCTACACCATAAAAAAATATTACGGAAAAAAATTAGTTAATGTAGTTGTATCAATGTTTTTCAAATGATTGTTTTTCCAGAGTCTTCATTTCATGAAATTTTAATATTGATATTGTAATATAACATTTTATAAAAAATTAATTTCATATATATGTATAAAATCAATAAATAGTGGTTGAACAAATAAGAAAAACTATTATGACATTAATCATTCTATGTGTTCAGAATGAATAATAATATAAGAATGTTCTATTTTATAATTATTCATCCATCCAGTTGAATCACATCATATTAATTTGATTGGTACTAATGATAAGTATTTTAATATTTCCTACCTCCAATTTTATAGATGGATTATATGAATCACTCTACACTCTTGAAGTATTTATCATTAATCAAGTTTTATTGTATCCTTGTGATAAATGAGTAAATATATTTTATGGCTCGATGTTTAAATCACTTGGTGGAATAATAAATATATTCCAACCATTTAATTTGAAACGAACCAATTGATATAGAAAATTAAAATCGACAAATAGTCATCCAATTGATATTGAATGTTTCAAAATTTCATGAAATTTTTATGCTCTATGGTTGTTCTTTTCAATCACATTAATAATCTTAATTCATTTAAACTATTAATTGAGTTTTTCAGAACCCTCCCTTATATGTATAATGATGAATGAAACAAGATATATTATAAATAATCTAATTGAGAAATCTACAATATATCACATATCATGATAATACCTTTAATTTAAACTACAATATTGTGCACTCACTATGATGTGGAGAAACTTAAGGCCAACAATGGCATACTCTATAAGACCATGCTTTAGTGGTACCATTAGTTCAATATTCTAAAAAAATACCTATCCAATTAGGTCAAATTATCCTAATTATTGTCAATTAAGTTTTATATTAAGTTATAATTTGTTACATAATGTTCGGACCCTCTTGAAATAAATATTGGATAAGGAAATGTTTCTGGATTTGAAAAGATATTTCACTATAAAAATTTGATGGTTTCCATACAAGGGGTGAGTTAATAAATTTATATTATTACATTGATATACAAAAAGAAAAAATATCAACATTTTAATTAATTATATCCTAGTAAGTATAATTTGTGAATTCTAATTAAATATTTTCAAGATCAATGCATCAATAGTTATATTTAATTAACACTAATAATCCAAATATAAATGGGGTGGGTCAATAGTATTATAAAACATATAAGATATGATTTATAACATAAATATATTATCTATTACGTTATTTGTAGTTCATGATTTTTTGATAACTGTACCTATAAAAATATACTAATTTTGTATTCCAATTCAAAAATGGTGATTTATAAACACGGCCTTCTTCAATTTTATTCATTGGTTTTTATCCAGTTTTTTTCATTGTGGAAACTTTTTTTACCGATCCAGGTTAACACCTCATTATATACCTTTGTTAATAAACTAAGTTGATATCCTATTCTATAAATTAATTATTGAACCAATTTCACATCCCAATCTAATCATGCAATTATCATGAGATATAAAAATAGTATCCCAATTCATATATGGGAGATATATGTTCCACATGTCACAAAATGAAATCATACATATGTGTTGAAAAATATCATAAATATTCATTATCTTACAACACATGAAAGAAAATAGGAATCATAGAAATTTTAACATTACATGACATGTGTAGAAGATATAGGTTTCATAATCCTATCATATCCCATGAGTGGTAGGGGGGATCATTAATAATGAACCCTTGAAAGAGAAACCCATTTCCAAAACATCATGCCATCAAATCATAAAACATGCAAAGAAAGAATTTAAATAGATACAAATGATCGTATCCACATTAATGTATGGATAACCCAATTTATGTCATCATATACTGAGAATAGTTTTTAAAGATCAAATTATATATTTCTTTTGGAAATTATACTTTCCCGTTTGAAGGAATTTTTCAACAGAAATCAATTTTAAATACTTTTTTTGTTAAAAAACATCTAATTACAAGAATAATTCAAAAAATATTATTTTAAAATCACCTTCTAAAAAATATATGGACACTCAATGAAATGATGGTTTTTAAGGAAGGTAAATTCACACATTCCACATATTTTAATTGAATATTCCTTCTATACAATAAAATATTTAAAAAATTATTTTGATTATAAAATTAAACAAGGATTCATTTAGAATAATATTTTTTTAAATGTGTGTATTTTTTTGAATAATTTATTTTTAAAAGGTTTCAGATGCAATTGAGTTTTTTATGAAAATGTTTTTTAATTAAAATAGATATCCAGTTGAAGAGATAAATAACGTTATATTTTATTAAAAATATTTTATAGGACATAAATTGCAATTTCCTAGATTTAAAATTCCTATAAATTAGATAATTTTTTTAAAATATTCATTAAATAAAAAAAAAACATACCCTAATATAATATTATTTTAGTGCTACTGAAAATATGGAAACATAAACAGTAGTAAATAATTGATCCACATTTTCTCCCACTAGGTTGTACATGACTAGAACATTTCTCAGAAAAATGATGAATAAAACATATATTCAGAACCTGGGAGAAGTAATCATATAAATGGGTGATATAATATCCTCATGAAATGCATAAAAGGGAGATAAATAATCATATAATGACTATATATTTATGATAACATGTGAATAAATATTGAAAAGAGTACCCTACATATTGATGATCATAATATTGAATACTGGAATACTGATTGTATGTTCATAAGATATGAATAAAAATGAAATCAATGAACATGACCTATTGGAGTCTATCCTTGGTATAATACATAGACTTTTGTTTCATTAACATAATCATTGATAATAATTTTATATGATCAAAGGAATAATTCCATGACCATAATAGTTGAAAAATTCCATTACTGAATCTGGTTTACACCGTATTCTTGGAATGTAGTATAGAACTCAGTTCACATCCCATTCCAGCCCTATATTACTGAACTGATATCACTTCGAATTCCAGTTTTGTCTAAATCATGAGATATAAAAATAATTATCGAATGAATTTTAGGGATATATAGTTCCTACGTGTTATATAATGAAATTATACATAAGTGTTAAAAAGATCATAAATATCCAACATTTTATAACCCATGAAAAGAAATGGTAATAATAAAAATTTAATCATATATTTGATTTTATAGAAGATACATGATTTATAATAATTTTTTAACACATGAAATGAAGTGTATTTCAAAAGAAAATAACCATCGAAATAGAAACAGATTTCATAAAAATATTATCATCATAACATAAAACATTTAGAGAATGAATATGAATGGTACACATGGATTATATCATGAGTAATCCATTAGAGTCAGAAAATCATGTCATCTTAGATGAAAAATAATTTTGAAAGTTCATTTTAATCATTTTTTGGGGAATGATTTTTTCATGTTGGAGATTTTATTTTTCACATAAATAACATTTTTTTAAAATTCACTGTATATCATATTTTAAAAAAATTAATATCCATAATATTAAGAGATAAAAATTTTCGGAAATATAATTTTAATATTTAAATTAATCTTCTATGAAATGACAGTTGTGATGGTGGTAAATTTATACAGGTCGTATATGATAAACAAACATTCATTTTCTACTATGAATAGTTTATAAAATGACCTTGATAAAAAAATCAAGAAGATTTAATTGAAACCTTTTTTCCAAATTAAATGTGGGTAAATTTTTATTATTTTTTCATTTCTAAAATGATAATGAATCTTTTGAAAAAATCACTATAAAAATATTTTTTAAACGAAACAATCATTTGACTGAAGAAAGAAATATTGTCGGATCTTTATAAACATATATTATTAATTATAACGAGTAAAAATTATTAGAAAATGGTTCTATTAATTGAATAGATAATTTTTAAACCTATTATAATAAATTTAAATTTAATTAATTTGTTATGGGACAGAATAATTCATCAAAGATACCATACTCTTTAACAATCCTGATTAATGATTAGATTTGTGAAATAAAACAATACAACATTGGTGACGTTGAATCATAAATTTCATGAATGAAAAAATGAAATGAAATATAAAATATCATTTGGTTTAGAATTTTTTAATATTATAGGTCAATGGGGTAACTCATATACCCCGAAAAAGAATACTCGTCAAAAACATAAAATACATCTCAATGAAGGAAAATTGAGACAAAAATATGTTGTTACTTGATTATATTTCAAATCATAATATACATAAAATATTCACATATATGGAATCAAAATTATCATTAAATTAGTTATATTCATCATATATCATGTTAAAATGATGTATATACACCATAAGAAAATTAATGGTGAATATTTATTAAGAATCTATGAAATAAATTGAGACTATAAATCTGCTTTTCTTAAGTATTGATTTCGGTAGTACTTGTTTAAAAATATTGTATAATAAATATACTTTTATTATAAATATATCAAAATAATCATATTAGTATATACCATATCATATTATTACATAATTTTATTACAAGTTTATTAACAATTTTTAGGTTAAATTTATATTTTCTGTAATATCCACATGGTGTTTCATATAATTTTTAATAAGGTATATTGTTTCCATCCTTAATTTATTATTATTTCATCATATATAAAGTAATACCCTTGATATATATATTATATATATATATCCTTTATATATTTATTTATTGTTATTCATAAATTTTAGAGTTAGAAAATAAAATACACTATTCATGGAGAAGATAGGAAAAAAGAACGCATGAACAATGATTTGATTTTTAACAAATAGAATGAAATAAAATTATATAATCTATTTTCATTATATAATAATATTAAATTATCATATTTCACATATTTTTATTAAACCAATTCTATATACATTTCATGTAATTCATTTTTGAATCACATCACTTCATGAGGCTGTAGTAAAATGTAAACACAAACACCATTAATGTAATCCCAAAAAATCAAAATCATAAAGTTATGTGTGATATAATAATTATATAATCGTAATAATATCATTAAAAAAATACAAATAATATATAAACTATATGTCATTCAATATTCTCACCGATGAATGATAGTAACAGAAGAACGAATGACATCAGTTCACGAGTCAGTAATCTGTCTTACACAAGATCGAATATTGAATAACCCCTTTGATTGATGTGTGTGATGTTTTAGGTCATACCCTTAAAAACATTATTATGTTAAAGATACATAATTTCTTATATAATCATGAAATATAAATAATTGATCATGGTTTAGGATGAAATATATTAAAAATATTTGTTGATGAACATTACCTTTTATTTGGGTATATCATTTAGGTTTCCACAAAAGGACTTTTGTGGTTATCATTGTACCCAATGGAAGAAATATAGGTTGTATGGATGGAAATGGTGAAATAATTTGTGTAATATACAGATTATTTTTCAAAATCTATGAAGATTGGGTAAGGGGGGGTGTCCTTTTTGGGTGGGGGAGAGATCACATATGGAATTTTGTTAAAGAAAGTTAGGTTTAACAATGTTTTCACCCATGAAAATGCTTATATAATGATCCAAATTCGATCTGAGAAGGTATATGGTTGATATATGGCCCAAAAATGGTTTTTGAATAAATATCTTAGTCTTTTTCTCCCAATTTTTATTGTATTTTCCCATGATAAACTTGTTTTCAGCTTAATCCCAATGATCAATTTTAACTAATTTCACTAATCATTATACAAAAAAGAACATTTGGACAAATAAAAAATAAAAAATTAGTATGATTACAAATTTGGTTTAAATTATTCAAAATTCCAATCACATAATTGGTAGACATTAATTGAATATTTTATCTAATAGATGCGATGAGTCAATATGTTTTTTATGTCCACATTTTCAAAATTATAAAATGTTGTTATATATTATTTAAATGGGAAATTAATTCCAATGATATAAATTTGAATTATTTATTTATAATTAAAATAATTTTAATGGAAGAAATGTTTCAAATATAATTTTAATATATAATTAAAAATAAGTGGTAGTTTTCAATTTAAATTCCGTATTTTTACTATTCATAAAAAAGAGATATTTTACTAAAATCCAAATACTCACCCTAATCTATTATTGACATTTATGTTATGACCTAGTTGAATCATAATAGTATCTTGATCTGGTTTTCCATGAGACCCCAGGTTCACCTAAATGTATTCTAGATGTTTCCAACATTCAGTGATGGTCTAATATCATTCATAGGGAGACTATACCTTCATTATTTGAGTAATTAAACAACATAAATAATAAAATAAATGTCATGATATAATAAACATATACATTTGAATCCAAAATCATATGATTTCCAAATCTAGATTAAAGATTAAAAAGTTGAATAGTATAATTATCAATATAAATACATGACCAGTGTTAATATAGAAAAAAAATTAAATAAATAAGAACACTAACAACTCTAAAGTGGGTACCAAATCACAACAACTTCATATAGACCCTACTTTTCCTAACATGACTATTAAATCATTTTAATAAAAAAATAATGGTGTTACATATCAATGATCAAACAGAGTAGTGTCTTATGAAAATTAGTCATGTACATAACATTTACATAATATCACATAATAATTAATTATTTTTCTTTTTCTATATCTTGTTTGTTTATGTAGTGTTATACTTGGTACAAGTAATAACCTCATGGTGTACTTGAATTAATGTGGTGATCTAAAACCCTAGTATAATAATAAATAATAACATGAATATATATAACATGGAAGATAATAATAATTTTCATCACAACATTATCATTGGATCATCATAATCATGATAGGAAGATTTATATTAATTCATGGAATCTATAAATACATAAAATTTACACATCATGTCATAGTGGTCAAATACAACTCATAGTTGAGAACAATGTGAGCATCATGGTCATGTTTGACCTATGTCGATGATCTTAACTTCTTCGTTTTGAATAAATATATCATAATTATAGAATATATTTTAAAACTATCTCATAGGATTTTTCACATTAACTAATTAAAATGATGGATATATAATTAAAGGATCACTATTCCGATCATAATATCTTCATTAACATAAATGGAATATAAAACATATTATAATCCTTGGTATGAATTAACCAATTAATGGGAGTGGTTTTCATTATAATTTCCTAAAAAATACATTAATCAATAAAAATGGGGTCCCAAATTGATAATTAAAAAAAATTAAATTATTCATTACTATCGAGTGAAGACGAAACAATCTCAAGAATATCCAAAATCTATTTTGGAATGAAATGTTCGTTTGAAAAAGCGTTTACATTATTCATAAAACCAAGTTAGAAACATGTATATCACAAAAAGAAAAAAGAAATAAAATGAAATTATATTAATGTAAAACTAAATGTATAGGCAACACTAAAATTATCGATAATGAGGGTGATCCTAAGGAAGCGAAGTAGGGTTTGAGAATCCCAAAACATTTATTCCGGCTAAAGTTTGTCACTTTTCCCCTCATCAATAATAAACATATATTTTTTAATAATAGATCCAAAATTATATAATGGTCATTTATAAAATTAATTTTTCAATTATAAACATTTTATTATATTTCTTAATTTTCATTGAAAGAAATGAAGTGTTCTGATGCCCTTTTTTTGAAATAAAAATTTACACTTTCACATGGATTTTGATATTTTATTCAATTCCATTTATATAATTTTATAATAAATTCTAGAAGAATATAATAAACGATATTAAATCATTATATATTAGATATATATCCTAATTTCTATCCATGAAGCTTGAAAAAATAGTAACGAGAAGAATAAAATAACGAAGAGTTGATAACAAATTACTCTCCTCAAACTAACATCAGTTGTACGACCCTATAAATCAATAGTGACTAGAGTGGGATTTCTCAAAATCACCCATTGGAAATCTATTAGACTTCATAGATTTTATTTTTTTCGATCATGGGATTTGGAATGGGTGAGATGAGTGTATTTCCAAGGTATGGTAGAGGGATAATTTATACATGAGAAGAGGTCTATTTTTTGAATAAAATAATATATCAAATATGAAACATAAAATTGGGATTTTTATTATATAAATCATATTTAAATATAATATAATTATTTTATGAATTTAAATTACCTTTATAACTTGATTTCATTAATTTAGTAAAAATATTATTTTATAGATGGAAAATTTGTTATTTTATGGAATCACTGTTGACTTTTTGCATAGGAAAGATATTTTTTTGATTAGAAATTTAGTTTATTGAATTTAAAGGAATAATATATGAAATTAAAAACTAAATATCCAATAATAATGTTCTATAATGTATTATTCCACCATTACATCATGAATTATGCAATTTAAGAAAAATGGTTATGTGAAAAACTGTATTTGTACTATTCAACCATAAATTATCATATTTCTGAAAATTACCAAAAAAACCCCCAAGGATAATTTTGACATGATGATTTCAATAATTATATTCAAATTATTAATATAAATTTATAAAATATTTAGTTTTATTTTTTTATATAAAATATTTATTTCTATAGAATAAATTAAAATATAGTTTATTTAAAGTGTGCTAATATTTTGTTTGAATTTCGTAATCATTTAATTAATTTATTTTTCATTATAAAAATTATACTTGCATAAATTATTCATGATATATTTTAGTTTTATTAAAATTTATTATTTGAGGTAATATTACTATTCCAATGTTTAGGTATTTATTCCCAATGACCACATTACTATTCCCAATGGTCAGATTTTTTTTTTCAAAAAGTGACATTACTAGCTACATATAATTCTCTAGTATTTCAGTAAATATTATAATCAATATCATTCATGGTTATATATTTATGTAATGATGCTTGGATTACTAATATTTTTTCACGACCCCTTCCCCACAAGGTGTACCCCTCCTAGGCCTGTAATTTGAGATGGGATATAGTGACCCCCCCTGCCCGAGTCCCTTCTCCAGTAGACCCCAAGATGGCGTCTTAGCACTAAGGGTATAGTAACCACAAAAATTAGAGGTATTACCCTCAAATGAACACATGTGAAATAGAGATATAATAATAATAATACCAACCAACTACAAAATATAATACATTGTAAATGAAACCCCAAGTCCACATATGTAATGTCATGCACAAATACGTCAACTGAAATGAAAAACTCCAAGTACGAAATGAAAGTAAAAAATAGTAGTGACCCTGAATACTGAAAAGCTCCTGAAACCCTAATATTGTAATAAAAAGATTGATCTACAACATACTCTATGTTACATAAAAAATATTTTATAGACACTTAGAGTGAGTATCATAGTAAACTTAGTAAGATCCTCCCGGAAGCCTCTCGGGAAAAAGTAAGGAAAGCATGCCAAAATAGAGTGAAAAAAAAAACACAAATGTACTCATCAAAAATATAGGTATACTATGTAACTAGCCACATCAATTCTACTGTCACCATGGATCACCTACCGGATTATGTAATATAATAATGAAATATCATGGGTACCCCGCTATAACTTCCCCTTAGGTTTGCTAATTTTCCCCAATGTCCCACGTCCTAATCCATCCCTCCACAAAAAGACTGACCCAAAGAAACATGGGATAACACTAAAACCTGAACCTCATGGAACAAAATTCATTCCCTTTAACACCTAGGTGAAGTACCTCACCATCCACACAGCAAAAAATGTAACCAGGTTTTTTTAGAGCCACCACAGCCTACATAACATCTATCATACGTCATGTATTACACCTCAAGCGATTGTAGACCATACGCTATGTAATGATCCTCAAGACACCACAAATTATACATTTTATACCTATAGTAGCCCGATGGAATCTATATATGGAATATATGTGTTCAAAATAAACCCAAGCCATTATAGCCCTCTACATGAATATATGGGGAAAACTAACCGTTTTTCCTATCATAACCAGTAACTATAAAGAAAAGATAGTGGGGCCAAATGGGGTAGTCATTTATCCATCCTTCCACTCAAATGATTGGGAAAACACCCCGATGGTATAGAATCTTAGGGGTGTCAGTTTTCATAAATGAAGGGTGTACTAGAGTATAGAAACACAAAAAGAATAGAATATTTTATAGCTCCCAACCCCACTATAGGAATGACATATTATTTGGCATAAATGTAACTAACGTCTCTTGAGATTATAGATGCCACAACGAATAATAGGTATACTACGAGTACACAACCACTAAAAGAGCTACATTAAATTACTTTTCCCCTTTTATCATTTTTTATATTAATTAATTCTTTAAACATTAATTATACATTATTAATTCCAAATTACATTTCATTACCAGGACACCCAAAGTCCACTATTCTATTAAATTGAAACCTTGGGATTGCATACCAGTAATATCTAACCCCATGGGTTAACATCATTTATCCAATCATTTATTATGAAATATTATTACATTCCATAATACCAGGAAATCTAGAAATGAAAAACCTGAATACCCAACACAAGAGGCTCAGCACTGTGAGTAGATGGGTTACCCATTGAGTCTTGATAACCAATAGTAGAAACATAAAACTATCCATATTTGAGAATATAAATAAAGAAGGAAATTGGCCTACCCCATGCATCTTCGTATCTTTTATAAGGTGGGTAAGCAAACCATCTACATTGGGTAGTAGGAAAAGAAATTTAGATAAACATAAAATAGATTCATTATGTAACCACATTAAAAAATGTAGATAATCCAATGTTTAACCTGTTTCATCTCCTCTAGTTTTCTCCTCGACACCCCAAAACATAATCTAATTCATCTCACAACTCTATTCATGAACTTCTGCCACATCCACTAGGCCTCCCTACCCCAACATCTCACCACCAAAATCTAGGATCACACCACATCACAAGAAGCAAGAAACAACATTGAAATATAATATTGTCCCAAATGCATGCATATTTTCATCACACATAATGAGCTCTCACAACTCAATGAATAATTCTCTTCGCCTTTAAGAGAAAGAGGGTAACTCATTACCCTATGAGGCATTATCTATTATCAAAAGAACAGTTCATTGATCATTGTTGAATTAACTGGATCATTATAAGTAGGTACCAATAATGGAAAACTATAAATAATTATATAATAGCTAATAAAATTAATTAAACAAATAATTTGACATGCCTTTATACAAAAATAACCAACATTCTTTTGGTTTAACAACCAAATAAAAAGGGCATGACCATCTTCATCAATTTGATTAACAACAAATTACAACAACAAAAACCAGATTCATTTTCATGCATCCTTATCTTTAAAAATTTTAATATCAAGTAATTATTACTTTAAATTATATACCAGTTTCATCAAGAACAACAAGAAAACCAAAAAAGCATAGATATTACAGTAGTTATCAAATAAAGTGGAAAACTATTATCACAATCCAAAGAAACAACATGCGATCAAACCAATTATTTTAGTCCAGTTTAAGTATTTAATTATGGTAATTTCATTATGATCAATAAGGAAAAACATCTTAACACTACTGTTTCATGTAAAATAATTGAAAATGAATGAATCCCCTGACTTGAATGGTTTCTTAAGTTATTCTCTCAGGAACAGATCAATGAAATGGATCATGATCTCCTTCTCCACAACAACTGCATCCCTATGAGGATGTCGCGGTAGAAGCACATCAACAAAAACAAAAATCAACACCATTAGAACCATGGAGATCAAAACACATAACATGGAAATGAGAAATGAGATAAAACAGATCGAAGAAATCCAAATAACAAAGGAAGGCCATGCCTCGAATTAATAATGGATTGAAGATCGAAGTGGTGAACTGATCCGGGATGAATGAATCCCAAAATGTTAAAGAGTGAGGAGTCTATTCCATATGGGTTATTTATGGCGTGCAATCAAGCTTTAGGGTTTGAAAAAACCATGTGGCTGGTTTTCTTTAAAAACACAGAGTGGTAGGTCAGAACATGAGGTGTACCTCTTCGTCATAGTGTGTACCACCTCAAGGCGACTTACGAAAAAAAATGCATCACCTAGAATCTTTTATTATTTTTTTGAAACCATAATTGTACACATCGTGTACCCCATGGTAATGTTAGGTTGGCCATTTTTTCCATATCCTCTGGACTGAACTCTTCTAGATTCCTCTGATCATTCTCCAAGCACCTCTGTCTTTGAAAAAACACAAATGGTATATCGATGTCGTTCCATGACCTTGCATAATATATCACTCAAAAAATTATCATCCTCCGTAATCCAAACCAAACTCAAGATGAATCCAAAAAGGGGTTTTCTGAACAACAACCCCGTAAGATACCTCTCAAGGCATTCACCACCATAGGTGATCAACCACATCAAAAGAAAATGTGACACCTCGCAACAACCACAAATATATCGTAAAGTATCACTTAGGGGGATACCCTCAAATAGTGATATCCACAATACGAAATAGAATGAGCCCATGTCATATACTAGAAATGTATAAAACCAAAAAATGAACATCGTTACAAAAAAGAGCTAAACATCAAACAACTTGGGATAAAAAGCACATATCTGCAAATCACATTCCCATGTACTCTCCTCCACACCACTATGCCACCAAAAGACATGAGAAAAGGGAATACAATTCATGTGAAACACATTCTCAATGTGGTCTTGGATCTCCATATGTCGCTCCTCAAAAGTTGCATCGTCATCAACATCGATCTATCCCCAATCGATGACTTGAGAGTCATCAGGAAGATAATGACAGAACTGTGACACATGATAAACATCATGTATTCGTCTCATTTGTGTGGGAAATGTTACGCAATATTCCATGACACCCACATTATCCAACACATAGAATGTCCCACCAAATAGGGGAGACAACTTACTCCCACGACCAAACCTTCTCTACACATGATTTGGAGTCACCTTCTGAAATAAGTGATCCCAAAAATAAGACTCCAATGGTCTTATTCTTTGATCATCAAATGATTTTTGAAGATCATGCACTGTCTATGTTCTCTGTAGATTCACTTAAACCGTATCTGTAGTATTTTGTACCGGTTATGGCCTGAGAATTTCTAACTCTGTACCACTAGTACAACACAATGGAGAATGGAATGTTTGGACATAAAAGTCTTCTAACGGTGCCTTAGTGATGGTTGAGTGAAAACTGTTGTTGTATGTGACCTCCACCAAGGGTAATTGTGTCATCCACGAACCTCCAAAATATGTGACACAAGAACACAACATGCCTTTATGAGACTGAATAGTCCGCTCTATCTGACCGTCTGTCTGTAGATAAAAATTAGTGCTACGGAATTGCTTAGTACTGGAATAATTCTAGAGACCCATCCACACCCTTGTGGTAAAACAAGGATCTCGATCGAAAATGATTGTCCTCGGGACTCTGTGGAGTCTCACCACCTTCTCCTGAGACTACATCAACAAAAAGTTCAATGAGCTAGATTCCTTTTTTTTTCTGTGAAGTGGGATGGTTTTTTAAATGATACACTACCACCAATATAATGTCATGACCTCCATGAGATTGAGGAAAACTAGTTAAAATATCATCGAGATGTCCTCCCACTTTCCACCGAAGAACATATAATGGCTGGAGAAAACCAATGGGTACACTTTGCTTTTCATTTACATTATCAGAAAACAAACCATGAGACAGAAACTCCACAACTGCATGCTTCATCCCAGGCCACCAAAACTGACTCCTCAAGGATTAGAACATCATTGTAACACCATGATGTACCAATAATGGAGAACTATTGTACTCTCTAATAACTTTCTCAGGGATTTTAAAATGAACAAAAATCATTCCCTGATACACCCCTCAGTGTTGTTCATCCTCGACCAACCATTTAGAGCCTCTCCACAAACAACTCTATTTTCCAAACCACCACCTCTAGATACTCCAACCTAGACACTTACACATTCTACACCAGAGATGACTGCACCATCATCTAAAAAATACAACCTTTTCCCCCAACATCTCCCATATAGAGATATGATGATAAAATTTCTCCCATTACTTTGCATGAATCACCGAATTCACTCAAAACATCACTACATGACTTTCATCTTGGTGCATTAGCTACAACATTCCTTTCTCAAGGTGTATATGAGATTTTAAGGTAATATTCGGGTAAGAAACTCATTCACCGATGCTTCCGCATGTTCAATTCATGCTGGTATAAAACAAAAACCATGTACTTACGATCAGTGAAAACCAAAAAGCGCATTCCATTGAGGTAGTGTCGCCCCACCATTAGAGATAACACCACGACTGCCAACTCAATATCATAGGTAGCATATTTATGTATGGGGGACACAACTGTTGATACCCATATGAAATGATCGACCACTACTACATCAGAACATATCTTAACCACAACTACAAAACATTATAGAATACATCAAACTGAACTCCCTTTCCTTGACAAAAAATTACTGGACTACATACCAACCTCTCCTTCAGATACTCTAATGCTTCCTGACACTAATCAATCCACACAAACACTAGATACATCCCTATCAATGCTGGTAGAGGAGTCTAACCTGAGAGACATTGGCTACAAAACTCCTGTAGTAGCCTGAAACACCAAGGTAACTTCTCACCTCTTGCACATTCTTGGGGTATTCCCATTACACAACTACATATATCATTGACGGATCCATGACAACTCCATCTTGGGACACCTCATTCCCCAGTAAAATTATTTCTCGGTCCTAAAACTCACACTTCAACAACTTCCCAAACAAATTTTGTCGATGATGAACTCACAAAAAGTTGTCCAGATGCTTTGAATGCTCCTCCCCAAATGTTGAGTATACAAGGATTGCATCAATGAAGACCACCATAAACATATCTAGGAACTCAAAAAACACAACATTCATCAATCCCATGAACTAATATGGATCATTTGTCACACTAGATGACATTTCAACCAACTCATAATGCCCATGATGACAAAATGAAGATGTCTTCAGGATATCTTCATCCCTCACATGCATCTGATGATATGATGACCACTAATAAATCCTCAAGAACCAACTTGAACCCTTGAGTTGGTTGAAAAAATGTTCAATCCGTAGAATTGGATAGATATTCATCACTATCAAGTTGTTTAAGATATGAAAATCAACAGACACTGCAAACTTCCATCATCATTCTTCACTACCAAAAATAGTGCACCCCATAGTTACACACTCTTCCGAAAAAATGCATTATAAAACATTGTTGATCTATACACACAGCTCTTGTAGCTCATAAGGGTCCAACCTATACATGTACATAGAGATATGAGATTCTCCTGGATATAGATTTATCCAAAACTCAATATGTCATCGAGGAGGTAATGCTAAAACCTCTTCTGAAAAGATAGTAGGGTACTTTTCTATAACCCTTGTAAATTCCAACTAATTAACCTTTAATGAAAATAAATCACCTCGTAAATAATGGATAATAAGGATGGAACATGCCTTTGACCCATCTGAGGGTCTCTATAGCCAGAAAACAATAATGGCTCTCCATTAGCATCAAAGATCACAACACGCCTCCTGAAACAATCCATAATATCCTACACTCAATAGAACAAACCCATTCAAAGGATGAAATTGTATGGTTGTATGTGTAAACATATGAAATCTCCATTGGAGAAGTGATTCCCCAATACTATATCAGATTATTTATATACATCAAACAAGTCAGCTCGACCTCTAACTGAAATAGTCAACTCCAAGGGAACTTGAAGCCTCTCAACCTCAAGTCCAAAAACATGGTCAAGGGAAGGTGATATGAAGGACTACTTATTTCTTAAATCAAATAAACATATAAAAATTAAATTACAAGAAAATGTACCTTGAATGCTGAATGGATTTCCTGGTGATAGAAATTACAAACCATGAAGATAACCATGATCTCCTCCATGGATTCTTTGACCTTGATAATAACCCCCACCATGGCCACAAACTGCACTATAAGGTTGGGGAGTGTCGCAGTTTTTTCCTTTGCCTGCACCATCTTCTCTCTACAAATCCAAGACAGTTCAACCTGATGTTGCTGGCTCAGCTGGAATTGCCTCAATAGTGGAACAGGAAGGACAACACCTGGTATAATAAGATTGCTATTAATGGTTTAGCACTCTCACTACATATATCCTCGTCCTAATAAGTAAAAAATGCTCACAATCCATTGGCATAGTCCCAAGAGCCTCGACTGCTAGAAAAACGAGATGTTGAGTGCTAGTACCTACCCCCAGCAAAAGAGAATCACTTATACCCTATGAAACGGGGAACCATAGACCATAACTATACTTCCTGACGAATCTTGACCACTCCCCTCTTGTAAAGATCTAGTTCTAGTTAACATCCTCCCGATGACATCTGCCCTCGCCATAACCTCATGATATGTCTTCATTATAAATAGAGAGACTTGGAACTGGATATCTAAATGGAAGGATTCCTAAAATTTCATTGATCTTCCATATTCATATGGAAACAGGTCTAAAGCATATCGTAAAATGTTCCTAAAAATGGATTTCAAACTATTGCACAATGGATCTAACCTATGGAATGGTAAGTATATCCTAGCAGTTGTATTCCATCATGGATGAAGAAAAAATCAACTCAAGAATTTTCTCAAAACTCCTCCCATGAGATCTCCAACTCCTTACAATCCCCAAGGAACAAGAACCACCAATACCTCACTCCACCACACAACATCATCACAACCAATGATACCATGTAATTATTCCGAGCACAAATCGAACTAAAGGATATCATAACCTCCTCTAAGTAGTATTTCATGACTACATTTGAATCGTAGCCATATTACTTTTGCACACAATTGTGACGAAACTCTACGAGTGTCCTCCTACAAGTTTCATTATTATCAACCTCTACCATGTGGAGATATATTAACAAAACATTCAAGACATCTTCTACCCATATCGGATGAGGAGACTATCCTGGAGAAATTCCTACAATATAACAACAAGTTAGAGCTCCTTACCCTAGAATATAGAAACACAAAATTAATTAATTAATTATTTTCTTTTATTGATTTTAGTTTTTCCTATCCCAAATGTCTGCACATTTAAATATTTTAATAAATAAGAATGATTCATGATCCTTTCCTTGGTCTATACCCTGCAAAAATTATCTCCCCATTTCTTAGTCATTGTAAACTTAATGTTTCGTGCATATTATCATAGGGGGCCCTAAACACCTATGTCTTAGGCATTATCCATTTTTATATCACTTGCTAAACTTCTCTGCACCATCTCCCTAAAAACAAATATATCCTCACATATGCCTAACTCCAAACACCATCTTATCCCTTAAACACCCTCTGGTACCACTCTATCCCGACCCCTCCCCATATGTTGTACTCCTCTATGGTCTCCAATGTGAAATGGGATAGATAGTAACCCCCCGATTCCCACATCTAGTAGGCCCCAGGTTAGAGACTACCACATAGGGTATAGTAACCACACAAATGGGAGTCATTTCCCTCTAACGGAACACATTGTAAAGAGAGAGATAAGACAGACACCAATGAACTCCAAATCATTCTAAAATATAAAAGAAATAACCATGTACACATAGATATTTTCATGAAAAGCAACTACAACTAAAACTGAAAATTACAACTACAAAAATAAAATAAAAAATACAGAGAACACGAACCCTAAATAGATCATGTAACCCTAAGATTGCAAGGACTAGAATGATATCTATCTAGCTCTATTAGACCTGAAAAAAACTTTATATATACAGAAGGTGATTATAACAATATAATCAACCTGATCCTCCTCAGATCCTCTTGTTCAAAAGAAAACAATGCATGTTAAAACAATGTGAATAACAAGTTAAACTAACTCGTCACCTTAACAGGTATAAAATATTCATATACTCACCATTGATACTCTCACCATGTATCACATAGATGACTATATAATATAAAAAATATAATGGGTACCAAGCAACCACTTCCCTGCTTGGATTCCACTATTCCCCAATGTCGCATATCCTAATCCATCTCTCTCCAAAAACGTCGGCCCACAGACACCTGGGAATGAACTACCACATGCACATTTTGCAACATAAATATCTCCCAAAGAAACATAGGCGAAGCACCACACCATCCACACAACCACAAATTTAACCAAGTCATCTTTGGGATCCACCATAGTACATATAACGTGAATCATACATTGGGTATTACGCCTCAAACCATTATAGCCCATACACTGATTCAGGATCCTCAAGACACCATACACTATACATGTTATACATCTAGTAAAACAAACGAAAATATTTGTGGAATATATGATTTTCGAATAACAACAAGTCAATACATCCCTCTACAACCATATATGGGGAAAACTGACAATTGTGCCTACCCACACAAATAACTATAAAGAGAAGAGAGTGATTCCAAAGGGGGTAGTCAGCCATTCATCATCCCCTTAAAATGAATGAGAACCCCCCCCCCCCCCCTCCCAGAGCTCATAATCCTTGGGGTGAATGTTTTCCTAATTGACGGGTGAAGTAGTGTATAGAAACACAAAAAGTACAGAATATATTTAACCTCACAATAACACTATGGGCATAACCTAGATTTAGAATCAAATACAAATAACATCTCCCAGGCTCCCAGCTTCCACTTTTAAGACAAGGTATCCTATAAGAAAAAAATAATTTGAATATCTACATTATAATACTTTACGACTTTTTCTGATTTTTTCTTTGCATTAATCAATATTATTAAACAATTATTAACCATTATTATTTCCACATTACTTTTCATTAGCATCACACCAATGTCAATTGTTCATTTAAATTTCAACCTTAGCATTGATTTGTAGCTACCTCCAACCCCATGGGTTAAGATCAGTTATCAAAACATTTATTAACATCCTTATTACCTTCCATAATTCACAAAATTCAAGAAAATCAAGGATCAGCTACCAAACGGAAGGAAAACAACATGGTGATTATATGGGATACATGTTGAGTCTTTTCAACATACAGAAGGAGAATAAAACTATCCATCCATGATAATTTAAAAACAGAAAAAACGTAGCATACCCCACATGTCTTCGTCTATTTTGAATGGAGGGTAAGATCAACTAGCATCCTTGGCCAGTGGGGAAAGTAAACTAGATAAACAAAAAAGAGATTCAATAAGAAACCACATTCACAGTAGTTGGTAAACCCAACTTCATCCTACTTCATCACCTCATTTGTCCTCTAGGACACCATCCTACAAAAACCAATGCATATTTCCACTCTATGAATAAACTACTACTATAACCACTGGACATCCCTACCCCCACATCTCACAATATCCATCCCATATCATACCACATCACAAAAACACATGAAACAATAAGTAAACTGGGATATTGGACCTAAATAAGGAATTCATTATTGACATGAAACAAGCTCTCATACCTCCAAGCATAAGTCTCATGGACATTACAAGCAAGTGTGTATCTTAGAACACTACGAGGCATTATCTTTTATAAAAAAAATAGTTCTTTAATCCATATTAAATTCCCCAGTTCAATATTAATCTGTTCTAACAATGCAAACCCTTAGAATATAGTTATCAAAACTGTCAGAAATTATTTAAGAAATTAATTTTACAATTCTTAATAAAAATAAAAATCATGCATCAGGTTTAACAGCCAACTGGAATAGTAATGCACATCTGTATCTAATTGATTAACATCAAATTACAAAAACAAATAAAATCAGATTCATTTACAATATTATTTATCTTTATCAATTTAATTATAAATTAATTCCGAATTTCTGTTCATTATCGATGTCTTCTACAACAACATGCTAACAAGTAAAGCATAGATATCACACTATCTAGAAAATCAAGAGGAAAATAGTAATTATGGTGTAATGAAACTACATGTCATCCAACCTATTCTTTTAGTCTAGTTCTAGTTATTATTTTGGTCAATTCCATTGCGATGGAGAAGGATAAAGCATTCTAAATATATAGTTTCACATAATGAAAAAGAAAATAAATGAATCGAAATCCTCAAAAAATTTCTAATGTTTTTCACTCAAGAACAGATCATGATCGCCTTCCCCTCAAAAATGGTATCACCTAAGGATGTTATGACACAAATTCATCAATAACATCCAAAATAAATTCCCATAGAACCATGGAGTTCAAATGAAAGTGCATGGAAATGAGTAATGGGACAAAATGAATCGAAGAAAACTAATGAACAGAGGTAGATCACACCTTAGATTGAAGAAGGATCAATGAATGAAGCGAGGAACTAATCTGGAGGATGGAATCCCCAATCAATTAAGAAGGAGTAGTCTGGGAAAACTTGGGTCAAGAGGGGGTGTGCTCAATCCATTCAGTTTAAAAAACCCAAGAGGCTGAGTGTCATTAAAAAAATAGAGTCGATGTGTAGTACACAACGACTACCTTCACATCACGTCATGTAACACCATTAGGAAACCTATACCAAAAAATTTGCTTCATGAGTCAATTGATTTATTTTTCTGAAAACCAAACGATACATGTCGTGTACCACTTGGTCATATCAAGTAGCCCCAAGTTTCCAACATCTCGTGACCGGACTCCTCCATACAAACTTTGAGCCCTCTCCAAGAACCATAGTATTCGAAGAAACCCAATGGTTTAGTCCATGTGGATCCATATTCTTACATATTTTGTTCCTTTTCTATAGTTTTGTATTTTGGGAGATGATTTTTCTAGATTGTTTTGATCCATATTTTCACATATGGGTTTCTATATATTATATTCTGCGAACATGTGATTTTTTTAAAATTTTATTTCTTTTCATTTCTGATAAATGTAACCATATTATTGAATTATAAAATATCATTTTCCCAATAATTTCTATGAGTATAATATTTTACGAAAAAAACTTATTCAGGTAACACAATTTCCTGAAAATGTCTGATCCTTATATCTTTCATTTATAGGTGTTTCAGCCCAAAATTTTTCATCTCGTATTATCATTAGAATATAGGTGAGTGTACATTTATCTAATTTTTACATCTATTTCCATGGATCCATCTTCATACTTATGGTTCCTCTAAAACATATTGAAAATTTGAGTTGATTATTCCATATAACATTGTCTCTACATGAAGTAATTTTTACCAGATATACTTCATGTAGGATGTCCTTCTCTGGTTATACCAACTGTGGATTTAGTAAATTTTAGGGATCAGATATTTACTTATTAATAGTGATACATTGAACAATTCATGAACATCATCCATGCATTATACTATAGAAATATGAGAGTACACTACTCCTACGTGATCAAGGATCAAAATCGGGCTAATATACGTTTTTTCTAATCTACCAATTCATTATCAACAACATGAATATCATACATGGTGATATTAAATGGAAAAATATCTCTACAATATAATACATTAGGTTATCTATACATTTTCATCCTTGACTTTGATTCTGACCCTAAGCATCTTTAATATGTTTTTGGATGGCTTGATACTTCTCTATCACCCCCTAAAAATGATCATGTCCATGTAGATTTATTTCACTATCTTCATAAAAATATGATGGATTTCTACATCTATTCACATATAAATCTTTATATAGAAACATTTTAATAATAGATTGGATATTTTTATTATATGAGAACACAAAAAATTGGATATTTTGATCCCATCCCTCATTAAATCCCACTAAATAGGAAATTAGCATCAACTCAAACATCTAAATAGTCTATTAAGATTTGCCTTTAGTTTGGTGGTGATAGTTCATGATAAATTTCATTTTAAAACTAAAATTACATTTAATATTTCTATAGAATTTAGTGGTGATCATTGAATCGTGATCTAAGGAAATTAAAATCGGTACGCCATGCCGCCTCACCAATTCCTTCACATACTTCCTCCAGGTTTTCAAAGGATAAAATTTCACTTATAAGAGTAATTCGGAATTTTGTAGTGAGATGATCCACCAAAACACGTTTCGCATTATCTTGTTTGGATTTACATGTGAGGCCAGTGACAAAATAACTAGGTAAATTCTCCCTTTTCCATAATAGTATAGCTAATGGTTCATCACCCCTTTAGAGATTTTTCAATATTCATTAACATGTAGACATACCAAACTCCTTGATACATACTCAACAATATCCTTCATTAGGTTATCCCACAATAAGTTTCATTGAAGATCATGAATCATTATAGCTCTTTCAATATGGATGGGGAAATATGAGCTTTGTGGATTATCCAATAGATCCATTTTTATTTAATGTGATAATTGAAGTAAAATACTCCTCTAAAACTGAATTAGACGATCATAATTTATTTGTAACTCTTGTAACATCCATTCCTTAACTACATTTACCGTATTTTTTTCTCCAGATCATAGAGATGTTCCTTATTGTTTTTATCTTTGATGTGGTCTTGGGAAATAATTTTACAACGGTAGGTTGTATTCTCCTCCATTATGATTTATTGATCCACCCTTTTCATTTCCATGATGATACAGTCCTTCACAACCAACAGCTTGGATAGAATAGCTGGTTATCTTCTTCTATGGGAATTAATGGACTTGTTCTCCTTTCCTGTATGATATTGAATAGAGAAATCATTGTCCTTGATTATCTATATCCACCCCATTGAATCATGTTTTTTTCCTTACATGTGAATATATAATTTAGAAACTTTAGGAATTCATGGTCAGTATATATACCACACTACTCAACATAAAGATATTTTTTCTGAATAATTAGATAGAATATTAGTGATTCTTATTTCAAACATGCGATTGGTAGTTTTAATCATCGATCATCATCTATTTAGTATTGTATGTTATCACTTTATCATTCTGCATGAACACACAACCCAATCATTTATTTTAAGAATCGTTGTATATTAAATAACCTTCTGCATTTGTTGGTAGATTTATTATAGTAAAATTATTATTCACTTCATGAGATCCTAAAATATTTCTTCACATTATTATCCTCAGACATTCTTTAACTCATTTTAAGATAAATTTATTAGAGGGACAAAAAATCATGAGTAATTTATCAAAAAACGTTTATTATGTTGATAAAATCCAAGAAAACTATAAAATCCCATGTAATGAGTTGGTTTAGGACATTACTCAATTCAATTTGACATTGAAGGGTCTAATAAAATTCACTCAATTGTGAGCATGTTAAACATTAATGAATATAGTTACATCTATAAGTCACGCATGCTGAACATAGTGTATATTTTATCCTTCCATAATTTATCTATCACAATCCTTCTCTTTTTTTCATGTTCCACCATTATATTGGAGAAAATATAAACATCATCCATAAAAACTACTAAAACAATTTCATGATGGTCTCTAAAACTATATTCATAAAATACATGATGAATTAAATGGAATTAGTGTAACTGAAGGGAATAAAAATGAACTCCTAGTTACTATATATTTTATGAAAACCAGTCTTATTAATATATTCATGTATCACATTTATTTGACTATAATAAGAACAAAGATCTCGATTTGATATGTACTGAGATCCTCATAGCTGAAAAAACATGTCATCAATCACTGGATGATGATATATTTTCTTTATCATGATCTTTTTTAGATCCTAATTATCAATATATATTTGTATGCATCAATCCTTACTCTTTAAAAATAGAACTGGCACACCTCATGATGATACACTAGGGTGTATGAACCCATTTTCCAAATTCTATTGCAGCTACTTATTTAAATCCTCCAGTTCGATTACGACCATCATGTATGTGTATTATTATATTGGTGTTTCTCTAGATATTAGATCTATTGGGAAATCTACCACATGATAAAGTGGAATATATCATTTGTATATACAGCAATGTATTCTCTAATAATTGAAATTCTATCCAGGTTGATACCTTCCTTTGACTCACCCATTTGAGTTTGGAATGCATATCCACAATGTATCAACAACCATACCATTGATTTATTTTCCAATAAAGGGACCTCATCTTCCTTAAATATGAATCAGAGCATTTAATGGTTTAGAATATGAAGGGATGTTACATTTTCTAGATAGTCGAAGAATTATCTATACAGTGAGATCCAATAAACGACCATTATAGAGTTTAATTCTGTCAATGTAATTATTATGATATTTGTTAGATGAATCATCCCCGATTCACCAATAAGAGAAGATTCCAATACACAGGTTTCATCGATTTCACCACTAGGTGTTTTTTGAATTTTCTATACTTAATGGTATTAGGTCTTTGATTAAATTGTAATAAAAAACATTCAGGATTTGATGGAATGAATATAACTAGAATCAAATAATATTTATTTTATTTTTTGATTGAATGGAAAGCATACCATTTAGGACATCAGTTTCTTTCTCCACTTCAATAGTAGTGATGGAATAATATATCCCATTCTCATTTTTGTTTGGTGGATACTGACATTGATTATGCTCAAGGACTCGATATTTATTGCAATGCCTTTAACAGTGCCCTTACTCCATATATAAGAAGCATTGAACTATAGGTCCTTCATTTTTATGTTACTTTAACTCCATCATTATGTTGTCTAGATTCTTTAAACTCTATGTCATTGATTATCTTGATGACATTCTCTCTTGATATTGAATTATTTCCCCAATCCATTGAGACAATCAGACTGACGACTCTTCCACAATTTTGACATGTGATTATATAGATCCCCTTTACAAATTTTTCATTTCACCCACCATCATGATACACCATTATTCTCTTTATATGTTTATAAACAATTATCCATTATTTTATGAACATCTCTACTTTATGGTTACTTTAAACCAACTATTCATAACTCTAAAAGTATCAGATATATAGATCCTTCAAAAGTGGTGGTTTGAAACAACTAAGGATTCAATAATGTTTTCTATCATTATTAATAATTAATCCTTATTCATATCTTGCATGAATTTTGATGTTTTCCTCATATCCCATGACAGGTTCACCTTCCCATTACGTAATCTCTATGAATAATCACTTCATATTTAAGTGATGAGTTCGAGGGAAATACATCCTATGATATATTATCTTAAATTATTCACACTCCAAATCTTATATCTCATCTTTTGTATTTACATTCATCACAAACTACCATCATTTATAATCTTCTCTTATTAAATAATATAAAATATGTTTCACTACTAATTCTCAGATCATTAGAACATAGGAAGTTTCTTCTCCATTTAGATGACCCACTTTTCTGTGACAAGTGGTTGAGAAAATAAACAAAAAATTGTTGTTCATTGAAATATAAATGACTAAATGTCTTGTTAAACCATGTTGTGTTAAGGAAAAACTTCCACATGACTCAGGTAATTATTCATATAATGATATATCTGGGTAAAACATTCCATAATATTATGAAATCCTCCTCCAACAGAGTTGGGGAAGTCATTAAAATAATAATTTCATTTTCATTCACATGGATTGTTGTCCTTTTTTCTACTGGTTCTCACAAATTTATAAAATTTAAAAAGTTTAAATAAAATTTAAGTCATAAAATCCTGAATAAATAATATATTCTTTTTCAAAGTTATCTTTACAGTCATATCATATGGTATCCATTCAATAATATTCTTTTTATATAATGTTTCTAGATGTATAGATACACATATTCTTATCCTAAAAACATTCACTAATTCTTTCTAATCATAATTCCAAAAATAAATAAACCAGTGTACTATTCTAACAATAGTGAACCTATTTTTATTATATGACTATTACATCATTTTAATGATAAATAACATAATAGAGATACAAATCAGGGATCAAAAAATATAGTGACTTGTGAAAATTAGGATTATGCTTAATTTTTACAAAATAAGACATAATATTTATTTAATTCTTTATTCATTACATTCGTAGTGGCTATAGTATTCTCCTTATTAAAATAAATCACCAAAGAAAACATATCAAAAGAAAAGGTGAGCTAAAAACCCTAGTATGAGAATAAATAAGGATGTGAATCAATATAACATACGTGAGTATAATCTTCATCAACATAACACAAAAATAAAATCATAATCAAGATAGCAAGTATTATATAATGTATAGGAATGTGTATATGAAAAAAAAATGAAGCAACCTAAAATTGTGTTCAAATTCCACCAAAGGTTGTGAACAAAGATAGCATCATGGTCACACATAACGTATGTACATAATCATGACACAATCATTTTGAAAAAAACTATCATCAAGTTCATGGATATTTCATATTATCTCATCATATTCATCAAATTACCCAATGCATTTGAGGGCCATATAATTCCGGTCCCACCTCACACGCCAAAATATTTATATTACCATGCATGCCACATAGAACATATTACAATCATGGTCGTGAATTAACACATGTCAATGAATGATTTTTGTATAAGTTTCATAATGAATAAATTAATTAAAATTCATTAGTCTTCCAAAATGAAAAATGTAAAAATAGAATTTGTAAAATAATAACCATTCAATAGTGAAGAAGAAACAATATCAAGAATATTCAATAAGTTTTTGTAAAAGAGTAATTCTATTTGGAAATCATTATATTTGACATAAAACCATGTTAGAATGCTAAATATCCCCAAAAATAAACATTAAGAATATATAAATTATATTTATGAAAAATTAAATGAATGTAAAACATGAAATATTTTAGTAAGAGGGAAAACCCAAGGAAAACAATTTGTGTTCGAAAATCCCCTTACGATTATTACAGCATACTTTTATCACTTTTTCACCTCATAAATAATTAAAATATGTTTATTGAAAATTTATCCTGATATAAATTATAGTAATTTATAGAAATATTTGTCAATTATAATAATTGTATTATACATCTCAATCTTAGTTGATAAAATTGAATAGTTTTGATAATATCTTTTGCATAAAAATTTCCCATTTTATAATGATTTAACAATTGTAATAAACGAAATTTATACAATATTATAATTAATTTAATAATAATAGATTTCATTGATTTATATATAAATATATATATTTTATAAATCATACATTTATTCTATGAATTTGGTTATTATTATTTTCGTGGAAAGGTCTCCATTGGTGGTTAGATGAACTTTAACTAAATGTTCTTGAAATGTGTTGAAATGGAAGTATATAATTTATGTAATTCATACATATAAGAATTACAGAAGTCTAAAATCAATAATATAATGTAAACATAATTTACAATAAATGTTTTAATATACCTTTTTGAAAGGCAGAGGGAATAATTAAGAATGTGAATAAAAAAAATTGGGATGAGGTAAAAGAGACATAATCTCTCTTCAATGTAGTTTCTTTTGAAAGTCAATATAAATCTATGGTGAATGGAGTTGGATTTCCCTATATTACCCCTATGTATTCTAGGACTACTAATATGGAATATCTGAGAATATGATTGGCTAGGTAATTTGCAGTAGGATTGGTTTTCAAGGAGATGGTAGATGGGTTATATATACTTGAAGAGAGGGGTCTTTTTTGAATAAAAAAATCTATAAAATAATATACCAAAGGGAAAGAATGTAATAATGATATTCAAAATATAAATCGTATATTAATATAATATAATTCATTTTTAACTTTAATTCCACTATATAATTTTTTGTCATTATTTTTTTAAAATGTATGTGGAATGAATGAAAATTGTTATTTTAAGGAAGCACATATGACTTTTGGATTTTGAGGGATTTTATTAGTATTGTAAAATGAGTATATTTTATTTAATGAACCATTTTTGAAATTAAATATACCACGGATAAACATAATGTTATATTATTGATTCTGTCACAATTACATCCTAGATGATATCATTTAAGATACACCATCTATGTGCAAAACTGTATTTTTTAGTATTCACATGAAAATTGGACTATTTCGTAAAATTACCAATAAATAAACCATATATAATTTCAATATGATGAGTTTAAAATTTTTATTAACATTAAAAAACTATATTTCTATAATAGTTTATTATATTTTTAATATAAAAATTTGGATTTTACAAAATAATTTAAATTACATTTTATTAAAAATATGATTATATTATCATTGAATTTTTTAATCATGATAATAATTTATTCTAGAATTATAAATTTTTTATTTTCATAAATTATTGAGGATAAATATAATTTATTTTTAAAATATTTTATTTGAGGTAGAATTACTATTCAAATGGCCATGTGTCTATTCCCAAAGGTCACATTACTATTCAAACATCCACATTACTTCCTATATATGGTACTCTATTGTATAACATGTCAATAAACTAAATTACTCTCATGATTTTATATGTCCATACATTTTCATGATTTAATAATATATATTTTTTCATTTTAATAGTCTTTGTAGTGGGGGTGATGATTCTAGTAGATTGTAGATATCCTTATTTTCCCATTTCATCTAATATAGTTTATATTTCTTCCAACAGTAATGTTGTGAATTTTAATTGGTTTCATTGGTGATTAATGAAATTTTATTTATTAATAAAACAATTTCCATATTGGGTTCCTATATCTTGTATGTGTATAATACAATTATGCACCCATTTATTCAAGAAACAAACTAAAAACCCTTGGTCATTAAACTATTCCCTAATCTATGATCCATCTCAAATTAGACATATTATATAGGACTCATTCCTTTATCTTGTATTGTAAAAATGAATTATATGCTGGTATCGATCTGGAAGCATTTGTAGAGTGTGAGTAAAACTTAGTTGGCTACCCCCAAATACATATAAAATAATATCCAAAAAATAATATTGTATGCACTCTTATAATGACTAAATTTCAAGAAATAATGTATGAAATTTAAATATAGTAAATTATTCATTTTTTTACAACAGAAGCCCTATATTTTCTAATGACACCTAAACCTGAATACATATTTTAGACCTTGTGAGAGTCCAGACAATATCACATTTCTATGGCCATAAATTATCATTTCATTTCATTTCATATTGTGTTAAATTGGGGCCACAATCCATTAACAACTTTTGGGCTCTAGAACACCATGTCCAGCACCCTGTGGGTTTTTGATGTATAATACTACGACCCAGAACTCATTTATCAAACAATCACATAATTGAACTTTGAAGTAATATTATGTGTCCTATACTCATTTATAAAAAAAATCAAAAAAGTAAGCTATTGAAGTACCTTTCCATGACCCACACTAATTTTCAAACAATCACTCATGTGGTCATTTGATGAAGTATTCAGTTTCCGACACTCATTGACCAATATTGTCCATTGAAGCATCATTCCATGTTCCACATTGATTTTTCAATTTACCTCTGTTGGATTTTGAAGCACCTATCCATGCACCACACAAGTTTATCAATGAATCACACAAATCACATATATCACATCCAATATTATTAATAAACATTAATACTTTTTTTCTATATTATACAATGTCGTACTATCATTATTTTTAGTAAAAAATATGTTTATTATATTTAATTCCTTTGAAAAATATAAACAAAAAACATTAAAGGAATTTATATACATTTAACCATATAATTCATTAAATAGATATTTAATTATTTAGTCTAATTAAAAAATCCCAATATTCAATAATAATTCCACAAATTAATTAATTCAATTTATATAATCCTAATATCTCATTAATTAAATAATTAATTCCTTAATTTAATTCCACAATCTCGTTATCCTAAAAATTATTTAACCAATTAATTAATCCAATCCAACAATCCCAGTATCCCATTAATTAATTCACTGAAATAATTAAATTAATTTCGAAAATTTAATTTCCAAACATTCAATATAAATTATATAATTAAATTTATTTATCTAAAATAAAATATTTTTGATTTTAATACTAGACCACCTACCACAAGTTTGATGAAGGATTCTCTCTAATAAAAATCCCAAATTTGAAGTGGAATAAATAGTATCATGATGAAGAATGAGATATGGATCATAACAATAGAAATAAGATAAAATAAATCAAGATCCAATAAACATATATCGAGATCCATCATCCGTAAAAGCACACATCCCTTCAATTTATAAGGCAAATGTGCGAGAGTTAGAGGTAGCCATAGGTGATGATAATACCTTACTATGGGAGGTGAAGATCATCTATCCATGATTTTATTTGCCAGGAACAGAGGTTGAATGGTTTGGGGATCCATCTGGTAGCCTCAAAAAATGATAGATAATAAAATATGTACCAATTGGGTCAATATAGGTTGATGTCCAGGAGGTTTGGGATTTTAAAATCCAATTTTCATATTATTAAAAATAGTGGGCATAGTATCTTTGACAGGGGCGCATGGATTGCAAAAATGTGAACCGTAATTGAAAATCTCTTCTTGGTGGGTTCATCATTACTCCTAATAGAGATAACAATTTGAAAATCATGCACCAACTATGAAATCCTTATCTTCTGTGGATTGCACATTTCTCTTGGGAATGGCCCAAAGTTTGGGAAAATCTCACACCAACTATTCACATCCCCTAATTCATCCAAAATTTGAAAATCTTCTAGAAAAAATCAGAAGGAAAAACCCCAAAAAATTATATATATACTCAAAAATGAAATTTATTAGCTAAATTAAAACGTGATAAATTTCCATAAAATTTCATAATCATGCACTCTCCCAACCTAATTACAGCGCATCCATGATTCATACTCCCATGAATCTCTATGATTCTGAGGTAAAAAGATCAGGGAAAAGGGCACAAACATCCGATTCTCTCTCCCATGTTTCCTACCAAAAATGACAATGATGACACAACATATTAACAATAATTTCAATATTTCCCCAAAACTCTATCTCACTGTGATCCAACACATGTATCGTATGCTCCTCAATGGATGAGTCATTCTCAATCTGATCACCACCCATATAAAAAAATTTAATTCTCTGTGGTGATACTGTAGAATTTGTGACTCATGAAAAATTTCATGCATTAAACTATACATTTGTGGAAGATCCAATAGGTATGGCACCAGACTGATCCTCTCCATAAACTCAAACATTCCAAAAATTACATGTGGTCCATCTTGCACTGTATGTGTATCATGTGGTGAATGAATATAGGAACCACGTTAAGGAATACATGATCACCATTTGTAAACTCTAGGGGTTGTCAATGTCAATAATCGTATTATTTATTCTTAATCAGGTCCATTTCAATATGATTCAAAATTAGATGTACCCAATATGATATATTTTATATGAGGCTCGATCCTAACTACTCTATGTCATCTACCTACTCCCCACAGAGATTTTTTCAGAAAGGCCTACCATACAGTGGTTCATATCGTGACATCTAAATAGCCTCCTAATTAACTATTGTTAGATGTAATGACCCAACCCATGATAAGGATTGTTTCCCAAAGAACCCTTGTCTAACTCTGTAGGCTATGGGTTGTGGCAAGCACTGAATGCATAAATGACTTGCAAAGGCCTTTGCCTATGCACACACACACAAAGACACACATCAAACTCAATGAAAATGTGAAATGATAAATAAATAAAAGACACAACCCTACATTAAATTATAAAAACATTCATGGACCTCTAAACATTATAATGTACAAAAATATAAACAGAAAAGGGCCAAAATACATGCCCAATTAAAAAATGTATCCCAACCTGATGGAAAAATGGAAAAAGTAAAACATCTAAGACGACCTAGATCCTAGATCCCAATTTATGAAAATTATAAATTTTCCAACTACTAGTATCTCTATGGTCTTCTGCCTAAGACATGACACTTGAGGGTAGTGTCGATGCATGGGTGAGTATAATAATACCTAGTAGAATGCCCTTTTAGGGAGAAGGGGTAGTAGTAAGAGATACAACTGAATATGAAAAATGTTTAAAGAATATGGTACAATGGAAGAGTTCCTCTCAAACCAACAATAGAGTGAATATAAACTCATCAAAAAATAAGGATCTCTATATGTTCAGAAGATGAACTTCTCATCGAGTGTTTGATACATATATTTGGAGAGTATACTTATCCATATATGAGATAATAGTCACAGAAAGCATGTGGCATAAACATTGTTTCATCCCCTCCCCTCAATGGACATTAAGAAAAACCCATGGAATGGATACCTATGAAAGATATATATATATATATGTATATATGTATATATATTCCACATCAAAGAAAACCATAAAAGAAAATAATGTACCCCTATTTCATAGCTAATCTAAAAATGATTAGTAGAAAAATTTGTTATAGAGAGTTTATCTATGATGCCCAATAACTAATTTGTCTACCCCAAACACATATCTATACGGGAATAAATTACTATACATTGATAATATCAACATTGGGTAAAAATGACTCCTCTGATGATTTTTACGTTACATCACAAGTACATGTCTTTGTGGTGAATGTGTCCCTCATCCCCATGAGTCCAAAACTATTTAAAAATGTAACGTCCTGACCTAACATACCATTCATCCCGGTAACCAGACCGGTCACCAGATGGCCTCAAGTGCATCTCCCTAAATTCTAGAGGATGTCCACTAGCAGTGACGGCCTAGGTGTGTCCATGGGGAGACTATGCCCTCATTACCAAATTATCACAGTGGAATTACAAACATACAATTATGGAAGAAGGTAACCATTAAACAACACATAGAGAGAAAAAATACATAACAAATAGAATTATATGATATATAGAATAGTTATGTTCAATACAATATAGTACAAGTATACAAAATAACAAAAAGAAACCAATATAAATCCCTTGTTGCATCGCAAGCCTCAGCTTGGTCACGTGCACTCCTTCTCTGAGCAGCAAGTCAAGTACCTATACTAGGGTGTTTTCCCATTCCATTATCTGAAATCATATAATTTTTTTAGGTCTAAAAAAATGACCCAAACAGGGTGTGAGACTAAATCCTAGTAGGCATCCACCAATGATCTGTGCTAATTTATCAGTGAATATATAAAGCAGGCAGTTTAATATGGAAAGCAATAAGCAAGGAAACTAGCTAGACCATCCCAAGCTTGTGCTTTGACATGGAGTCACTTCAATTATTAATTAGATTTATTAATCACTTCATTTATGTGTTCAACCATTCCTTGAAACCATTCCTAGAGTAATCAATTCGTTGACCAGGCATCGTTCAGGGAGAAAATCCACCAACACCCTACCGGCCTGTTCCGGCGAACCTCCTAGGTACCCAACCTCCCTCTAGGTGAGGTATAGTACGTCATATGAGCACATCCCAGGGATCATATAAATAAGATATGGGTATCACCCATGACATATCATGCCCTGTTGAGTCTATCCATGGTGTCTCACATTGAATCCATGATTCAATCGGCATTTCAGAAACAAGTTTCGTATGAGTCCATCCATGGCAACTCACACTGGTTCCATAGTTCACCCATGACTTTGTTTCACATTTTAAGCAGTTCAAAGGAATTTAACTCACATGGGATAGCAATTCAAGAAGTAACATACAAGGGTCAAGGGGAAACATTCCATCCCATACCCGAAACCATTTCAATTATAATTTCATCTTATTGAAATCCCATTCATATTCAATTTCCATTTTTAACAACACACAAGGGAAAGAAAAGGCATGCCTCATAGGAATCATGGGTCAAAATACTTAAAAGATCCATTCAAGGCAACAGAACCATGGGGTGGTTCCTGTCCAAGGTGTACAACCTAACTCAAGCACATACCATCCTATTCAGATTACCTACAACATGCTAGGTAATAAAAGGGTAAAATTCCAGGTTCATGTGAAACCCCAAAAGTGGGCACGTGGTACTCTAGCATATATAAAATACTTAAAAATAGATAAAAGCACGAGACCACCTACCTTAGGCTCTTACTTGATAGCTCGTCCAGTATCAGGCTCTAAATCATCCTAATTTGGAAAAAATTTGAAGATTAGACGAAGAACGAGAAATTAGAACACATGAGCCTTAATCCAATCTGTGTTAGTTATAACCAAAAGAATAGATAAAGATTAAAAAGGAATTGATCACTTACCATTGCAGATCTAACAAGATGAAATTTTTTTTAATCATAGATTAGTTAAAGAAGAAGGATCGAAATCCTTCATAGCCTCATTGTGAACTCTCCAAGGCGCCTCCCCCTTGCTGTCCGGTTGTAGAAGAGGGTAAGATTTCGTTTTTATAAAATTTCATTTATTTGATTAAAAATTAATGAAATATCAATATACAGCATGTCGCACGGTTTACTCGCATGGCCTGGTAAAACCATGCCGACACTGTGCAGACCTTATTGGAAGGCAAGGGGTAACTGCACAGCCACCCCGCATGGTTTCCCCAAACTATGCGCATGCCTTGATCCTGCCTCTACCAATCCTACACCAAGGTGCACAGTTTAACCAGGTTGTGCATAGTGTTGAGTCAATAAGGTTTTCCTTATGACTTTTCCATTTCTTCTTGTTTTGAAAATCACAAACACCTTATCTTTAAGAAAATTGATTTTATAAGAAAAATCATTTTTATAAGGAAAATCGCTTTTATATGGAAAATTACTTTTATAAGGAAAATCGCTTTTATAAGGAAAATTTATTTTATAAGGAAATTTGATTTTATAAGGAAAATTGCTTTTATAAAGAATATAGCTTTTGTAAGAAAAATTATCTTTATCATATTTTCATCCATATATTTCTTAAGTATAAGATTCAGATTCATTTCTATATTCTTAGAATTGTTTGAAACTTTGATATGAAGCATTCTGTTTCAGGATCCGAATTCTGGATGAGAACTGTAATGAAGTTTCACTCCGAATTCCAGATGAGAACTGTAATAATGTTTCATTCTGAATTCCGGATACGAACTCTGTTTATGTTCTACTCCGAATTCAGGATACAAATCCTTATGTAGTTCAACATCAAATTCTCATTACGAATTCTGATGACGAATTCTCATTACGAATTCTAATGACGAATTCTCATTATGAATTCTGATGACGAATTCTCATTATGAATACTGATGACGAATTCTCATTCCGAATTCTCATTCTGAATTCACCTATTAAACTGAATATGATAATCTTTGTTTTATTCACTATGAATTTATTTAGACTCTGAAAATTATTTTTGGTTAGACTCCGAACTTTCATTTTGCTTACGCTTTTATAATTTTTATACTCTTTAATATATTTTTTTACACTCTGAACCTTCATTCCGAATCTTCACTCCGAACTTTTGAGTTAGACTTAAAACGATGTCGTACATTCTGTTACACTTGTTTTGTTGTAAAATGATGTCGTCTATTCTTTTATAAACTAATCGTTGGTTAAGATACACGTGTACAGGTCCCTCCTATTTTTCAGGAAAATATGACCGTTGGAAAGGAGGCCGACCTTGCCTATAAATAGGTGCTCATTTGAAAGAGCTCGATGATAATTGATGAACGTCTTCTTCGACATTGTGCACACATGTTGTTGAATTTATTTATAGAGAGAGAGGCTCTTATTAACTGTCAATGCTTAGTGCGACTCTGAATGTTGGTGATTACATTCGAGGACTTCCGGGGATAAGAAGACAGGGGTTTCCAACACCTTGAAGTTGAGGGCTTCCTTGCTGAGGAAGACAAAGGTGACCAACTACCTTGAAGATAAGGGCTTGCGGGGATAGCAAGACAGAGACTCCAATCATCGTATCGAGTGCTTACCTGGTTTGTGTAAGACAGACTTGCATGAATGTATAAATCAAGGGAACTTTATCCAAGTTTGTTGGATACCCTTCTCTTTGGGTTAAAAGACTTATATCTTGTTACTTGTAGTTTTACTACTTGTTTATTTCTGCTGCATTTTGTATTATAAGGAAAGAATAACTTTCTTATACTTCCTTACTTGTACTACAGTTTCGTTTAGATTCTATACACTTTAAGGTAGAATTTCATATTGTAATCTTTTCTTAAGTTTCAATTTCCGGAACCATATTTCTGGAACCTACTTTTGGAATCTCTTTCCATGTTTTCATTTGGTGTGAGAGGTGTTGTGAAGTTTCTTAGTTTAAACTTTGTTAAACATAGCCCTTTCTTTTGCTTAAGGAAAACATAGTTATTCGTAACTAACTTTAAAGGTTCCAAATGAATTTTTAAAGTATACAATTCACCCCCCTCTTATATTTTGATAATCTACATCATTATTTCGATCATACATGCAGGCCATGTGTAAACCATGTGCCAGTCCATTTCCAACCTAAAACATGGTTTTGGGCTCCGAACTAGCCCCAGACACCTCTGTAACCCCATAAGTCAAGTTAGGCACCCACATTAGGCCTCAACCGAACAGTTCAAATGAAAAGGAAAAGGATATATACCTCATACGAAAACCCAGGTTCTTATATTCTTCCCCTCTTATAGAAATTTGTCCCCGAATTACACTCAGAATGGTGGTAATGAATCATATACGAATAGCTATGCCCACTTGGCACGTACGTCAGCCTCCTGATCCCAAGTCTCATCCTTTAAACGGCCATGCTGCCGTAGGACCCGTACTAGAGGAACTAATCGGCCTCGGAGAACCTTTGTGCTCCTATCAATGATATGTATCAGATGCTCCTCAAATGATGAATCTACCTAGAACTCAACCTCCTTAGGCTGAAAGGTATGAGACGGGTCAGAATAGTATCATCGTAAATAAGAAACACGGAACACGTCAATCATGAATCAGTACCATTGATATAGCGACCCATACCTTACATACATGTTTAATAGTTAAAAATTGAAGCATACATATTACAACATATAACAAAACCATGAATGGTCCATATCGGTATAGTGTCTTTATAAACTGGGAAACATAAACAACTTGTTCCTAAAGCATCTACAATGTCTCCAATTTATTTCATCATATCTATAGTCCCTTTTCAGAATATCTTACTTAATAAACTTCTTCCTGACCTGGGGAAATAAAACATACAAACGGGTGAGATCAAATGCTCAGTAAGGGTAAACAAAAGAAATATCAATCACATCAAATTTATAATAACATAACATTTTAGAAATCTTACCCTGAAAAAGAGATCATAATTTCATAACATGGGATAAATTATGGTATTGAAATGTAATCCCAATAATCATAACATAAAACATGAAACTTTCTGGAATACACACATAATCCTAGAGAATCATTTCTTATTAGTCAAGACTCATAGCCAAGACTATCATAGTGGAGAAAGTCCATTTATGAACCGAGTTCACTCCTCGTTTCAATCCTGTTTCACTGAACCAGTTTAACCTGCCGTTCCAGCCATGTCTATCTCATGAGATATAAAATCTTTACCCAATTCATTGGAGGGAGATATAGGTCCCACCCATTTTATAATGATACCATTCTTATGTGTTCCACAAAATCATAAACCATACATCATAGCATAACCCATGTAATAAAAATTGGAATCTTAAACATCATGACATCATAAAAAAATTCATATAAGATAAAGGAATTCATAAAAATATTTCCATCACAACATAATCAAATCAATTTAATAATAGGGATAGAAACAGAACCCTATATTATCTTAGGTGGAAAATAATTTTTATAAAACACTTTGAACTCCATTCTTGAGGAAAATATCCGTTCTACATCAAAAACATTTTTCCTTTCTTAACATGTCATACAATTTTAAACTAAAAGAAGTTGATTAAAAATAAAATTGAAAACGTGTAAAGTAAGATTCTTGGAAATTATTTTTTAAAAATCCATTCATGCCGTATAAGTTAAGAAAACATTCTTCTCGTACTTTTGTCGGAAAAGTCAAAAAGTACCTCGTACGAAAAACGTCAAAAGATTCCTTTCATATCTTTTACTAAAAACTTACCGAAGGGTAAAATTGGATGAAAAAAATTGTAGGAGGATGGAAATAATATTACATATTGTGGAAACATGGATGTGGATAATAAAATACTCCCCAGTAAATACCAAAGTATAAACAATCTCGGATAAAAATGAGATTGTGATATTTTCCCATACCATATGTCCGATATGCTTTGTATGTGTCCGACACTCCTGTATAATGATTTAAATAATGTTATTTACTTATTCAAAAATCATACATATTTTTATGATATCATATATGGTCATATTCTTAGCATCGTTTTAGTAATATTTCATTACTACTTGTAATTTTGGTGTTTATTACTTTTTTGTTCTTTTGCGTGTTTTGTCGAATAAATTATTTTTCCAACTTATAGGATATAGATAAATCATTTAAAGAATGGTATTAGTGTAATATATAACATATTAATTCAATCAATTCACTTATAAAATCATTATTCAATGAATATCATATAGAACGAGTCGCATCACATCGTGGAGACGGTAGGTCGTACGTACGCACAAGCGACGATATCGTTCCCATGATCATGGAATTGTATGGAAGTGTATGTATAATATTTCAGAATCAATATAACTTTAAAATAATCATTTATAGTTATTTATTTGCACCATTATACCCATCCAGGTAAGGTGGTGGAGGAAAAATAATTACACCACGGCGTGGAGATGGTATTACGTACGTACGCACGCGCGATGATTTCATTTTCTGTATGATGGATAAGAGGTGAAATTGGGTTGTTTCATATTTATAATAACATATCACTATATGAGGGATACTGATGTTATTACCTCATAATTAAACAACTAAATAAGAGGGAGTAGAAAAGGAATGGAACTTGAAGAAAATGGTAGAAGGTATTACCTCTTTCTCGAAGTGTCTCCTTTAAACTTTTTCTCAAGGCACTAGAGTTGGACTTTTGAGAAGACCAGTACCTCTAGTAGGTTTCTAAGGATGTGGGGATGTGAAATGAGCAGGGTTTGGCCGAGATTTAAGGCTCAAATTGGTTTGAGGAAGAGAGGGAGGAGGTTCCCTTTTATAAGGGAGGAGATGGGAACCTTTGGAAAGTGTGGAAATATTATTTTATTATAAACATATCATCGGTTTCAAAAGGTTAAAATATCATTAAAGATAAAGATAAGATGACTCATGGTCTAAATAAAATCTTCCCATCAGAATTGGACATTTTTGGGAAAATATTTTAATCATTATAATCTTATTTATTGAAATCATTTATTAATGAGGTAAATACTTCATCATTACTGTGTCATAAATAATTTTATTTATTTGGTGTCTAAAAATTATAAAAAAAATATAATTATGTAGGATATTATTTTAGCTTTCTAATGAATATTTATATTCTAAAATATAGTTTCTATAACCCCTTATAAAAATTAATTACTAAACGATTTTTTTAATGTCAATTTCGCCATTACATTAAATTAATTAATCCAAATTGTCATTGTCACTACCAAGTGGCTCAATGGGGTCCCAAATTCGACCCAAGGATGACCATGGTCGTCCAATACTCATCCAATAAGGTTCGGACAAGTGTAAAGGTAAATTTAATTATTATAATATTATTTTAACCTTGAATTACCCTATTTACCTTTAACTGTAGTAAATAAAAAATTTACCGTAGTTACTATTCATAATATCAAAAAAAAGGTAACCTATTAACATAATTTGGACCCACTGATTCCAAATATGGAATCCATTTTTCAAAATTCAAAACACAGAAGTTGCATTAATTGATTCAAAAATAATCTCGTTGTTAAGCAAATGGGTTTTAAAAGTTAAAACATTATCAAAGATTGAAATGTTTTTACCTTTGAATTCAATGTAAAATTAATACTAATGACATAAATTATATTAAATGGTAAAAATATATTCTATTTATACTTTAAAAACATTAAATATTATAATTTAACCATATAATGTATTTCGATGAAAAAATTTGTTTTTAATTAAATTAAAGTGTGTTTTTACTCTTCATTAAAATATGAAACTTATCAGAATAATATGAAAAATTTATCCAAAGTAAATTTTTATATCCAGATTCTAATGTACATTTTTATTTTGTAAAATTGAAATTATAAACTTTTCAAAAACTAGATTTAATATGTGTGCGCCATGAAAAGTGGTAAAACTACATTTTTTTAAAAATACTTCTTTTATCCAAATAAAATGATTTTGTTTTCATACATCATTCTAGAAAATGTATAAGATGAATTAAAATGTTATAAAATTAAAAATTCAGTTAATACTATTCATAATGGCTAATATTATAATATATCGTTGTTTAGTGAAACTCTGTATTGCGTATGACACAAGCTATTGAGGAAGGTCGCGGTTGCATGTAAAGCAAGACAAGCAAGTGTTATGTGTAGTGAATGATTCCTTTGATGATTTATATAACATAAAAACAAAATATTTCTCATAAAAGTCTCGGGTGTTACATTTGAGGTAACTGCAACCGATAGGATATCGTCCCAACCCTCTCAAAATTCTCAAAAGGCCCAACATATATCGGAGATAGCTTACCCGGTCTTCTAATCCACCTATGTCCCATCCTCGATAAAATACGTAAGAAAACATTATCCCCAACCTCAAACTCTAGTGGTCATCTACTATGATAAGCATATTACTTCTGATGAGACTGTGATGTAGCCATCCACTTCTGTATCAACTTGACCTGCTCAGAAGTCCCTTGAACAAAACGCGGTCCCAGTAAAGCTGCCATACATACCTATAACCAGTACAGGGGTGATCGGCGTGGCCTACCATATAAAGCATCATATGGTTCCATCTATATAGTCTCCTAATAACTGTTGTTATAGGAAAAATCAACTAGGGGAATATGCCTCTCCCATGATCCCCCAAAATCCAAGAAGCATGCTTGCATCATGTCCTCCAGCACTTGAATCGTACACTCTGACTGGCCGTCAGTCTGAGGGTGGTATGTTGTGCTCAGAAGCACCTGGGTACTTAGCGCCCTTCGAAAACTCTTCGAGAAATGTGACGTAAAACGAGCATCCCTACCTGAAACAATGGTCTGTGGGACCGCATGGAGTCATTTTGTCTCCAGAATATACAGCCTTCCTAGATCATCCACATCGAAGGTCTCCTTGATCAGCAAGAAATGAGAAACCTTTGTGAGCCTATCAACAACAACCCACACAACATCATTAACCGGTGGTGTCCTCGGCAAACCAGTCACGAAGTCCATCGCAACATCATCCCATTTCCACTTTGGGATTGGTAACTGATGTAAAATCCCAACTAGCCACTAATGTTCCTCCTTCACTTGATGAAACGTGGTACATATCATGATAAAACTAGTCACTTACCTCTTCATACCCGGCCACCGGTACTGTAGGCTCAAGTCATGATACATCTTAGTGACTCCGGGATGAACTGCCCAAACTGAAGCATGAATATCCCGCATCATCTACTCTCTAAAATCCACTGGAACCCATACGAGTCCATGGATATGAAGGGATTCATCCTCACCTATCATCCAACAAGGTGGAGGTCCTCACATGACACACCTTTTCATAGGACTTGGCCTTCATATTCTGATAGTTATCTCATCCTTACTCTATCCAGGAGGGTAGAAGTCACCGCTAAAGATGATAAAAAATACTTCCCTTGGATATTCTGCACATCAAGATGTATCTTAGAGAACAAGTACATAAGCATCCATTCATTTCTAGCATGTTGCACTCCCTATATTTGAGTCCTCCTGATCAATGCATCAGCCACTACATTACCCTTACCTGGAATATAAGCAAGCCTGAAATCAAAGGACTTTAGGTACTCCACCCACCCTCACTGCCTATGATTCAGATCACGCTGAGTAAATATATATTTGAGGCTCATGTGGACTATGTACACCAGAAAATTCTCTCCCAATAAATAGTTAATTCAAAAGCACATCGCATGAACAACTGTTGCATGATCAAGATCATGCATCAGATAATTCCTCTCATGTGGCCTCAACTGCCTACATCTATATGCCACAAATCTGTCTCCCTGCATCAACACTACACCCAGCCCCATACCTGATGCATCACAATAGACCATGTAACTCTTGCCCTGTTCTGGTACTATCAGCACTAGTTCTGATGCCAACCATCCATTTAGCTACTGAAAGGATGCTTCACAAGCATTTGTCCATACAAATTTCACGCCATTCTTAGTCAGGCCTATCAACAGCGCTTCTAAGCATGAGAAATCCTGTATGAAACGATGATAATAACTAGAAATCTCCAAGAAACTATGTATATCAATGACATTCTTGGTATTTTCCCATGAAACCATACCTCTAACCTTCTCTAGGTCTACAGACACTTCTGTCTCAGAGATAACATGGCCCAATAAGTGAATATGATCCATCCAAAAGTGTCACATAGTAAGATTTGCATATAGCTGATGCTTTTTTAGTGTATTCAGGATGATCTCAAAATGGGTTTTATGGTCATTTCTATTTCATGAATACACAAAAATATCGTCCATGAAAACCATGACGAACGAGTCCATGTAAGGATGGAACACGCGATTCATCAAAGCCATGAAAACCACCGGCATGTTCTTGATACCGAACGGCATAACCAGATACTCATATAAACCACACCTTCTATGAAAAGTTGTGTGAGGTACGTCTGCAGGTTGAACATGCACCTGGTGATACAACGACCTCAAATCAATTTTCGATAACACCCTAGATCCCTAAAGCTGATCAAACAGGTCATTTATCCACGAGAAGGGATATCGGTGCTTAACCGTCAATTGGTTCATCTTCCGAAAATCCACACATAGCCTAGGAGTCCCATCAACCTTTTTTGAAAAAAGGACCGGCGAACCCCATGGAGATGTACTTGGTCGATTAAACGCCTTTGCTTGCAAATCTTTGAGATGTTTCTTGAGCTCTTGAAAATTAATCATAGCCATCCTGTAAGGAGGAATGGATATTAGTGCAGCTCCTGGCACTAGCTCAATGTAGAACTCAACCTCAATCTCAGGATGTAAACCTGTAAAGTCATCAGGAAAAACATCCCTAAAGCGATCAACTACTAGAGGAAGGTCCATCTGACCTTCTCCCTGGTCGTCTTGAAACAAACTAGCGATTTAGGCTGTCATCCCGTCCATCCCACGATGATCCGGTCCAGCTTGGATTGCCTGGAGATCCCACTCACCCTTAAGAGTATACACTACACCCTCTGGTGATGTTAAAAACACCATCTGCCGGTAATAATCAACCACGGCTCGGTAAGTTACTATCCATTCCATACCAAGAATGACATCAAAACCTATCATTTAGAGAACATAATGATCCTAGACGAAGTGACACCCTCCAACCTCAAGAGGGAACCATCCGCACTTACGTACAACCTCTCCCCTAACTCCAAGTGGTGTGTCTAGCATCGAGACGCCATTAGAGGACAACACAAATAGCCCAAGGCTTTTCAATATGGGTTCATATATAAAACCGTGTTATGCACCTATATCAAAGAGGTAAATGAAATAACTGATGCTACTAAGATCGTACCTCTCACTGTAGACGGTCCCACTCCCTTAACCTCGGAAGTAGGCTGCACTGAATACATCTAGCCTGAACCACGACCCTGTGCTACAACCTCACTACCCATAACTGGCCCACTCTGACGTCTTGGTGTACCCTGTGCCTGACTACCTCTCCCATGACCACTACCTCGTCCTAATCTTCCAGTCTCACCCAAAATCCCTATCTAATGAGAAGCTTCTGACCCTGATCCTTCATATGGAGTCAGTGCAGACACTCTATCACTGGCTACCGGTTAGAATGTTCTACAGAAACGTTGGAGATTACTCATCTTGCTACATGATCGGCACTCGACTGGGTCCCTTGGACACTGTGGCTTCATGTGTCCTAGCCTACCACACTGGTAGCACCTTAGATTTCTAGCAGAAGATAGGTTTTGATAGCTAGAATCATCGTGTGGAAACTCCAAACAACACTTCCTACTAACAGTCATTGCAATACCTGATCTCGACAACGAACCGCTCTAGCTCACACCTCTAGCCTCTCTCAGGTTATGTTCTGTGATTATTGCATGGTTCATAGTAACAGAAACAGTAGTCAACCTGATGATATTAACCTGAGATCTGATTTCATATCTCAGACCAACCTCAAAATGCCTGGCCCTCGACAACTCATCACCTATCAGGATAGGGGCAAAGAGATGAAGCACAATAAAACGGGCCAATTATTCCATCACAGGTAACACACCCTATTCCAGACGCATGAACTCCCATGCTCGATCGGCCCTCAATGTCACAGGATAAATGAAATGGTAAAAGGCCATATGAAACTCTATCTAAGACATCCACCAATGATGATCTGAGTGGGTGATCACGTCCCACCACCTCTTGGAGGAATCATGCAGCATGTACATAGAGAGCATGACCCTCCACTATGGAGGCATCTCCAAATTATCAAAGATAGCTAGTATTGCCTCTAACCAGGACTCTACATCATTTGGTCTGCCATACCATGAAAACATACGAGGATGCTGCTGCTGAAACTCATGCATCAACTCTTCCATAGTCATGCCAGGTTACGGTGCTCCCTGAACCATTTGCATATAATTCAACAAGCTCTGACGGAATTGTGCCTCAGCACCTGTGTCTGGTATAACTGCTGGTTCCATAGCTGGAAAAACTGGAGTTTCCTCCAGTAGCCCATGGCCTACCATCTCTGGGACATGGTCTCCACCACTCTCCCGACATATTAATGGAGGTTTCCATGGTGGCATGAATCTGTAATGCTAAAAAAAATCCTCAGTTCATGATTTTGAACGAGATTCGAAACTTACGAGCACAAGATCCAGGACAGGACATGTCAAGACCTTACTAAAAAACCACCTCAACCCACATCTGGCTTCGAAAGCAAGGGATTCATATGGAACAGTCACCAAAAACCACTAGAGTCACTACCTCTTTCCCACTCAGAGGCCGATTCTAGGTCATGCTATATTTTCAAGAGTCATTCTTTTAACAAACCTTTGTTCAAAAGCTTTAACCAATGGTCCATCATGTTCTGATCCCTGAGAGCCCATAACACCTGATGAAAAAAAATATTATTCCCATATACTGAAACACACGTCTGATTATCTCCTATCAACCGGTCAAGGTTCAGGTGCTCTTCTAATGTGTATAACATCACTCGGGTCGAATCCTCGGCGATGATACTTTGAAATAGTCATTTTTTAGTTGATTGTATTCTTATTGGGGGTTTTTTGCAGAGCTTAATAGAAATGACTAATTGATTATGATTGATTTAAAAAAATGATAATGATTGGGGTGAGTTTATCATTAGGTTAGTCGAGCTTTTGATGTCCTTGAGCATTGCTTTATATTGCATTTAAATTAACACCCATGTCACAAGATGATGTTGATTAGAATTCCTAAGTGTTAAGGCTTTAAACCAAGCCTTAAAATAAAATAAGGTTATAATCTCCAAAAGATCTTATTTATGGTGGTGTATTTATAGTTCCAATAATCCATGGAAACTACATTTTATACAAAACAAGTCATTAATCCACGCCATGTTTTGTACAATATACACAATGTTAATTCAAAGAATATTCATCGAGTGGAAGCTCTCAATCACTTAACATACCTTAATTATAACTCACCCCAATGAGAGATTAACTCAGCCATTTGGGTGTTTAATAATCTAGTTATAATGATTATGATTATAAATTAATAATAGAAGGAAAAGAAAAGGATAAGAATAGAGTGGTACGTCGACACACACACATGAACAATGAGGATAATTAAAAATGATCTTTTGATTGAATGAGGAAGCTAAATAAGGGAAGGGGATTGAACTGAATTTAAACTATTTTAAGAACATAAATATTAAACTACATAAGGTGGATGAGAATAAGAGATATTGAATAAGTAACTTGCATTAAAACTGAATTACAATGAAAGAAACTTACAAAATTACAAAAATGAAGAACACAAAATTAAGTGAAAACAAAGAGAGGAGTAAAGGACTCTCAAGTGAAAACTTGGGTATGTAAGATCCTCCCAAGACTTTGGAAAGGCCTTGGTCGGGACAATATGTTCTCCTCTCTTCTGAAATTCCATCCTCTTGGAAGGAGAGGAGAGGGATGTATTTATAGCCCAGTGAGTGGACTGTTTGAATTCCAAATATGTCCCTCCACTTGACCAACATATTTACCAATATAGAAAGCTGAATCACGAGCTGGTGTCTTCTTCATAAATGTATATATGGATGTCTTCTGTCTACCCTCAACATCTTGCGGTCATTGAACTTTTTTAGCCAATGTTATGGCTATTTCATTAAACAATGATAAACTGTCCATTTCTATCCATGTCTTTTCAATGGATGAAATGTGAATGGACTTTTGATTAGTAATATGAAATCAAATCTGTATAGTTTCTTCAACAATGTTTCCGCCCATATCGCCTCTTTCACACTGCAAATTCTCAGCTCAAATGGATTTCAAGATAAGGAGAAAAGTCCACATTTGTGTGCTGATTTTAATTCCCGGCCAGAATGGTGGTCTAGACATTATAGAATCATTTGGGCCACTTGTTTAAGACTTTGGGCCTTGATATTTTTATCCAAGATTACACATATTTTCCCCCGAATTATGGTTTAAAATCAACCGTTTTGGACTTCTAGATTGATCTCAGTAAATCAATCTTCAAGGCTGGTCCAGTTTGTTCAAAGATTCATTGGGCCTTATTGTGTGGTACATATGAACCTTCGAATGGCCGAATTGGCACATGATCCCTTCAAATGAAATGTTATAAATTGAAATAGGAATCCTACGAAAGAATAACCATGAAATTTGGATCCGTATAGTAATAGTTATAGATAATACATTAAACTGAATCAAATCTGGATTTATTCAAATAGTGCTCAAAATTATATTTAATATTTAAATATGAATATTACACACAAATTATGCACTTTTCATATAAACTCAATAAAGGGAGTTAGTAAAATGTAATTAATAAATGAATAACATCAACTCCCCCACACTTAGTATTGTGCATGTCCTCATGTGCAGCAAATATAAAAAACATGACAAAATCATTTTCACCACCAACAAATATTAAAATTTTAATTTTTTAACAATCAGGGGAGGTTCAGACCATTCGACTCATCCATTTTGAATTCCACCACTAATTTTTACAGAAATAATGTTCCAAAAACAAATCATTTTTCATGCTCATAATTAGAAATAGTAAATTTGGGCACTCATATCTTACTCCACTCAAGATGATAAAATTTATTTATGGAGCTTCACTCATTCACCAACCAAAAGTGAACTTCTTAGAGTTTTAAAGAGCTCTCAGCTTCCATTCTACATTCTAATGTGCACAATAATCAAGAGGACATTTTAGGGGTTTTTCTGTGGCTATGGTATAGTAGGATTATATTGTCCAAAAGGGTGGAAAGAGGGGCTCAAACACTAACATGGGTAAAACAATGCATAATTTTTTTGAAACTGAAACATGGAAGAAAATGGAAACACGTTTTTACAAAGGGAAAAATGAAGCATGACACAAAATTGGAAGAAAATTTGAAGGCGATGAGAAGATGGAATTTTTACAAAACACAATGTTTCTCTCAATAACATAAGTGTCCCTTTTTCTTTTCATTTCTTTTTTTTTGTATTTTTTCGAAAGATGAACTTGAAGTAGATCTCACACTAATCACCCAACCCATTTTTTATCTCCTCACGACAATAATTGTAATAGTTATAACAAGATCAATGGTTGAGAAAGAGTGATTTTTGACCTAACCAAGACACAACCCATTCTTTGAATTTTTTTTTTTTGAATTTATTTTGAATTTTTTTGAACACTTTTCAATAATATTTGTTGAATAGGACGTCAAGATGAGTCCATTACAACAAAACTCACTAAATTATGACCACTCCCCCACACTAAAATGGATTCTTTCCCTCAAGCATATGAAAACAGGTTGAAAATCAAGAAAAGGATACCCAAAATGATATACATCCTCCCCACACTTAAATTTCAAGAAATTATGCAATGTAAATCCATGTAGTTGTTGGATGGGACAAGGTATTGGGTTTTTAATGTGGCTATCAAAGAAAAGGTTTACATAGGCTTTAGGGGGCTTTCAAAAGGAGGAGTAATATAGGGTAGTGGGAGGCGATTTGGCCATTGTGATTATCATGAGGATAAAAAAATGACTCTATCATATTAATGCACACTAAAGTAGGAAATTCAGATCGATGGTCCACAAACTCAAGACTCAAAAATGGGGGTGAAAAACACACATTTTGAAAATATGGTCATAGGTGACCTTGGCAGGAAAGCTAATGATGTTCCTCACGGTAGGGGTAAATCATCTTCCAAATCCATAATTGGGAATTCAACATTTATTATTCTTGACACAAAATTCTTTATCCAATGTCATGATGAAAATGAAAATTTTTTGAGATGAAAACATGTCTTTAGATTCCCGAAAAAAGTTCGAAAAAATTTGAAAATTTAATGGTGAGTAATTATGACTCTCTTTTTTTTACCTATTTTATTTTAATATTTTTATAGTGTTTTTTTTAAATACATATTCACACAAAAGAGAATGATAAAAAAGGGTTCGATTAATAATGTTGAAAAAAAATGAAATAGAGAGGAAGAAGAGAGGAAGATAGAGAGAGAGTTAAAGGGAAAGAGGTGCCCCCTGGTTTGGATATGCTGGGTCTCCATCTTGTGGTGGTTCTATTGAAGTGGATGGGGATTCGATGGAAGTCGACGTGGTTCCTGGATTGTGAGACCTCTCATGGTGATGCTTTAACTAATGTCTATTAACCGTGAATTTCCTTTTGGAAGAGGGGTCTTGGACTTGCACTGCACCAATTGGGTAAACATTATTAATAACAAAAGGACCTTCCCAACGAGAATTAATCTTACCTGGGTGAAGTTGGAATCAAGAATTGAAGAGAATTGCCTTTTCAACATCATGAAATACCTTTCACAGGATGTGTCTGTCATGGAGTACCTTAGCCTTCCCTTTGTACAGATTGGAATTCTCATAGGATTCAAGTCGAAGCTCCTCCAGTTCATCCAATTGCAACAATATTTCTTCACCAGATTTTTCACAATCAAAATTATAGGTTTTCACATCCCAAAAAGACTTATGTTGGATTTAAACTGGTAACTGACACGCTTTACCAAAAACTATCCTAAAAGGAGACATCCCAATGGGTGTTTTATAGGTAGTTCGATAATCCCAAAGCACTTCACCAAGTCTTTCAGGCCAGTATTTTCTGGTGGGTTTTACAATTCTCTCAAGAACTATTTTCACATCTCAATTAGATAGTTCAGCCAGTCCATTTGTTTGGTGGTGATATGCAGTTGATGTTTTATGTACAACCCCATTCTTTTTCAGAAGATATTCCATGGTTCTATTACAAAAATGGGTTCCTAAGTCACTGATCAAGGCACGTGGTGTGCCAAATCATTGGAAGATGTGGGTCTTTAGGAACTCACTAACAATATGAGCATCATCCTTCCTAGTGGGTTTGGCCTCAACCCACCTTGAAACATAATCGACCGCAAGAATAATGTATGAGAATCCATTGGAAGGGGGAAATGGTCCCATGAAATCAATACCCCAAACACCAAATATTTCACAAAATATTAAGGGCTTTGTGGGAATTTCATTTCTTTTGAAGATTATGCCAATCTATTGGCATGTAGGACATGATTGACAGAACTCCTGTGAGTCCTTGAAGTTGGAAGGCAAGAAAAATCCAGAGTCTAGGACCTTTCGGGAGGTCCTTTGTGGTCCCAAGTGGCCACCACCATGCATTGAGTGACATAATTCTAAGATGGATGAATATTCATCTTCATCAACACATCTTCTAATTAGCATGTCTGCCCCAGTTTTCCAAAGTTTATTTTCATCCCAAAAATAGTATTTTAAATTACTTTTCAACTTCATTTTTTGTTCGTATGAAAACTTTTCAGGAAAAATACTAGAATCCAAGTAATTTACAATTGGGGCACACCATGGTAGTTTTGGAGTGAGAGATGAACGGTGCTCAATTGGAAATTCTGGATCATTGATTTCAGAATGAAGAGAATTAGGAATTCTACTCAAGTGATCAGCCACAAGGTTTTCTTTTACAGGTCTATCTTTGATTTCAAGGTCAAACTCTTGGAGCATTAGAATCCATCTTATTAGCCTTCGTTTGGAATCACTTTTCTTCAGTAAGATCTTAATAGAAGAATGGACTGTGAAGATGATGATTTTGGAACCTAAGAGATAGGGCCGAAATTTATCTAAGGCATAAACCACATCAAAAAGTTCATTTTCAGTCACAGTGTAGTGAGATTGAGTTTCATCCAGTGTTTTTGAGGCATAATAGATGACATGAGGAATTTTTTCCCTTATTTGACCAAGAATATCCCCAACAGCTCTATCAGAAGCATCACACATCAACTCAAAAGGTAAGGACCAATCTAGGGGTTGGATTATCAGGGCAGATGTAAGATCAGTTTTGATTTCAATGAAGGCTCTCTTACAAACCTCATCAAAATGGAAAGAGACAACATTTTGGAGCAAACGAGTGAGTGGGAGAGAAATTTTACTAAAGTTATGAATGAATCACCGATAGAAACCAGCATGACTGAGGAATGATCGGATTTCTCGAACAGAAGTGGGTTGTGGAAGTGATTGGATCACTTAAATTTTGGCAGGATCAACTTCAATACCATCTTTTGTAACTATGTTCCCTAGAACAATCCCATTAGCAACCATGAAGTGACATTTTTCACAATTTTACACAAGGTTACACTTGACACACTTTTGAAGGAATAGAGAGAGTGAATGCAAGCATCACTCAAATGACTCACCATAAATGGTAAATTCATCCATGAAGACTTCCATGAAGTGTTCTATGAATTCTGAAAAGATACTCATCATAAACCTATGGAATGTTGCAGGAGCATTAAAAAGGCCAAAATACATTCTTCTATAAGTATATGTTCCAAAGGGGCATGTGAAAGTAGTCTTTTCATGGTCCTGAGGTGCGATTGGGGTTTGGAAGTAGCCGGTGTATCCATCAAGAAAGCAATAGTGTGACTTTCCGGCCAATATTTCTAGAATTTGATCAAGGAATGGAAGAGGGTAGTGATCTTTTCGGGTTTCAACATTCAATTTCCTATAGTCGATGCACACACGCCCTTTGTTCTTCACTCGAGTTGTGACTACCTGTCCATGTTCATTTGTGACAACAGTTATCCCACCCTTCTTATGTACAACTTGAATTGGACTAACCCATTCACTATCATAAATTGGGTAAATAATACCAGCTTGAAGAAGCTTGGTGATCTCTTCCCTAACTACCTCAGGTATGAGTGGATTGAGTCTTCTATGGGGTTGTCTAACTTGTTTGGATGTCTCCTCTAGATGGATGAGATGCATGAAAAGGGTAGGGTTGATTCCTGGTATGTCATCTATGGTCCAACATAAAGATTTTTTGTTTTCCTCTAACACTTCAACAAGTTTGGACTCCTCAGTTTCAGTAAGTGTGGCAGAGATAATGACAGGGTATGAGTGAACATGGAAGAGGAATGCATATTTCAGGTGTGCAGGAAGAGGTTTCAAATCGGTCTCATTATTCAATTTTGGGATAGACAACTCAGGAATAGAAGAAGGGACTTCAGTTGCATTAGAATAATTTTCCCTAATACTTTCCAAGGTGGAGCAGTAGAGATCAAAATTTATGTGGAATTCATGAGAGTTTTCAAGTTCCTCTAGATTGATGGAGTCTATGAATGAAAGGTCCACATCAACTTCACCATTTATGACTTGGTTAATCCTAGTGAAGATTTCACAACATCCTATCTCTTCAGAACAGGATGAACATGAGGTAATGGGGTTTAATTGACTCTTAGAAGTTTCTACAGATGCATGGATTGAGAATGCAGAGTGATCCTCAGATGGGTATCGCATGGCTTGGAAAATGTTTAATTTGACCAGTTGGTCACCGAATTCCATGGATAAGATGCCAGAATGGACATCAATCTTGGTTCTCACAGTCATGAGGAATGGTCTGCCAAGAATTAGGGGAGATAGAGAATATTTCGTCTCACCTTCCATGATAATGACATAGAAATCAGCAGGGAAGATGAGATCATTGACTCAGACAAGGACATCCTCAATTATTCCCTCAGGACTGGTTGTGCTTCGATTGGCTAACTGAATGACAACACCTGTTGGGTGCAAGGGACCTAGACCAAGGTTGGAGAATATTGATTTGGGCATGACATTAATTGATGCTCATAGGTCTATGAGTGCATCATCAATGTTGGGACTTCCAATTTGGCATGGAACCGTAAAGGTCCCTGGATCTTTGCACTTTATGGGAATAGATTGCTGGGTGGAAACATTTTCGAAGGTCCTAAGTTTCCTCTTATGGGTACACAAATCCTTGAGAAACTTGGCATACTTAGGAATTTGTTTTATGACATCTAAGAGGGGAATGTTGACTTCGACACGTCTAAACATGTGAAGCATTTCAGGATCAAGTTCAAAGGACTTCCTTGGTTTAGAAACATCTTGTGGAAAAGGAATTGGATTCTTATGTGGAATAGAAGGAGGTGAGGGAATGGATTCAGGTTCTTTTTCATGTTTCTTTTTCTTTTCGTTTTCTAGGTCAACATTCAAAGGAGGGTTTTAGAATTTATCTTTAGGCACAAAAATTTTCATTCCCAATCTAAGTGAAATATCACTTACATTACCCTTGGGGTTGGGTAGTGGTTGAGTTGGGAGTTGGGAAGAATTTTATTGTTGTTGCTGGCTCAAGTGGGATGAAAGTTGACCTATTTGAGTTTCAATGTTTTTAAGGCTTGAACATGTGATGGAGGCAAGATCTTCCACTGCACATTCCCATGGTTTCTTGGAAGAAGAGTCTTGTCCCAGATTGGGATTAACTTGATTTTGGTTCTTGGGAAAGCGATTGTATTGGGTTCGGAATTGGGAAGGCTCATTTGGATAGTGGAATCCAGGAAGAGGATTGTTCCTTAGATGTTGAGGAACAAAAGGATACGGTTGATGGAAGTTACCACCACCTTGACCATATTGGAATTGGTTTGGATTTTGAGGAGGGAATAGAGAGGGATGAGAGATGGTATTACCATACCTCAATCCTGGGTTAATGGTAGAAGAGAAAGGCTCAGAGTGAGGTTGGTTGAAGTTTCTAACAAACTGACCTGATTTTTGAGGGTTGGGGTTCCGCTGAGCATATGCTACATTGAGCTCCATTGGCCCAGGTGAATCAGATTGATCCTCTTGAAGTTGTGGACATGTGTCTGTTGGATGAGCTGGGGAGCTACAGATTCCACAATTCTTGATAGGTCCAGGGAATAGTGACTGTGGAGAATATCAGGTTGGGGCTTTGGTAGCCACCGCTAGTTGACGCACAAGACCTGTAAGTTCACTCATCCACTCAGTCATCTTGTTAGGCTCTATTGATTGATTATCATGGGATTGTTTTACTTGAGCATGTGCACGAATATGGAATTGTTGTGTGTTTGCATCCATGTTACTTATGAGATCTCTTGCAGCTGCTGGAGTTTTGTCAACAAGACCACCGCCACTTGCGGCATCAATGAGGGTTCGTTCAATAGCCAATAACCCCTCATAGAAGTATTGGATCAATATTTGGTCAGGGATTTGGTGGTGTGGGCAGGTTTCCACAAGCTTTTTGTACCTCTCCCAGTACTCATGGAGTGATTCATTTGGGAATTGACGGATACCACTTTTTTCTTTTCGGATGGAAGCGATATGAGAAGCAGGAAAGATTTTTTCTAGAAAGAGATGCTTCATGTCATTCCATGTAGTTATGGAACCAGGAGGGAGGTAGTAGAGGAAGAGTCATCTAGGGAGAAAGTGAATGCTCAGAGTTTCATTTTTTCTTCAGAACCCCCTTGAGGATTCATGGTAGAGCACACCACCTGGAACTCATTGAGATGTAGATGTGGATCCTCACTGGCTAGCCCATGGAAATTAGGTATAAAATGAATTAAACCCTATTTGAGTTTGAAGTCAGCCTCTATGTTTGGATATTGAATACCAAGGGGTTGGTAATTCATATAAGTGGCAGCAAGTTCATTCAATATTTGTTCCCCAGGATTGGCCATATCAAATTCAATTGTTAGGGAAATGATTGGTTCTTGGGTGATTTGGTTATCCCTAATGGTCCTCATAAGTCGATGAAGATTTATATCAATTTCAGGGTCAAACAAATTTGAGGGAGTGTTTGGGAGGCTACAGGGCATTCAACGAGATTTAGAAAGGATGAGGAAGGCGAGTTTTTCTCGGTGCTTTTTTTCAGATTTTTTTTATAAAATTTTGATTTTTTTGTTGTTTTTTTTACAAAAACTAAAAACTACTGGCTACTTAAAGCACGATTCCCAGTAAACGGCGCCATTTTAAATTCACGACCGATTGTCTCCTATCAACCGATCAAGGTTCCTCTTCTCTGCTAATGTGTATAGCAGCACTCAGATCGAATCTGCGACAATGATACTTTTAAATAGTCATTTGTTTTTAGTTGATTGTATTCTGATTGGGGGTTTGTTTGCAGAGCATAATTGAAATGACTAATTCATTATGATTTATTTAACAAAATTATAATGATTGGGGTGAGTTTATCATTAGGTTAGTCGAGTTTGTGATGTCCTTGAGATTTTCTTTATATTGTATTTAAATTAACACCCATGTCACAAGATGATGTTGATTATAATTACTAAGTGTTAAGGCTTTAATCCAAGCCTTAACATAACTTAAGGTTATAATCTCAATCATATCTTATTTATGGTGGTGTATTTATGGTTCCAATAATCCATGGAAACCACATGTTAAACAAAACAAGTCATTAATCCATGACATGTTAAGTCCAACATACACAATGTTAATTCAAAGAATATTCCTCAAGCAGAAGCTCTCAATCACTTAACATACCTAAATTATAACTCACCCCAATGATAGATTTACTCAGCCATTTGGGTGTTTAATAATCTGGTTATAATGATTATGATTATAAATTAATAAGAGAAGAAAATGAAATGGATAAGAAAAGAGTGGTACGTCGACACACACACACGAACAATGATGATAATTAAAAATGAACTTTCGATTGAATGAGGAAGCTAAAGAAGGGAAGGGGATGGAACTGAATTTAAACTATTTTAAGAAAATAAATATTAAACTACAGAAGGTGGATGAGAATAAGAGATATTGAAAAAGTAACTTGCATCAAAATAGAATTACAAAGAAAGAGACTTACAAAAATACAAAAATGGAGAACACAAAATTAAGTGAAAACAAAGAGAGGAGGAAAGGACTATCAAGTGAAAACGTGAGTATCAAAGATCCACCCAAGCCTTTTTCAAGGCCTTGGTCGTGCCAATATGTTCTCCTATCTTCTGAAATGCCAACCTCTTGGAAGGAGAGGAGAGGGATGTATTTATAGCCCGAGGAGTGGACTGTTTGCATTCCAAATATGTCAGTCCACTTAACCCGCATATTTACCAATCTAGAGAGCTGAATCACGAGCTTGTGTCTTCTTCATAAATGTAGATATATATTTCTTCTATCTACCCTCAAAATCATGTAGTCATTGGACTTTTTTAGCCAACTTTATGTCTATTTCATTAAACCAAGCTAAACTGTCCATTTCAATCCATGACTTTTCAATGGAAGAAATGTGGATGGATTTTTGAATAGTAAGATGCCATCAAATACGGATAGTTTCTTCAACACAGTTGTCCACCTATATCTCTTATTTCACAGTAAAAATTCTCAGATCATATGGATTTCAAGATAAAGATAAAAGTCCACATTTGTGTGCTGATTTTAATTCCTGTCCAGAATGGTGGGCTGGACTTCATAGAACCATATGGGACACTTGTTGAAGACTTTGGGCCTTGAAATTTTTATCCAAGATGAAACATATTCTCCCCCGAATTATGGTAGAGAATCAACAATTTGGGACCTCTGGATTGAGCCCAGTAAATCAATCTTCACGGCTGGTCCAGTTTATTCATAGATTCATTGGGCCTTATTGTGTTGTACATATGAACCTTCAAATGGCCGAATTGGAAAATTATCTCTTCTAATGAAATGTTCTCAATTGAAATAGGAATACTAAAAAAGAAAAACATGAAATTTGGATCAGTATAGTAATAGTTATAGATAATACATTAAACTGACTCAAATCTGGATTTATTCAAATAGTGCTCAAAATTATAATTAATATTAAAATATGAATATTACACACAAATTATGCACTTTTCATATAAAATCAATAATTGGAGTTATTAAAATGTAATTAATAAATGAATAACATCAATAACCATGAAATTTAATTTCATATAGCTTTTACATCCCATTGGTGCGTCATTCCCCAATCCATAAGGCCTCATACACAGTATGAATTGAAAGATGATGTCACTCTTCATTCATTGCACCCAATCTAACACAATAGTAGGAACACCTATCAATCATCTATCAAAACAGAATGCAATAGAAATCACAACACCTATCAAAACCGTATGCAATATCTAATGCATCCTAGATTTCATAGAATAGTGCATGTAATGTGATTCCTAAAAAGGTGCCTATATGATGCATGAGATGGAAAACCCTCATCTCATCCGGTTGAAATGAAATAGAACCCATAATAATATCAATAGTATCTACAGAAACCATGTGCATCGCCCAACGTTGAAATCATAACTACTGTAATAATTAAGCCCAGAAACAAAATTCCATACGATGCAACTTGGCTTTTACCTGTACGCGGGTTTGCAATTCCCGGGAACAATTTATTACCAAGTCCCTTCCCTTCTTACTCTTGTCTATAGTCACCAAATAATAAGTCAAAGAAGTAAAGGAAACCCCTCTGATACAACTTTGTAACGTCCTAACCCATCTTTCCATTCAACCTGGTAGCCGGACCAGTCTCCACATGGCCTCATGTGCATCTCCCCAAATGCCAGAGGCTTCCGACTAGCAGCAAGGGCCTAGGTGAGTCCGTGGGGTGACTATGCCCTCATTACCAAGGTATCACAGCAGAATTACAATCAATCAATAACGGAGTAAGGTAACCTGTACACAACACATAGACAACAAAAATAGATACCAAATAGAAGGATCTGATATATAGAATGGTTCAAGTCAATACAATATAGTACAAGTATATGAAATACCAAAAAGAAACCAAAATATATCCCCTATCGCATCACAAACCTTAGCTTAGTCTCGTGCACTCCTACTCAGAGTATCAATTCATGTACTTGTACTAGGGCGTTTTCCGTTCTCATTACCTGAAATCATATAATCTTCTTGGGTCCAAAAACATGACCCAAACAGGGTGTGAGACTAAATGCCAGTAGGAAACCACCAATGATCCGTGCTAATTTGTCAGTGAATATATAAAGTAGGCAGTGTCATATAGAAAGCAGTAAACAAGGAAACTAGAAAGACCAGTCCAAGCTTGTGCTTTGGCTTGGAGTCGTTTTAAGTATCCATTCCATTAATTAATCAATTCATTCATGTGTTGAACCATTCCTTGAACCCGTTCCTGGAGTACTAAATTCGGAGACTAGGCATCGTTTAGGGAGAAAATCCACCAACACCCTTTAAGCTCGTTGAAATGAACCTCTTAGGTACCCAGCCTCGCTCTAGGTGAGGTATAGTCTATTATCTGAGCTCGACCCTGAGATCCTATAAATAAGATCGGGGTATCGCCCATGACATATCATGCACTATTGAGTATGTAAATGGAAACTCACACTGGACCCATGATTCCCTCGACATTTCACTAAAAAGACTCAGATGAGTCAATCCATGGAAACTCACACTGGTTCCATAGTTCACCCATGACTTTGATTCACATTTTAAGAAGTTCAAAGTAATTTAACTCATGTGGTCTAGAAATTCAACAATTAATATACAAGGGTCAAGGGGAAACATTCCATCCCATACCTCAAACCATTTCAATTACAATTTCATATTATTTGAATCCCATTCATATACAATTTCCATTTTTAACAACCCACAAGGGGAAGAAAAGGCATGCCTCATAGGCATCCTGGGTCAACATCCTTAAAAGAGCCATTCGAGGAAACACACCCAAGGGGTGGTTCCTATCCAAGGTGTACAACCTAACTCAATCACAGATCATCATATTCAGATTACCTACAACATGATAGGTAATAACAGTGTTGAATTCCAGGTTCAAGTGACACCCCAATAGTGGGAGCGCAGCACTCCGGCATATATAAACTAATTGAAAAATAGCGAAAAGAAAGAGACCACCTACCATAGGCTCGTACTAGATAGCTCGTCCAGTATCAGGCTCTGATTCGTCCTAATTTGGATGATAACAAAAAATAGATGAAGAATGATAAATTAGGGTGTATGAGCCTTAATCCAATCTGAGTTCGTTATAACTAGAGGAATCAAGGAGGATTAAAAAGGAATTAGGGACTTACTGTTGCGGATCTAACAAAACAGACATTGTTTAAAATAGAGATCGGATGAAGAAGAAGGATCGAAATCCTTTATAGCCTCCTTGCGAGGTCTCCAAGGTGCCTCCCCCTTGCTGTCCAGTTGAAGAAGAGAGTTAGATTAGGTTTTTATAAAATTTAATTCATTTAATTAAAAAATAATTAAATATCAAAATACAGTAGGTCAGACGGTTTACCCGCACAGCCTGGAAAAACTGTGCGGAGACCGTGTGGACCTTACTGGAAGGCAAGGGGAAACCGCACGACCACCCTGCACAGTTTCTCCAAACCATGCACAGGCTGTGCTCCTGCCTCTACAAAGCCTACACCAAGGAGCACGGTTTAACCAGGCCTTGCACAGGCCGTGTGAAAACAATGTACCTTGTCATTTTAAGACTAACACCTGGTTCTAGGATTCAAACAAGCCCTGGACACCTCTGTAACTCCCTCGGTCTAGTTAGGCATCCATAGTAGGCCTCAACAGAATAGTTAAACCAAAAAGAAAATGTATCTATACCTCATACGAAAACCAGAGTTCTTATACAAATCACATCTAATCACTATTCCAAACAAAAAAGGGGTTACATGTTCTATGTAAGCACCACATGTCTGTGTATTATAAGAGGTTTCTTCTCAAATAGTAACTGACAAAGTCCACTACCAATCCTAGTTGAAGGGTAACACTATGGAATGTCAATAGAGAAATCCTCTTTCCATCCATACTGGATTTTTACACATAGAATATTGTCAGGGATCTCCACTGCCATTCCATGCTTTACCATTAAGCCTATAAGACGATCAGGAAAATCCACTAGCCATCACTGCTGGAGGGTTATTCCTATATGATGTCATTAAGTAATTCTACTGCCTAGCCTGGATGGAGGGTTATTATATGAATTTCAGGGAACTCCACTACCCTGGATTACTGGAGTGTAACAAGGAAATATCATTAGGTTACTCCACTATGAAACCATTATGGAGGGTTACACCCAATATTATCATTATGTAAAACCACTTCCCTTCGCCACTTGAGTGTTACACCTAGAAAATCGGGTGATTATGTATGATTTCTACCATCATTGGAAATTTCCTCAGTATGTTCCAACCCACAAAAATTTACACCATATATAAAAATAAAAATTCAATGGAACTATTTTTTTATACATGGATAATGACTCATGATATGATACTCCTGGGACCAAATATTAATTCAAACGAATAAGATACATTTTATCAAATTGTGATTAGTATTTCCCAAGGGGACACAACGTGTGTGTGTGGGAGGGGGAATATAAAATGCAAGGTCCCTCCTCAAATATTACCCATTTCACTTGTTTCCAAATGTATTCCAATCAGTTTCATAGCTAACATAGTGTAGGTGGACTACACTGTGTGTTCTAGCTAATCGGGACATGTGTTGTGTCTACTGTCCTTGTCTGTGTACTCAAACCAAGTGTCTATGTACATTAGTGCATGAAATGTCGGTACAAATGGGATGTTTCTTGTGTGGTTAACATATGTCTATGTACTTCTTACAGAGTGTCCCTAAAAATGTGATACTTCACATGATTTATCCAACTAGGGAAGGGATACATGGCGTGTGAGGGAGAACTACATTCCATGACATCCACATATATCTTGAAACACTAGTGTCGTCATTGGGGGATGATACATGTTGTCTATTCTTCATTCTACATAGCATGGAGTATGGATTGTTCCAGAAAGTACAGATTTTACAAATCATCATCCACAATTTGAATTTGGTCAAACCTCTTCAGATCCAACAATGTCTAAGGCTGAAAAATATTTGTCTAACCTTAAATTTTAATTATTTTATTCTTCTCAGTGGAAATCAATTATCATCATGAAATGGGGTATGACCATTTAAACAACATTATTTCATGGATTCATTCATCTTTTTCATGATGTCTATAATCTGAATCATTCATCCCCACCATGAAATGAGCCTAGATATATACATCTCTCAAAACTTTTTGGTTGTTTCATTGGTATTTCATGATCTTGGGAACTAAATCAAGAACGGGTCACCTGAAAACTATCAAAGAAATATCCAAGGGAATTTTATTTTCAATGAACATGGAGAAATTCGATGGATAAGGCATAATAAAAATGGATTATAGAATAATTGGTTAATTGTTCACGAACAACAATCAAGATCATGATCCATGTTTAGATAATCCATCTAAATTAAAAAAATTCCATACATCGGGACATGTAAAGGCTATAGGGAGGGGCATAGATTGATGAAAAATTATCAATCTACACAAACCATTAATTTAAATGAAAAAAACACCAAAATATGAGTCCTAACACACTTTTGGATTGATCAATTTTGAACAATGTGAATTCAAAATGATCAAAAGATGATGATGCATTCATCATGCTTTGATTAACATTGATCAACAAATTATTTGAAGTAAAATATCGATTAATCAATGGGAGGAAGAAGATATTATCACAAGACAAGAGAATTATGAACCAATCATGGAGATTTATCCCTAATGACCTGTTTATCAAAATCATTTCAGTTCAATATTTAATTAATTAATTAATTAATTAATTAATCAATCAATTAAAATCCACCTCCATTGAGCTAGAGGTATGAATACCCATTGTCATCCGATTTTACATCAATTCTGGGTTAAAAACCACATTATAAAACAAACTTTGGTCTCCGTTTTTTGATTCATTCGTACTTTTACGAGTAATATAGTTTACATTAATTAACCACACACACAATATAAAATATATTTAATATTTTAGTAAATTTAATATTAGGGACACCGGGACTCAGAATCACATACTTTCTCAGCACCTAGATCTAGAAATATTTATATAAATATTTCAATGTCTTACAAGAAAAAATAGAATATAAACATTATTTTCTCCTTCAAACATTTCTTCCTTGACAAAAAACTATTAAAACAACTCTGGATATTGATCCCACATTTGGATCTCCCACTCCTAGATGTTCTCTTGCATGTTTCCATGATTCCACAGCCTACAAACAACGGAAATGGTCCTTCCATTCAAGGTCTGCTTGTGTAGATCCTTGATTGACCATGTGTGTTTCGTAAAGGTGGCTTCAACCTTGTCTTCTAGCTCTCCCAGTCAATGATATGAATGTTTTCATAAGTGTATCTCCCAAACAATTAAATATTTATTATGTAATGAACCCACTCTTGATATGGGGGTAGGGGAAGGAGATAGGTAACTCCAAAACTCTATATGTGATATCAAACAACAAGATGATCCTCAATGATACCTTGCCTCCCTATTAGAGACTCTTCATGATAGTAAATTGGGAGACTCTAACGAAGACATGTTATCCCTTAACAAACTCCAAGGTACAATGACAATGATCTACACCTGATTTTTATTTTCTCAGTGATTTCCTAATCTGCTCACGGATGACCAAGAAATTCTCCATTTTATCTGCACCAAATCTAGTCCCTCAACAGATGACTTACCACTCTCTTTTGAGAATAAGGGTGACATGAATGGTCTTCTATACAAGTCCTCAAAAGTTTTCATACCAATGGTGGAGTAGTAAATATTTTTGGATCAAAACTCTACCAAGGGCAGGTGATCCTCCTAGCTCCAACTGACATCCAACATGAAATCTCTAATCATTTCGTCTGATACAATGATAGTGAACTCGGTCTATCCATTATTTAGGGGGTGTAATACTATAATCACCTAAATTTAGGTCACATGTTCATCCTATACGAATCTCCAAAATCATTAATTATACCACACATCATGATCATAGACAATAGTGGTGGGTACCCTGAGAATGAAAATGATTTTCTGAATGTACAACTACCCGAAACTCCCCACCAAATAGTCCTCTCAAATGGAAAGGAAGTGTGATGATGTTGTGATTTATTCTACACTCACCCAGATAGTTTTATGGCCCATTCATTTGTCTATAACACTTGGGATGATTTCCATGTATATTCCAACCAATTTCCACTTCAATATATCAAAAGGTCACAACAAACCAATTACAACATGGAGATAGACCTTCACATGTTAACATATGAGGAATCAAGAGATGAACTTAGATACACTTCACCTTTGGAACCATTATACACCTCTGGATCAGGATTTCATGATATCCTCCTTTAAAATATCCATCTACTGTGTCACATAAATATATATATTCACATAATACATCACAATAGATAAACCCCCCCATGGAATATCTCACATGAATGAGGAATAATGGAGTCAACACAATCAGAGGAATAAAAACTACACCATCCTACTCCAACCGGGTCATTTGTAGTGAAGCTAACTATTCAAAATATACCCACAGTAGAAAAAAATGGGACTTCCTGAAATGATCTTCTTTCTAAAATATCTCAATTTAATAGAGTATAGTCTATCTCTAAGTCATAAACATGTAGGAAATGTAACCAGGGTCACTGCTTCAGTTTCATGTCTCCAGTTATGATGACATACCAGAGGCTCAGGTGGTCTACGTATACCAATATGTGCTCTCCTAGAAGGTAGGGCTTCCACATCATAAAGGAGAAGACTACTTCAGTTATCTATAGGTTATGATTCATGTAGTTATTCTCATGGGGTGTGAACGGCATTGAACAGTATTAGATGACAGACTGATGTTTCATTAAGACACAACCGAGCTTATCTCTTTATGAGTCACAGTACACTAGAAACTCAACAACTTCCACTAGTATAAAGAACACCATATAAATTATTATCCTCTTCACCAAATCCCCAAAGATCCTCTCTAACTATGTATACTAGTCAAATGGATTCTCTTTATGTGTCAGGGTTCGAAATGCGGTTTCGATTCAACAGAAGACTTCGATCAATCTAATGTCGTACCATTCCAAGAGAAGAAATCCATGAACCTAAATCATTTTATTTAGTGGATCCTAAGGAAGTAGTTATTCTGTCATTGTTGGATATATTGGTGAATCTTTTCCAAATTCGACATTACCTTCAATGTGGTACTCCTTTATCTAGAAATAATGCATTGGGAAATTTTTGTATCGCTTTAGATCATGAAGAGAATCAAGAACCATCCTCTAGTGCATCGAATGTTCCTATACTATTATAGAATATATGAGTATTTCCTTGATAAAATAACAAAAAATGGGTCCATGTAAAACTGGATGGCTAGGTTCATCATGTACATAAAAATGGTCGGGGTGTTTTCCACACCAAAGGGAATCACCTAGAACTCATTGTGTCTGTAGTAACATGAAAAAGAAAAATTTGCAATTTATACCTCACAAAACAAAATATGGTGATATCTAGACATGATATCAATATTTTAGATCATTATCACTCCATTAAAATAGTAATAGTGTTTTACAGTCCTCTATAGTGGGTACTTCTTTTTTATTTATGCCAGATTTAGGAGACTATAACTATGAAAATCCCAAAACATATTGTAGAGACCCGAAGCTTATCGTACATAGACTTTACATTACTTTTGCGGAATACTTAGTACATAACAAAAACACACACACAAGGATCGTAATAGTTTAGTGTCTTTGGAAACTCGGAACGTAATCTTCTAAACGTGGTGAAAGATCTTCAACATCTCCCATAAAGATCTTTTTTTACCTAAAACCTTTCTTTATATCCTGGGGAAAAGAAAACATAAAAGGGTGAGCTCAAATGCTCAATAAGGGAAAACAAAAGAAATATCAATCACATCATATACATAAGAACATAGCTTTTGGAAATCTTAACCTGCAAAAGAGCTCATAATATCATAACGTGGGATAAATCATAGAAGTGAAAATGAAATCATAACTTAAAACATTACTCATCGTGGCATACACACATAATCATAGAGAATCATTTCTTGTTAGTCAAGACTCATTGCCAAGACTATCTTAGTGGACAAAGTCCCTTTCTGAATCGAGTAATCCTCGTTTCAGTCCTGTTTCACTGAACCGGTATAACCTACCATTCCAGCCATGTCTATCTCATGAGATATAAAATCTTTACCCAATGCATTGGAGGGAGATATAGGTCCCACCCATCTCATAATGATACCATTCTTATGTGTGCCACAAAATCATAAATCATACATCATTTCATAACCCATGTAATAAAAATGGGATTCTTAAAACAACATGACATCATAAAACCATTTATATAAGATAAAGGAATTCATAAACATAATTCCATCACAACATAGTCAAATCAATGTAAAAATATGGATAGAAACATAACCCTTTATTATCTTAGATGGAAAATAATTTTGATAAAACACTTGAAATGAATTCTTGAGGAAAATATCCTTTCTTCTTCAAAATCAATTTCTTTTCACAAAACATCATGCAATTTTAAAAGAAAGAGATTTTATTAAAAATAGTCATGAAATCTTTTGGAGGAAGCTTCATGAAAATAAGGCTTCATAAAACCGTAAAAATCCGTTCATGCCGTTTAAGTTAAAAAAAACATTCTTCGTACTTTTGTCGGAAAAGTCAAAAAGTACCTCGTATGAAAAAGCGACAAAAGATTCCTTTCATATTCTTTACTAAAAACTCACCGAAGAGTAAAATTGGATTTAAACTATTGTAAGTGGATGGAAACAATATTACATATTGAAGGAACATGGATGTGGATGATAAAATACACCCCAGTAAATACTTACGAATAAACAATCTCGGATAAAAATGAGATTGTGATATTTCCCATACCTTAGGTCCGACTTGCTTTGTAAGTGTCCGAACCTCCTGTATAATGATTTAAATCATGTTATTGACTTATTCCAAAATCATATTCATTGTTATTATATCATATATGGTCCACTTATGACTTTATATTACCCGTTCTTTTGTAAATTCATGTTAAAGTAGCGTTTTGGGTAAAATCGTCTCATTTATCATAGGTGTTTTGACTTGTTGTTCTTGACATAATTATTACTTATATCATGATTTACTTACTTCCAGAATATAAAATATGATTTATATATCATATATATTCAGTATATATATATATATATAATAGATAGATAAATAAAATGAAAAACACCGTTCATGGAGACGGTAGTCCGTACGTACGCATGAACGCTGTTTTTCTTTCCTTATTGTCTTGAAATGGAAGTAAGTAGATGACATACATATGTATATATATACATAAATCCAGTAGCTTTATAATGTCATATATTTCATTATTATTTCTTATATATACATTATAATCATTCTTAAATGGTTAACATGGAAAATGAATCTCATCGCGTCGTGGAGACGGTAGTCCGTACGTACGCACGAGCGATGATATCATTTCTATAAATATTGAATTGGAGTGGAGTGGATTATACAATATATCAGAATCAATATGATGTTTTAATAACTATGTATAGTTATTCTTTACACCATTATACCCATCCATGTAAGGTGGTGGTGGAAAATAGATTACACCATGGCGTGGAGACGGTATTCCGTACGTACGCACGCGCGGTGATTTCTTTTTCCGTAGGATGGATAGATGGTGAAATAGGGTTGTTTCATACTTATAATAACATATCAGTATATGAGTGATACTGATGTTATTACTTCATAATGAAACAACCTAAGAAGAAGAAGTGGAAGAAGAAATAAAGATGAAAGAATTGGTAACGGTAATTACCTCTTCTTTGAAGCGCCTCTTTGAGACCTCCTCTTAGGGAACTAGAATTGGTCTTTGAGGAAGACCAGAACCTCTAGGATGTTTCTAGGGAAGTGGAGAAGGGATTTTTTCAGGGGTTGGCCGAGCTTGAGTGCTCAAATTGGTGTGAGGAGGAGGGGGAGGATGTGTCCTTTTATAAGGGAGGAGAGGGGCACCTTAGGAATTCTTAAAAATATTAATTTATAATAAATCTAACCCCACTTAAAAACCTCAAAAAATGACTCATATTCGAAGATTAGATGAGATAGGGTTGTAATCTCATCAACCAATTAAATTTAGACATGTTTGGATATTATTTTAAACCTTATCAATTAGATTTAACTCTAAGTTAAATAATTTAACTTTTACCGTGTCTTTTTGTTTTCTTTCACTATATGGTTAATAAACTTACTATAACATGCCAAACGAACCCCAAATTGTTTATTATTAATATATATATACTTATATACGTCATTTGGCTGAACCTTAGATTTTTAGGAATAAAATAACAATTAATAATATAATATTTGATTTAAAAACTATTTTGTGTCAATTTTGACACTATTTGATATATGATTTTTGTGAAAGTCATAACAGAATTATATGTTCGAACCAAGTTTATTAAATCAACATTAATATATCATAGTAACCTAGAAAATTAGTGTAATTCATAAAAAATCTCAAATTACATTTATTTTGGTGTTTATAACATCAATTATGTCAATATTTCATTAATAAGATAATCATTAAATTATTTGATGTCTAAAAATTAAAAATAAAATACCATCATGTAGGAAATCTTTTTAGCTTTCTAATGAATATTTACAATCGAATTTATCTTATGTATAACCCCATATTAAAAATGATTTACTTATTAAACTTTGATTTTAACTATTTTAACCCTTCTTTAAATAAATTAATAATAAATGTCCTAATCTAATCCAAGTGGGCCTAAATGGTCATATTTTATTCCTAAGTTTGTTTTTGGTCGAGTTACACTTGTCCAATAGAATTAGGACATGTGTTAGGGTAATAGTAATATCATATTTACCCTTAGTTACCCTATTTACTATTAACCGCGGTAAAAAAAAGTAAAAAGTTACTATTCACCAAAAATTATTTTCATCTCATTGAACCACATTTTAGTCCTTGATATTAACCGTGTCTCTCGGATTTTCGAAATTCCATTCACAGAAGGGGTAAAATTAAGTTTTATGCAAAATTCAGTTTTTAACCTACCACTTAGTGGTTTCACTATTCATCAAAAATTGAAAGTTTTCAGAAAAATGCCAAAATTTCATCCTAAGCTATATTTCATATTCCGAATTCAAAAATGAAGTCTATTTTACCAAATTCATAACATAGAAGTTGAATTAATTAATTTTATAATTAAATCCCGCTATTAAAACAAATAGCGTGTTTTTACGAAACAATATCTATCAAAAGATTGACACTTGTTTATGTCTGGTTTAAATGTGAAATTACGTCCAATGACCAAAATTGTATTAAATTGTAAAAATATATTCTAAATATACTTTAAAACCACTCAAATTAATAATTTATCACTATTAATTATTTCGATTAAAAAAGTTGTTTTTAATTATAATTTAGTAATTTTCACTATTCATCAGAATATGAAAGTTATCCGAAATGTACCAAAATTTCACCTTAGGATAAATTCGATACTCCGAATCCAAAAATGAAATCCATTTTGAAAAATAAAATTTACAAAATTTCAAAAAGTGGTTATTACTATTCATAACGGCTAGTTTTAATAGCATATCGTTGTTTAGTGAAACTGGTTATTACGTACTACACACACTATCGAGGAAGGTTGCGATTGCGTGTAATGCAAGGCAAGTCAAGGATGCGTGTTGTGCAAGCTCCTTTTGGTGTAGCGTACAACACAAGACATTAATAAAATTAAAAAATATTTTTCATAAAATCTTGGGCTGTTACATTCTACCCCCCTTAAAATGAATTTCGCCCTCGAAATTCGTCGGGGTTATAAATGGTTTTCTATTCGAATGTTTCCCACATCGTAAAAAGGAATACCAAAACTTGGCTTTAAAAACTAAAGTATGAAATGTAACGATTACCCAAATAAACTAATTTTTGGGTTTCCACATAGGTAAAAATATGGATATGGAAGAAAAATCTAACCATCATGTTCTGATGGAGAGTGGTAGAGAACATGGCTATGGAAAAGCCAAAAATCACAAATCCATAAATTTGTGATGATATAAGGTACCATCTGATTCCTCAGGTATAAGATCACTAGGACAATATTTTTGGTTTTCAAGATCATTTCCCTAAAGTTGAAAATTTGAATTAGAATAAATACTTACTTTATTTTGGTACAATCTCACTGTTGTTCGTGCCTTGAACAATTTCCACTTCATCTCTTAAATAAATGAAGTTGAATTTGTTATTCGTGAAGTGTTAGCAGATAATGTGATAGAATGACGGGTCATTCCATCTGTCTCAAACAAAAGGTTAGCAAAAATTATATACATAAGTCGATCTATAGTGAGATTAATCATATATGGTTCCTAAAATGGGCTTATACTTCATATATCATACTGCTTAATATAATAACACTAGTTTCTACTAAACAGGGACTTCCTGTAGGTCAGTGGTAGGCGATAAAGGCCAGTCGCACTTCGGTTGTGGGTTCGATTCCTACAGCCTTTTCCGAAGCGATGGGCTGTCGCTCGTCCTGCAGGTTGTCCTTTTTCCAAAACTATATTACTATAACATCCCATCAATAATATCGAAAAAATAATTTCTATCCTTAAACAATACTAACTTACGTCCAACATAATCTAGTCTAATCTTTAGGCTTATACATAATACTGTAGTCCACTCTCATCACATAGTGAAAACGATTACCAGAGATTTAACACCATCGTCGATCCCCATAAGATATGTCTTGTTGGTCACATTCTAAACATTCAAAGTCCTTAATCATGTATTCTCTTGAATACCTTAGTGAAAACATGAATGCAGTTTAAAGTTAACACTTTCCACATACCAAAATCCTCAAAATTCTATATACTCAAACCAAGATATCACTTAGTCCTTATATCAATCATGAGCTCATGAATACTGTTAAACATTTCATTTTCTTATTTTCCCTTCATTATGCGCATATCATCTTATTTCCAAAAATATCTCAATCACTTTGAATACCACATTAAACCAATACATAAATATTCCAATACTCCATGATACAACATTATTTTGGAATCCCATTACATAAACACTTAATCATTCCACCACATCGTTATCATATTCAACATTGCCAATAGTGATCGCATGTGATTTCCCTTTGTCCTTTGCCTTCAGTGGTTGCTCATGTTGATCATCACTAACCCTTGGATTAGGGCAATTATTAGCATAATGCCCCATTTCCTTGCACTTGAAGCATTGAAGTGTTGGTAGTGCGTTCTCTACAGTGTTTGCTTTATTCACATCATTAGAAACCCTTTTTCTATTACTTCGACACTCAGCTGCTCGATGACCTTCTTTTCCACACTTAAAACATTTTCTAGTCCCTTTAAGACAATCTCCACCATGCTTCTTTCCACACTTTGTGCATAAGGAAACATTCATCTTCTTTTCACCATTATTCTGAGATTTCTCCTTGAACTCCATCTTTCGTTTCTTGTCAAAACCATGAGATGGATATGTAACACCAACTTCCATTTCTACCTTGATAGCACAACGCACAATTTCTTCATAGCTACTGAAGTCTCTTATAGCTAATGCCCTTCGAAGACTTGGTTTTAAGCCACTGAAAAATCGATCAACTTTACTTTCAGGTTGGATGATAATGCCAGATGCATACCTTGCAAGTCTTGTAAAATTCGCTTCGTATATACCAACAGATTCATCATCCTTCTGTTTCAGCTCAAGAAACTCCTTTTCCATCTTCGTTCGAAGAATACGAGGGAAGTACTTACTGAAAAACAAGTTCTTGAACTCGTCCCATTCCATGGACTCAATTTCATCTCTTGGCCTCGTATTCTTGATAAGATTCCACCATTGATCAGCTTCACCTTCCAAACGATATACTGCTAAGATGAATTTATCATGTTCAGAACATTGAAGAACTGAAAATATCTTTTCAGTAGTACTAATCCATTGTTCAGCAACTAATGGATCAGTAGACCCACTGAAAGAAGGCGGACGCTGCCTCATGAAGGATTCAACGGAATGTTGCTCCTTCCTTTGCTCGTTTGGAAGTCCTGCATGATTCATAGCTTGAGAAAGTTGTGTGAGCATGGCTAAAAGATTTTGCATTCCAGATCCCATATCGTTTGGTTGCTCAGGGGGACAATCATTGCATTGTCCATTGCATTGATCAACACGGTTCCTTCGGGTTCCAGCCATCGTCTAAAACCCCAAAAGAATAGTGTGAGAGGCAAAAATAATGCTAGGGAAAACAACATAATAAAGGGGTAGTACCCTCAATATCTAACATCTTAGGTTAAATTCTAAGATCGTTAGCGCAATTCTAGGACTATAACCTATACGTATACTTAACCTTAGAGACATCCCTAGACATACCTTCGAAATATCTCTAGGGATCTCACTAACGTTTTCGCATCCTAGTTTCCAAAGTTTGACTAAACCTTTCCTCTGATACCAACTGTAGAGACCCGAAGCTTATCGTACATAGACTTTACATTACTTTTTCGGAATACTTAGTACATAACAAAAACACACACACAAGGATCGTAATAGTTTAGTGTCTTTGGAAACTCGGAACGTAATCTTCTAAACGTGGTGAAAGATCTTCAACATCTCCCATAAAGATCTTTTTTTACCTAAAACCTTTCTTTATATCCTGGGGAAAAGAAAACATAAAAGGGTGAGCTCAAATGCTCAATAAGGGTAAACAAAAGAAATATCAATCACATCATATACATAAGAACATAGCTTTTGGAAATCTTAACCTGCAAAAGAGCTCATAATATCATAACGTGGGATAAATCATAGAAGTGAAAATGAAATCATAACTTAAAACATTACTCATTGTGGCATACACACATAATCATAGAGAATCATTTCTTGTTAGTCAAGACTCATTGCCAAGACTATCTTAGTGGACAAAGTCCCTTTCTGAATCGAGTAATCCTCGTTTCAGTCCTGTTTCACTGAACCGGTATAACCTACCATTCCAGCCATGTCTATCTCATGAGATATAAAATCTTTACCCAATGCATTGGAGGGAGATATAGGTCCCACCCATCTCATAATGATACCATTCTTATGTGTGCCACAAAATCATAAATCATACATCATTTCATAACCCATGTAATAAAAATGGGATTCTTAAAACAACATGACATCATAAAACCATTCATATAAGATAAAGGAATTCATAAACATAATTCCATCACAACATAGTCAAATCAATGTAAAAATATGGATAGAAACAGAACCCTTTATTATCTTAGATGGAAAATAATTTTGATAAAACACTTGAAATGAATTCTTGAGGAAAATATCCTTTCTTCTTCAAAATCAATTTCTTTTCACAAAACATCATGCAATTTTAAAAGAAAGAGATTTTATTAAAAATAGTCATGAAATCTTTTGGAGGAAGCTTCATGAAAATAAGGCTTTATAAAACCGTAAAAATCCGTTCATGCCGTTTAAGTTAAAAAAAACATTCTTCGTACTTTTGTCGGAAAAGTCAAAAAGTACCTCGTATGAAAAAGCGACAAAAGATTCCTTTCATATTCTTTACTAAAAACTCACCGAAGAGTAAAATTGGATTTAAACTATTGTAAGTGGATGGAAACAATATTACATATTGAAGGAACATGGATGTGGATGATAAAATACACCCCAGTAAATACTTACGAATAAACAATCTCGGATAAAAATGAGATTGTGATATTTCCCTTACCTTAGGTCCGACTTGCTTTGTAAGTGTCCGAACCTCCTGTATAATGATTTAAATCATGTTATTGACTTATTCCAGAATCATATTCATTGTTATTATATCATATATGTTCCACTTATGACTTTATATTACCCGTTCTTTTGTAAATTCATGTTAAAGTAGCGTTTTGGGTAAAATCGTCTCATTTATCGTAGGTGTTTTGACTTGTTGTTCTTGACATAATTATTACTTATATCATGATTTACTTACTTCCAGAATATAAAATATGATTTATATATCATATATATTCAGTATATATATATATATATAATAGATAGATAAATAAAATGAAAAACACCGTTCATGGAGACGGTAGTCCGTACGTACGCATGAACGCTGTTTTTCTTTCCTTATTGTCTTGAAATGGAAGTAAGTAGATGACATACATATGTATATATATACATAAATCCAGTAGCTTTATAATGTCATATATTTCATTATTATTTCTTATATATACATTATAATCATTCTTAAATGGTTAACATGGAGAATGAATCTCATCGCGTCGTGGAGACGGTAGTCCGTACGTACGCACGAGCGATGATATCATTTCTATAAATATTGAATTGGAGTGGAGTGGATTATACAATATATCAGAATCAATATGATGTTTTAATAACTATGTATAGTTATTCTTTACACCATTATACCCATCCATGTAAGGTGGTGGTGGAAAATAGATTACACCACGGCGTGGAGACGGTATTCCGTACGTACGCACGCGCGGTGATTTCTTTTTCCGTAGGATGGATAGATGGTGAAATAGGGTTGTTTCATACTTATAATAACATATCCGTATATGAGTGATACTGATGTTATTACTTCATAATGAAACAACCTAAGAAGAAGAAGTGGAAGAAGAAATAATGATGAAAGAATTGGTAACGGTAATTACCTCTTCTTTGAAGCGCCTCTTTGAGACCTCCTCTTAGGGCACTAGAATTGGTCTTTGAGGAAGACCAGAACCTCTAGGATGTTTCTAGGGAAGTGGAGAAGGGATTTTGTCAGGGGTTGGCCGAGCTTGAGTGCTCAAATTGGTGTGAGGAGGAGGGGGAGGAGGTGTCCTTTTATAAGGGAGGAGAGGGGCACCTTAGGAATTCTTAAAAATATTAATTTATAATAAATCTAACCCCACTTAAAAACCTCAAAAAATGACTCATATTCGAAGATTAGATGAGATAGGGTTGTAATCTCATCAACCAATTAAATTTAGACATGTTTGGATATTATTTTAAACCTTATCAATTAGATTTAACTCTAAGTTAAATAATTTAACTTTTACCGTGTCTTTTTGTTTTCTTTCACTATATGGTTAATAAACTTACTATAACATGCCAAACGAACCCCAAATTGTTTATTATTAATATATATATCCTTATATACGTCATTTGGCCGAACCTTAGATTTTTAGGAATAAAATAACAATTAATAATATAATATTTGATTTAAAAACTATTTTGTGTCAATTTTGACACTATTTGATATATGATTTTTGTGAAAGTCATAACAGAATTATATGTTCGAACCAAGTTTATTAAATCAACATTAATATATCATAGTAACCTAGAAAATTAGTGTAATTCATAAAAAATCTCAAATTACATTTATTTTGGTGTTTATAACATCAATTATGTCAATATTTCATTAATAAGATAATCATTAAATTATTTGATGTCTAAAAATTAAAAATAAAATACCATCATGTAGGAAATCTTTTTAGCTTTCTAATGAATATTTACAATCGAATTTATCTTATGTATAACCCCATATTAAAAATGATTTACTTATTAAACTTTGATTTTAACTATTTTAACCCTTCTTTAAATAAATTAATAATAAATGTCCTGATCTAATCCAAGTGGGCCTAAATGGTCATATTTTATTCCTAAGTTTGTTTTTGGTCGAATTACACTTGTCCAATAGAATTAGGACATGTGTTAGGGTAATAGTAATATCATATTTACCCTTAGTTACCCTATTTACTATTAACCGCGGTAAAAAAAAGTAAAAAGTTACTATTCACCAAAAATTATTTTCATCTCATTGAACCACATTTTAGTCCTTGATATTAACCGTGTCTCTCGGATTTTCGAAATTCCATTCACAGAAGGGGTAAAATTAAGTTTTATGCAAAATTCAGTTTTTAACCTACCACTTAGTGGTTTCACTATTCATCAAAAATTGAAAGTTTTCAGAAAAATGCCAAAATTTCATCCTAAGCTATATTTCATATTCCGAATTCAAAAATGAAGTCTATTTTACCAAATTCATAACATAGAAGTTGAATTAATTAATTTTATAATTAAATCCCGCTATTAAAACAAATAGCGTGTTTTTACGAAACAATATCTATCAAAAGATTGACACTTGTTTATGTCTGGTTTAAATGTGAAATTACGTCCAATGACCAAAATTGTATTAAATTGTAAAAATATATTCTAAATATACTTTAAAACCACTCAAATTAATAATTTATCACTATTAATTATTTCGATTAAAAAAGTTGTTTTTAATTATAATTTAGTAATTTTCACTATTCATCAGAATATGAAAGTTATCCGAAATGTACCAAAATTTCACCTTAGGCTAAATTCGATACTCCGAATCCAAAAATGAAATCCATTTTGAAAAATAAAATTTACAAAATTTCAAAAAGTGGTTATTACTATTCATAACGGCTAGTTTTAATAGCATATCGTTGTTTAGTGAAACTGGTTATTACGTACTACACACACTATCGAGGAAGGTTGCGATTGCGTGTAATGCAAGGCAAGTCAAGGATGCGTGTTGTGCAAGCTCCTTTTGGTGTAGCGTACAACACAAGACATTAATAAAATTAAAAAATATTTTTCATAAAATCTTGGGCTGTTACACATATGTTCTCCATTTTTACAAATTGTACATGATCCTCTTAGAGGAATCTTTCGGTCTGAGAAAAATATTCACATGATGATCCTCCAACTACAACCATATCTATTATATCTCTCTAGGTTAAATGTGATATGCTTCAAAACATATCATTCCAATGAGAGTACACAAGTCTATGAAAAACTCCATCTTCTACCCTGTAGTTAGTCCGAGGAATTCATTAAAGAAGATGTCTATATAATCACCCATAAAAAAACTAGATTCCTTAAAAGTCTTATAAACCATGGATTAAAGTCACCAAATGATTTGAGATAGGCTACAACCTATTGACCATAGCATCTTCTTATCCAGGTCTGAGGTCTCCCTTTTCAGAAATGGATAATCTGGTTAAATCAGTGCATAGGCATCTGACTAGTCTTGGGGGACATTCAATCTATACCAAGACTATAGATATCCAATCCATACCCACTATGAAATCATAGGGCTCCACATTAATGACCAATATGTCCCTCATTAAACTCTCTCCACCAAGGGAGATCACATACTTTCAAAAGATAAAATAGGCAGAAGAATAGTTCCCTATAATAATCTTATAACTGAGTTTTTATGATATCATCTAATATGGGTGTCGTATCTATTATACTAGGAGTAAAGAAATATAAGAATTACCATAATATGTTTCCACCAATACTAAGGCATGATTAGAAAAAAAACATAGTATACCTCGAATTGACTCATGTTCTCCATGATAGCAGATGTCCAAAGACTTCATCTATTTGTGACCTTAGCTGCTTACTACAAGAGACTGACATCGTCTGAGCAGGTGGTGGTCAAAGGATCTCAAAACATTGTGCTCCAAATATAGCTCCTCCAACTCCTCTTACATAACCTCCACCTAGAGAGTACCCAATCCATGCTTGGGAGTGCCTTGATCCAAACTTTTCTCTGTCATGGTGGTCCATAAACAATCTTCATGTGCTACTCAAAACATCTGTTTGGGTATTCCCATTCCATGTGACTTATCCCATAACAAGTAAAGAACCACCCCTTCTAATCTACAATAGTCCCATACACTGTCTTGACCATGTACACGAGCCTACTCATGAAAGGTTCTCTTTTCCATGATCTCTAGCACCATCAAGTTTATGTTTTCAACTCCGCTCTTTTACACCCAAATCTAGATTTAGCTATATGGTTTCGCACACATATAATTCACTATATAAAAAGTTCCATCTCCAACACCTATGAATAGGTGGGTATGCACAAGTGTACTATGATGGATCAGATATCTCTATGGAGTCCCATATCAATCTTCTGTTCTCTTGCGTATCATAACAAATCATGTTGAGAGATTACTACATAAGGTCTGTGAACATTTTCATGTACTCAACAGCTGTCATCCCTGTCTAATACAGACCCATAATCTCGTAGATCTAGATAAATCATAAGAAGGTAGGGTATTACTCATCATATAACATCAACTCATAGTCATCTAATGAGAGTGTCGACTCTTCAGTAATCTATGTTACCATTATCCACCAATGACCAACCACTCTAAAGAAAAAGGATGGATTATGAATCCACCATCATATCTTTCGGGGACTGGATATTCTTGAATATAAGGACCACCAACACTATGTAATACTATACCATCTATTTATTTGGATAACCATAGATTCTCAACAGTTTATAATAGTAGAACTTATGGAGTGAGTTCTATTCATACATGTCCTTATCCAAATCTATTCAGATAATATGTTGATAAACAGGAGGAGGTTCTACTACTAATCCACTAGGAGGAAGGGTACCATATGATGTAGTATAAAATGAGGCATCATCGCTCATAAATTCTTCATCACAAACTGTAGCTATTATCCTAGTTTGCTAGTGTCTCAGAGACATATTGAATGTCATCATAGGGTCCGACGATCAGATGATCATATATGTATATATAAACAATAATGAAAATATTACTAAAAAATAAAAAAAAGCATTCATATATGATCCACATTCCATTGATCCCTACAATAAATATAATTTCATGCTGAGTTTACAATAAGGAATTTATGGTCTAGGTGAATCAATATTACAGCCCCCCCCCCCACACCATCACTATAATCTTTGGTCAGAGAACCACACTCATTACACTTTAAAACGTTTTATGAAAACCATCCAATCCTATTATGGGGAAACATATGAACAATGTACCCAAGAATGAAATTGCTATGATAATAATTTTTTACAACATGTTACAAGCCAGGGCTTGACCTGCAAGTACACTAAGTTCGCCTTCTAACTCCCCAACATATGAACAATATGTCATGGATTTTTGTAAGGAAAATATCACAATGGAACATCAAAAATGATAAAATTGGATTGGCATAAAACATGGAATTGTGGAAAACAAATATGCACATAATATGATTTCCATATAATTCAAGGAATTTCTTACAAGACCATCAGAGAGTACCAAGTCCATTACTGAACCAGACATAAATGTAATTCAAGCGATGTATTACAGAACCATATTTACGTGTCATTCCAGCCCTGTAATACATAATAATATTTACATGATATTACATTCACTTCTATCTAATGAGGTATAAATAAATAACTAATTCATTTGAGGGATATATAGGTACCACCCATCTCATAATGAAATCATTACAACATATTCCACAACAACATAAATCATTCATCATTACATAATCCAAGAAATAAAATGGGCTTCATAAACATCATTTCCTTATTACATTATACAAATAAAATACCATTCCATCATTAAAATAATAATATAATAGTAATAATAGGGATATAAACATAACCTTATTTAATGTGAATCATTATAGATGGAAAATAATTATAATAAAACAGTTGAACATAATTCCTGATGGTACTATCATTTTTCATTGAAAACATTTAATTTTCTCAAAATTCTACTGATGTTTAAAAGGACATATTTTACATGAAAATAAATATTAAATCATGTAAAGGAATATTTTAGGGATTATGGAGTCATGAAAGCCAAAAAATTATTTCATACCGTATAAGTTATAAAAATATTATCATCATACATTTGACAGAAAAGTAAAAAAGAACCTTGTGTGATATACAAAATAATAATTAGTTACAAACGATGTAGTAAAATCCAAAAAGGGTAAAAATATATTTAAAATACATATAAAAATAGTATAAATTTTATGAAAACATTTTTAGAAATCAGGAACATGAATGATGAATATATCCCTAGTAAATACAAACATATAAACAATCTCGGATAAAAATGAGATTGTAAAATTATCCCTTACATTAGGTCTGATTTCTTCTGTATATATCTGAAGTTCTATTATAGTGGGTTTAAACATATTATTAAATAGTAAAAGAACCATAATAATATTTATTACATCATATATGATTTAGTTATGACTTTGTATTAACCATTTATTTAACATTTCCATGTTAAATAAATGTTTTGGTTAATAATCGTTTTATTTATCGTAGGCGTTCTGACTTGTTATTATTGATATTATTACTTTGATCGTGATTTATTTACATGCATCACGTAAAATATTATTTATATATAACAAATATTTATTTTATAAATAAATCTAACATATAGTTAAATGTAATGTAATACACCGGTCATTGAGATGATTGGCCTTATGTACACATGAACACTGTTTCAATTTCCTAACTAAATTGAATGGAAGCAAGTAAATGAAATATATATATATATATATATATATATAAATACATTATAATTATTATTTCATATATTTCTTGAATATTTAATCGTTAACGTGGAGAATGAATATCATTGTGTCGTGGAGACGGTAGACCATTAGTAGGCACGAGCAACAATATCATTCACTTGATAGATAAATGTTATGGAGTTGGATGGTATAATAATTATACAGAATAATTATAATTTTATAATAATTATTTACATCTGTTATACTCATATTTATACCAATCCAAATTAATTATTGTTTTATTAAAAATTATACCACAACGTGGAGACGATAAATCTTACGTACACACACATGGTGGTATTATTATTCCTATGACAGGTAAAAGGACTTAACGGAGTCCCATAATTATAATGAAATATCATAATTTATATGATAATTTATTTAATAATTTAGTATGGAAACATCAAAAGAAAAGGATGTTCCAGAGAAAATAAATTTTTAAGAGGAGATATAACAAACACCTATTTTTCTTGTATCATTTATTGATCTGCACTAAAGGAATTATTAAGATGGATTTCTGGCCAAAGTGTGGACTCTACAATTAAGTGAGGTAATTTCATAGAGGAAATGACCATGTTTTGGCAGAGTAAAAGGGATTTAGGGTCGTGATTAAATGATATGGAGAAGTTACCTTTTTTAAGAGTTGCGAGGGGAAATTTAAGAAAGTCTATAATTTTAATTTATAATATTTTAAATTTCAGTTTTCAATGGTCCCAGTCTAATTTATTTCTAAGAAAATAAGTGTATTAGTACAAATCCTCCCAATAAATTTAGTTTACACATATTTATGTCAAAAAATTAATGATATAATTTATTAATCACCCTTATTAAAATAATTTATCTATTATAATTTCTTTATGTATTTTCATACTATATGGTTAATATACTTATTATAAAATTCCGAGAGAACCCCAAGTGGATAAATAATAAAAATTTTAACATTATATATGTCATTTATAAGACTATAATATTTTACGGACTATGATATCATCTTATAAAATACTTTATTTATAGAAACTCATTTATGTCAATATTGACATTATTTAGTAATTCATATTTTCTAAGCCAAAAAACATTATCCTTTTGGAAAAAATACATTAACTCGTGAATATTATATCAATTTAATCCAAAACGTTCATGTATGGAATCGAAATGTTCAAATTACATTTTTTTAATATTTATAATATCATTTATTTGAATATTTCATAAATAAGGTAATCACTACATCATTATTCTATCGTAAATAAATTTATTTATTTAATGTCTACAAAATATAAATAAAATACCCTTATATAGGAAATATTTTTATCTTTATTATGAGTATTTATTGTCAAATATATAAATTATATAGAGAAATATGATTTTTTACTAAAATCTACCTGTTTATGTTATATTTTAATTCTAAATGAATTATTATAACATGTCATTTTCACACCAATATGGATCTCAAATGCCAATATTTTAACCTATGGAATGTTTTATTCACCCATGACTCATACAATGCTATTATGGAATGTGTTTGTATAGATATAATTTATAGAATATTTTTTCCTTATTTACTAGATTTACTCTTCAACCATTGTAAATAAAAATAATAAAGGAGTTACTATTCATAATTTCTAAAAATAAAAGGTAAGTATTTAATAAATTTTGACATCAAGATTTCATTTATGGGATACATTTTTCTAAATTCAAAACATTGAATTGGAGGACATTAATTTAATAATAATTCTCATTTGAAAACCATAATGCAGTTTTTTAAGAATTAAAAACAATCAAAAAAATAACATTTTCCTATATAGAATTTAAAATTGAAATTACTTAAATGACCAAAATTATATTAAATGATAAAAAATAATCTAATTAGACTTAAAAAAATTAAAAATATAACGTAACTATATAAAAAAATTCTATGAAGAGGCAGTTTCAAATTAACATGCAACATTTTTAATTATTCATTAAAATATGAATTTTATCAAAAAAGTACAAAAAATTAAACCAAAGTAAATAATTATGAATTACTTCAATGTAAGAATTTTATTTTGTCATGTACAATATATAAAAGTGTTAAAAATAATATTTAATATCAGTGTGCCATCAAAATATGAAAAATTTAATTTTTTTAAATAAATATCATTTATCTAAAAAATTAAATATGATCTTAGATCATGTCTAGAAAATACATAATATGAATTTTAATTTTATATAAATTTTAAAAATTAGTTAATACTATTCATAATAGCTACTTTATATCCCATTAAATTATAACATTTTAATAATATATAGTTTTCTAGTGAAACTTAATATTGCGTACAACAAAAGCTACCGAGAATGGTCTCTATTACATGTATTTAAGAAAATTCAATGTTGTGTGTAGTTCAAGATTCTCTTGGTGTTGAATATAAAATAATCCAAACATGATTATTTTATACAATAAACAAAATCTATACCCAATGTTGCATAAACCATATGCCAACTCGGTGTTGCGTGTTGCATACAACAAGTAAATTTAGTGTGAAATGAAAATTTGACATATTGAATTTTAATATATTCAAAAAACATGGTGCATAAAAAATCTTGGTATTACATTATACCCCCCATAAAATGAATTTCTCCCTCATAATTCATCATGGTTATAAAAGCTTTACTACCTGAATTTTTCTTTCATGGAAACCATCATAATAAAAAGAAATACTAAAATATCATTTTAGAAAGGAATGATAGAATCATAATGGTTACCAAAACTAACTAATCACCTAGTATCCATGTAGGAGAAAATATGTGGACATGGATATGTAAGGAAAATATAACTATAATGTTTTGAATAATAGTGATAATGAACACGGTTTGAAGAAAGATAACAGCCAGAAAGCCTTAAATCTGTGATGATTTAAGGGACCATTTGATTCATTGGATAAGAAGTTACTAAGATACTCATTTTTATTTTTAATATCATTCCCCAAAGTTATAGAAAATTAAACTAAATACATTATTGATTTCAGTACATTTTCACTGTTGGTTATTTCATGAATAACAACCACGTCATATTTAATTCAATTCAAATTTCATTTTATTTGACATTCATGAAGTGTTAGTACATCTTGCGATCTATAAATAGAATGGTAGTTCATTTCTTCTTTCACAACAAAAAGGTTTTCATAGTTAATCAAATAGGAATAAGTCCACATATAGTGAAATAATACATTAATAAAACAAACATCAACCGAAATATAACATATACTATCCAGAAATGGATAACATTACAATCATACACAAAATTGAAATATTGTATTTTACAAAGAGGTGAAATAAATTGACATTACATTTATCTACTATATAACGTAAGGCAATTATTTTTTGTCACATTCCAAACATCTGAATTCCTCAATCACATATACTTTTGAAACCTGATAATAACATTAATTACAATAGAACCTTAATGAAAACATGAATTCTGTCAAAAGTAACTCCTTCTACACAACAAAAATACCAAAAAAATTATATACTAAAACCATGATATCAATTTTCCTTATACCAGTCATGATGTAATTATTACTATAATACATCTCATTATCTCCTCAACCCATTATTATTCATTTATCATGAATTTTCCAAAAATATCTTAATAATGTTAAATTTTTATCAGTAATAGTCATCATATACTTTCAAATAAATAAGCACAATAAATTGTGAAAAAATCATTAGATGTTTCTATATTCTTTAATACCATATAAGTAATTATAAAACATTATTCATGATAATAATGTAATAATTCAATTATCCTCTTAAACCATTGGCAGAGATTCATCATTTTATTCATTATCACTCTTTTCATCTCATAAATCATTTGTAATCTATTCATCTTCCTCAATATAAATACTACCCGTACACCCATGATGATTATCATTATGAAATTTTCCCTTAGGGAATATATTTTTGTAATTCCCCTTAAATTCCACATTCAAAACATTTAACTATTGTTAGTGTATTATTAATAATATTTTCCTTGTCAATTGTGTTTTATGAAACATTTCCTTTTTAATTACTAGCTTGGTGTCCCTATTTCACACATGTAATGTATCTTCTAATTCCATTGAAATATTTTTCATAATGCCTCTTCCCACATGATTTTTATGAGGAAATTGAAATTTCATTCCTCCTCTATCACCATGAAACTCCATATTTATTTGATTACCTGGGTGTGGAATCTCAAAAATGTTTATATTATTGATCATGTTATGAGATTGATTATTAGGAAGAATAACGATGATTCTCCTTACAACATTAAATTAATTGGGTTTCTCATGAATAATATCTTTCAATTTTCAATCATATTCTCCATGAAAATGTATCCTCCTGTTTCCAGCCATTTTCTAAAACTGAAAAAAGTAAAATTTGAGAGGATAGTATAATACTAGTGAAACAACATAATAAAGGGTGGAGTACATTTAATATCAAAGATATTAGGTTTAATCCTTAGTTATTCATGAAATTCACCGTAATTGTAGTACTATAACCTATATTTAGACTTATTGTTAGGGACATATGTAGACATACCATAGAAATATCTATAAGCATCCCACTAAAGGTTTCTACATCCCAGTTTCCAGTGGTTAATGTGGGAATGCTCATGTTTTAATTATGTTTTAATGATAAAAAATTGTTACTCATATTTAATCTATCTCATATCATGTGTAGATATGTGTGGATTCTTTAAGAATATAATTAATTTTCCCAAGATATAGATTCCTATAAATCCTAACTGATTATTGTAAACTATATTTAATTTTGGTCTATAGTGATTTCTTCTATGAATGATTATGTATATTTCATTCAGTGAATATTAATACTTTAGTCTGTATACAGATATTTTCCTAGGTCTGAGAAATAGTTAGTCTGCCAGAGGTTCTAATTTTCTAGAAGAGGAACCATATACCGTGACCCAGACATAGTGACTTAGACACTGTGAACCACACATCGTGGCAAAGACACTAGGACCCAGACACCGTGACCCATACACCGTTACCTAGACACCGTGACCCAGACACTGTGACCATGACACCATTACCAAACATTGTAAACTGTTTCAGATTTCATTAAGTTTTTGATAACACTTCTTTTCTAAGACACCATTCAAAGTTTGGAAGATGACCAAACACCATGATCATAAAACCACATCTGGGATACCGGTTCATGATCTCAAAACAATTATTCCATCATGACTATATCATAGCTCAAAGGCAATGAAGATGGATCTATTTTGTGGTGACACGGTTTTTATGTGACACCATTTCTAGATAGACTATGACACCACTATTTAATGTATTTTTTCGTTTTCAATTTAATTTATAATAGTCATATTTGGGTATTTTAAATTCACTGACATAATTAATATTTCTTTTTTGACATGTTATCTGACGGTACTATGTATAAGTTGTAGGATACATGCATCAATTAGCTCCAACACATTCACACCAAGAATAAAAAGAAAAGCATGGCCCTGAAATAAGTGAAAAAGAGAAATAGTGTGTAGTAGAAGCGCAAGTATTATTGAAAAGTGGACTGATAAATCCACCAGGATACATATGAAGAACACAGGAAGCAATATATAATCCAAAATCTGAAATACCATAGATTAGATCCAAATCCCATTCGCAATACCAACTCCAAGAAGTAAAAAAGATAGGTATAACAAGAAAATAGACAAACAGACATGGTGTACTCTATTTCTCGCAAAAATACTCAACACATTCATATGTTTCATCTTCGAAGTCCATAGCTACATATATTATCACTCATAGAACTTGAATCATTTTCTCACCATCTTTGCTCAGTTGTGTATTATTTTTAGATTTTTATTAGTGTGTTTGTGTTTATATTAAAAACACACACTGTATCCTATTGAAAATAGAGAAGATACAAGATATCCTTACTCTCATATCTTTTTACACCTTTTTACCCCCAATGATAAGGGTGGAAGAGGTCTTTCTCTTACTTGATAATTTTTACCCTTGAAAATGTATGGAAGAAGTCGTGTGACCTGGATATTCATGTGCACTATTGTTTACCCCGATCCATGATGTGGATCAATAATACAAATATAAACTCCTTAGTAGCATATGATCACTGAGTGGAGTGGATTAGGTCTCTCCTTGAGACTAACCACTTGTTTTTTAACTGTGTTGTTTAATTTAGTCTTTCTTTGTTTTACTGTATAATTCAGTAATCACTATATTTATGTTGATAGTAAATCTTGGAAAAAAGTTATAATTGTTTTTCCATATTATAATTGCTTCAAAAGTAGTATCAATAACTCATACTAATATTATAGAATATTAATAAATCATCAGAGATGTTATTCGAATAGTCAAACCATTAAAACCGTATTGACTAGATTAATTGGGATGTATTCAATTATATTGTGGAATATTTTTAATAATACATTTTAACAAATAAATTTATAGAAACACATTTCACCCACTCAATATTACTGTACTTCGAGAAATATTTGGCATCATATGAGTTTATTAAGACTCAGTTGAATAAACTATTAAACTATGATTTTAGTTGTACATTAATGATCTGTAATTTTCTGTTAATTCTAAATTTCTAGCTCTTTAAAATTATTTCTTTATTACAGATAATAGACTAGATGTTGCTACAAACAAACCAACCCCAATTAATTAATGGAATAAATTATGCCCAAAGGATGATTAAAATGAAAATTCATTTAAAAAACAATAGGTTTTGAAATTTGGTCTTCAATTATAGAAGAGTATAAGATTCCTGCTGCTAATAGAATTATATTGGATGGCCCAACCATGATATCCTTGAATTTAAATTTCAAATCCATGAATGATTTATATTTCATTTTATGAGATTAGGAATTTATAAAAATTTCTACATGTAAAATTACCCATAAAATTTGGGATACCTTGTCTGTTTTACATGAAGGAACTTATAGTGTGAATAAAATAAGCCTTAATACTTATAATTTTATAAATGATTCCAATAAAATGAAACATTATGAGCCTATTTTTTACATGTATCTCAGGTTCAATGGAATTTTCCACATAAGGAATTCACATAGACGAGAAATTACTCACAAAGAACAAATCATGAGGATTCTCATATGCCTACCTGATAGATGAAGAGGAACCTAAATCTATATAAAAGAACTCATTGGGAAACTATTTTTATTTGAATAGGATTTGAAAGCCAACAAGTAATAAGAGGATGGACCCAAAATAAATTTAGTTTCATTCATGAACTCCACCTCGAATCACAAAGAAAAATGGAAATTTGAAGTCTCTATAAAATGTTGCAGTTGTGAGGAATCATCACCTAACAGTGATGAGGAGATGGATCAATTAGTGAGAAGGATTAAGAAATTTTACAAGAAGTAGAATGTTTTTAGAAATATTAACTACAAAGGAAGATATGATCAAAATGGTGTTGGATCTGAATCTACGGATTACACACAAGAGGGGGGGTGAATTGTGTCTTTTCAAAATTATCACAATCTCTTCAATTTAGACAAATTCTGTCCACTATGCTTTTGCACGATTAAATATGCAGCGGAAAAAGTAAAAGCATGAACACACGGATGTATAGTGGTTCGGGGAACAGAAGGCCCCTAGTCCACTCCACCAACGCTCAAATCCACGAGCTTGGCGATTTTCACTATCTGGTCCTTGTTTCCACAGACCTGTTCACAACTGAGTACAGGCAGTTGACACCTTTACAAGTTTCAGGCAAACACAGCCTTCCTGGTTCAAACACGAACCCACACAGCTTAGAACGAGAAGCTGATCACTCAAGAATAAAAAGGGTTTTGATAAAGAAAACACTTCTCCAGTTGTTCTTCACAATTGCAACAGAATGCAATTGACAGTAGATAGATCGTCGTCTTCAGAAAATAAAGATTTGTAATCAAAAAAGTTCTGAGTCGATCCAGTTGCAATAGATATTACCAGAAACTTCACAACTTCAGCAGCAGTAGATTCACAACAGATAGTCGATGTAGAACACATGAATCTGCTATCAAGATCTTCCTTCAGTAATAAAGGTTTTTCACGTCTTCTCGATCACCAGAAAAGAACGCCTTTACACAGTCTCTGTTTCTTGCTCGTTAAAAGATCAATCTGTATTTTTCATACACTTTCCTGTGTATATATATATCCGAAGTTTCCAAGATAGAACATATATATTCAAATCTGAGAAAATCTTCCGCATAAATAGATCCACGAAAATCTCCTTTAGATTCGCGATATTAAATGAAATAACAGAGCCGTTGTAACTCCCCTGAAGAATCGGCATAAAAAGCTCCGTTTAAATCAATCAGTAATCCGTTGAAAAACGTCTTTGATTCAGTCAAAGTCGTACTTAAGAATCGGCTCGAAATCCGCTTAATAATCCGCCTGTTTGACCAATGCAAACAGAAATATCGTCTGTCAAAAATATCCAGACGCCAAACGTAGGGTTGATGGCGTGGCTCCAAACGTAGGGTTCACAAACTTAAGGTTCACAAACGTAAGGTTCAGAAACGTAAGGTTGAACATACATACATTCTCTTCAGCATTCAAACGTAGGGTTGATCATCCATACTTTGTCTTGCTTCAACTCTCCAAAGAACGTACGGTTGATTATAAAAGTAAGGTTGATGATCCATACTTTTGAGAAACAAACTCAACACTGAAAACTAACGTACGATTTCTCTTCCATACTTGTCCAACAACAAAAACGTAAGGTTCCTTCCAAACGTATTGTTCTTCTTCCATACTTTTCAACAACGTAAGATTCATTAACCATACGTTTCAAAATAACGTAAGGTTCCTTAACCATACGTTTTCTTTTAACATAAAAAGTAAACTTTTCATCCATACGTTACGTTCATCAACGTAGGGTATGAACAGTGATTCCAGTATGCGCTAAAACTGATCTCGCGCTACAGTGATTCCAGAACGCGCTAAAATTGATCTTGCGCTACAGTGATTCCAGAACGCGCTAAACTTGATCTCGGAATAAATGAAGTATGAAATCTCGTTATATGAAATAAATAAATGAAATAAATTCCTGCAAAATACTCAACGAAATAATTAGTAAATAATTAAGGGTATTTGTGAGCATCAAAATCATCATAAAGAGAAAGAGTATTATTTAAAATAATCCCCCCCTTTAAAACATTATTTTGAATTGTTTGAAAACAATACATTGCTCAACAATCTCCCCCTTTTTGATGATCACAAAACCCATAAAATAATAGAACTAATTTAATTGCAATCTTTATTGAAAAATTAGTTTTATAAAATTTTAGAATTTTGAAAGGATTAAAACAATATTTAACTATAATAAAATTTCTCCCCCATAAAAATAAATTTTCAGCTAAAAATAGATGAAAGATAAATGTCGTATATATCCAAATTTCTCACATATATCCAAATTTCTTCATAGGAAACAAATGAATTTAAATGTTGTGTTTATCCAAATTCTCCCCCTTTTTGTGATATCAAAAAGAATGAAAAATTACGGATTTGAACACATTTAATATTGTACTGAACTATAAGTAAATGCTATAATTAACTGTGTATGAATAAGTGAATTTGTTATACTGGATAACTTAATCATAAATCAATAAATAACAAAACAAAAAAAAGAAAAGAATTTTCATTCACAAGCTGTTATATATAAACGATTGTGATATACAGTGGAATCAAGGTTCATAGATAAGACAGGGAAAAAGGTGTCTATCTCCTTTGAATCGCGGTCTTGATCTCTGTAAACTGTTCTCTGAGCCTCTTCATCATCCCATCTCCTAACTTGATGATAAGATCTCTTTTCTCTTGAGTCATATGAATATCTTCAATCAAATTAACTCTGAAAAACTCATGCATTCTTTCTTCTTTTTCATCAATAAGAGCCAGTTTCTCTGATAACTGATTCAAAAGAATCCTAATCGGTTGCTCTCCAGATGTCAACTGATCCACTAAAAATTTCTGATTATCTAGCAAAACTGACAAAGGGGAACTATTACACTGAAGATCGTGTAACCTGTCACTCATATTGCTCATTGCTTCAGTAATTGCTTGAAATCTCCGAATTAAATCAGGTGAAGAGCCTGATCCACTCACAGCACTGTTTGCAACAGACTCAAATTTATTCTCTATGTAAATCTTCAACTCAGAAAAATCATCTTTCTTTACCATCTCTGATTTTAACTGATCAACAGCATGCAGCATATCAGTCTTAAACAAATCTACTTCCTGTCTTGAAACAGTACATTCTTTCAGCTTTTGAAACTTCAACTGCTCTAAGTTCAGAGAATTTCTGAGACTAACATTCTCAGATTCTAACTGAGAGATACGCTTGTTCAGCTCAACAACATCTTCTTTTCTCGAATTAGGGGCACCCTGTACTCGATTCTCATGTCCAGAATTAGGATGATGAAGCAGGGCAAGTGGTAAAGAATCTGCATCTGACTGTTCTTTATCCTTGTCCTGACAAGGTTGATCCACTGAACTAGCTTTTGAAGCCTGAAATTCTTCCACTGAAAAATCTTCCTGAAGTGCCTCTGTATTAGCTTCAGAAGTATGTTCATCACGAACAGTAGTCTCTCTGACTTCTACTGAATGGTCAAGAACAATATCTTCATGTAAATCTTGAGGTCGGGCCACTTCTTCACCAAGCACTGCCTCCATAAGTTGTTCTTGTTGAATTACTTTTTCAACAGCCACAGCAGCAGATTGAGGTTCTTTTTGGATTTCTGGTTGAGCTGCTGGTTCCTCTATCGGTGCAGTCTGCTCCACAACAGCTTCTCTCACAAATGAATAAGAAATTACCGGTTCAGAGGATTTCAAGGCAGGAGAGATAATTTCTTCATCAATTGACCTCTTCCTTCTAGATTGAAGTCCTTCTTGACTTCTCTCTTCCTCAACTTCCTCCATCTCAAAACGAATTCTCCTTGCCACTGTACGAACCCTTGATTCTGCTTGTCCCTCCTTGGACTTAGCCGGTTGAGCCTGAGCACTCTCCGAGTTTTCCTCAGCTCAAACAGGTAAGAGTTTTCCTTTAATTGTGCTCCATAAGTATCCTACTTTCCTCAAAGTTCAAGCATTAAAAACATTACTGTGGTGACATTTCACCCTAGCATCTACCAATATGATCATTCCTCTTTTAAACAAAAACAAAGAAATGAACCTTCCATAAGGGAAAAAGGTTATTCTTGCTTCACTCTGACAGCAGTAACTCAGATATCTTATCATAAACCGAGGAAAATTAAACTTAATATCACACATCAGAAGATACATTATTTACATGTCCGGATATAGGATTTTCTCCATCTCAGCCATTCTTGGTGCTAAACCAGTCTGAACAAATTTTACCAAAATTTTCTGATCGGGCTCCAAATCCTTAATAAACATTTTCTTTATCACTCTGGTTCCAAACAGAAAAGACATAATGTCTTCAAACTTATGTACAGAATCTCCAATATTCCGTAAATCGAAATGAAAAACTCCTTCATGAGGGCAGTTAAGAATTTGACTTATCTTTACAGATGATATCGAAAAGTCCTTATCCCTTATTTGAGCCAATAAACTATCCTCCGTATCTCCAAGGCTAAACTGAACAGTTCTAAAGAAATGTCTCATTTCTGCCTCATATAGAAACTCAGAATTTCACTATTAAAAGCTTTCTCAAGGTTTTGAAACGACAACGCTTGCTTCAACAGTAAATTAGTTTCAAACAGCCACTCTAAATCTATAACTTTACCTTGCAGTATTTTCCGACCAACTACCTTAGGTTTCTTTGCAGCACTGCTCTCGGCTTCATCTGGACGCATAGTCTTTGCCATTCCAACAACAATTTCTGAAGGTTCGGAAGTTTAGGGTTTGAAGATTCAGAAAAGGGTTTTGGAGCAGATGTGCAGTTTTAGGTTTTCGAAAGGGTTTTCGAAAAAGGTGAAGCAGTTTAAAAGGTGAAACGGTTCTGACAGCCTTGATTCCTGTGTAATCACTAATCATTACTTTTATTTAAAACAAAATAAAATTACTTATAGCGGGAAACAGAAATTAAGCAGAATTCGAAAACAGAATAAGATTTAAAAAAAACTATTTAAAATTAAATAAACCTAACTCCCCCTTAATAAATTCAAACCATGCCGTGGGAAGTGGATTAGTAAAAATATCTGCTAATTGATTTTCTGTATTTATAAATTCTAAAAATATATCCTTTTTAAACACATGATCTCTTAAAAAGTGATGTCTTATATCAATGTGCTTAGTTCTAGAATGACTAATAGGATTTTTTGAAATATTAATTGCACTAGTATTATCACATAAAATAGGTGTTTTATTGAAATTTAATCCAAAGTCCATAAGAGTGTTTTTCATCCACAACACCTGTGCACATCAACTACCTGCAGACACATATTCTGCCTCGGCTGTTGACAGGGCAACTGAGTGTTGTTTCTTACTAGACCATGATACTAAAGACTTTCCTAAAAAGTGACATGTTCCTGAAGTACTCTTCCTATCTAATCTACAGCTTCCAAAGTCAGCATCTGAATATGAAATTAAATTAAAATAAGAGGTTTTTGGATAAAGAAGAGATTGATAAATAGTACCTTTTAAATATCTAAAAATTCTTTTAACAGCAGTTAAGTGGGATTCTTTGGGATTTGATTGAAATCGAGCACAAAGACATACTGAATACATTATATCTGGTCTACTAGCAGTAAGATATAACAAACTACCAATCATACCTCTATATAACTTGTTGTCCACTGATTTTTCAGTTTCATCCAAATCAAGTTTTATATTAGTACACATAGGAGTTGTAAATGGATTGTTGTTTTCAAGTCCAAATTTCTTAAGTAAATCAGTAATGTATTTGCATTGATTTAAAACATTTCCAAAATATTTTTGAAATATTTGAAGACCCAAAAAGAAATTTAATTATCCCATCATACTCATTTCAAATTCTTTTTGCATTAATTCTGAAAATTCATGACAAATAATTTTATTGGTTGATCCAAAAATTACATCATCAACATAAATTTGAACCAACAAAACATTATTTTTCACATTTTTCTTAAAGAGTGTTGGAGCTGCTAGTCCAACAGTAAAATCATTTTTCAAAAGAAAAGAACTTAGTCTTTCATACCAAGCTCTAGGTGCTTGTTTAAGGCCATAAAGAGCTTTAGTAAGTTTGAAAACAGAATCTGGTTTTTGAGAATTTTCAAAACCAGGAGGTTGCTCAACATAAACTTCCTCCATTAAATACCCATTTAAAAAGGCAGATTTAACATCCATCTGAAATAATTTAAAATTCATATAAGATGCATAGGCTAAAAGGATTCTAATGGCTTCTAACCTGGCTACAGGTGCAAAGGTCTCATCATAATCTATTCCTTCTTCTTGATTATATCCTTTAGCTACTAATCTTGCTTTATTTCTAGTTATTATCCCTTGATCATCCTGTTTATTCCTAAAGACCCATTTAGTTCCTATTACTGGATAATCATGTGGTCTTTCAACTAATTCCCAAACCTTATTTCTCTTGAACTGGTTCAATTCATCCTGCATTGCTATTACCCAGCTCTCATCATCTAAGGCTTCTTCTATGGTCTTAGGTTCTTGTTGAGATAGGAAAGCAGAGAATTCAATTATGTTTCCAAGGTTCCTTCTAGTTTGAATACCAGTCTCTAAGTCACCTATCACAGATTCTAAAGGGTGATTCTTTAAGGTTCTAGACTGTCTAGGCATTACATTCAAAGGTTCTTCAGTGTCATGTTCTTCTGAACTGGACTGAATTTCTTTTATATCATTTTCAAAATCATTCTTTAAATTCTCAAGTCTCATGTTTTCATTAGAATCAGGTTCATCTATTTGTTCTATCCTTTTCTCAAAAGGATCAGATTCATCAAATTTCACATGAACTGATTTTTCAACAATCCTTGACTTTTTATTATAGACTCTATAAGCTTTGGAGGTTGCAGAATATCCTAAGAAAATACCTTTATCAGATTTAGGATCAAATTTACCAAGATTATATTTGGTATTCAAGATGTAAACCTTGCATCCAAAATCTTTAAAGTAATTTACTTTAGGTTTTCTGTTATTCCATAGTTCATAGGGTGTCTTTTTCAAAATAGGTCTTATTAAAATTCTATTCATTATATAACAAGCTGTATTAACAGCTTCTGCCCAGAAATATATAGGTAGGCTATATTCATTTAACATAGTTCTATCCATTTCTTGAATAGTTCTATTTCTTCTTTCTACAATCCCATTCTGTTGAGGTGTTCTTGGAGCAGAGAAAGTGTGTTTAATACCCATGTTTGAGCAAAAGGAATTAAATTCCTAGTTCTCAAATTCTCCACCATGATCACTTCTCAATGAGATTATATTAAAACCTTTTTCATTTTGAATAGATTTACAAAAACCTTCAAATAAACTAAAAGCTTCACTTTTAAATTTCATAAAGAAAATCCAAGTAAATCTAGAATAATCATCAACTAATACATAAACATATAATTTACCAGCTAAACTTGCTACTCTTGAAGGTCCAAACAAATCCATATGGATAAGTTCTAGAGGTTTAGTTGTAGAAACTTTATTAACAGATTTGAATGATGATTTGTGTTGCTTGCCAAGCTGACATGCATCACAGAATCTGTCATTTTCAAATTTGAGACTAGGCAAATCAGAAACTAGATGTTTCTTAGATAATTTATGTAAAGCATATATATTGCAATGACCAAGTCTTCTATGCCAGATCCAGGATTCACTTATATTAGCAGTTAAGCAGTTTACTTGTTGTTTACACAAGGAATACAAATCCAAAGTATAAACATTATCAGTTCTGGGTGCTCTAAACTTAAACAGTTTATCTTTAGAAACAGTACAACTATTGTTAGTAAAATCAACAGTGTATCCATCATCACAGAGTTGAGAGATACTTATCAGATTGTGTTTTAACACTTGTACATAAAGTACTTTGTTGATTGAGACTGTCTCTGGATCTCCAACTGTTCCAATACCAATAATCTTTCCTTTGGCATTGTCACCAAAGGTGACAAGTCCTCCTTCCTTTCAAGTAAGAGAAGAGAAATTAGCTGAAGTTCCACTCATGTGTCTTGAGCAGCCACTGTCCATATACCATATTTCTTTCTTTCTTTGGTGACCTGCTACCTGCAAAGACATTTAAACAAATTGCTTTGGTACCCATATTTTGTTGGGTCCAGGAGTGTTAGCAAGCAGTGATCTGGGTATCCAGATTTGCTTTGTTTTCTTAAAATTGATTGAATCATATATATCATTGGAAATATAAGCTTTCTTAATTCCACATATTTGAGGTTGTCTTAGAAAACAGTTTTTAGCTATATGACCTTTTGTTCCACAGAAGTTACAAATAACCTGTTTAGTGCTAGGAACAAAATAATTTTTGTATAACTTAGGTTTTTCTCCTTTACTTCCAATTCCAAACCTTTCCTTTTTAATTACAGTTTTTCCAAGTATCTCATTTTAGGTGTTTTCTCCTTTTGTAAAAACTAATGAAGCCTTTTTATAAGATTCTACTTCATCCTGTAGAGTTTTTATTTTTGATTCAAAATTAATTTTATTTGAGTTAGCAGAGTTGTATTTGTCAATTAATTCCTTATGTTGTTTTAGCAAAGTATTTATCTCATTTGAAATAGCTTTATACAAGTTCTTTATAGATTTATATTTTTTAAATAATGAGTCATACCTTTCTTCAAGCATATTGCAGTAAGCTGCACGTTTTTTATTTGATAAGCTTGTTTCAGAGTTTGATTCATTATTTGAGTCAGAGGAGTAGTATGAGTGTACCTCATCAGTTTCAGCCATGAAACACATATTTGCTTTTAAATTGGATTCCTCCTTCTCTAAGCTTGATTCAAAAGAATTACTTGAGTCTTCAGAAACACTCCAAGTAGCTTTCATAGCTTTCTTGTCTTTCTGCTCATAATCATCTCTTTTGAAGAATTTCTTCTTCTTTGCATCTTTCAATTTTGGGCAATCCGGTCTGATATGTCCCATCTTTTTGCATTCATAACATCTCACTTCCTTGCTATCCTTTTTGAAGGATTTCTTGAAGTATTTCTTCTTACTGTAGAACTTTCTGAATTTTCTGGCTAGCTGAGCCAGTTCTTCATCCGAATTTGAAGAATCAGAGCTTTCTGATTTAGCACTTACTTCTCTGTTCTTCATCTTTCTATCCTTTTGTTGAGAAGTCGCTTTCAAAGCAGTATTTTCCCTTTTTATGTAGACTTTATGCTCATTTACCTCATCTTGCATTTCAGCCTCGTACATCATCAATGTACCAATCAGCTCTCTCATAGTTAGATCTTTAACAGAAGTTGATTGTCTGATTGCTGCAGAGATTCCATTCCATCGAGTAGGAAGTACTCTCAGTACCTTTAACGCTTGATCAGCCTGGTTGATTGGTTCTCCTAGAGCTGTTATATTATTGACAATTTCTGTCAATCTTCCATTCATCTGAGTGATTCTCTCTCCTTCAATCATTCTGAAAGTATCGAATTTTAATTTAGCAGTTGCATATCTCATCTGTCTTACATTATTTGTTCCTTCATAAGCAACAACTATTGTTTGCCACATTTCATATGCAGTCGGGCATTGAGATACTTTGTTAAATTCATCCAGTCCTAGACCACAGATGATTACATTCATAGCTTTTGAATTCATGTCATACTCAGCCTCTGTAGCAGCACTCCATGTATCGGGATTTTCAGGAATTTCATAGGGAGTCAGAATCTTTGAATAGACTTTGTAACCCAGATTTTTCAGATAAATAATCATAGGTGATTTCCAGCAGCCATAATTATCTCCATTAAAGTAAGGTGCTCTGACCATTGACATTCCCTCTCTCGTATCAGCCATGATACACTATGTATAATCTTTAAATACTTCTTAGCTTGATAAGACTTTAAAAATAAGAAGCTCCTCCTTTGATACCAATTGTTGGATCTGAATCTACGGATTACACACAAGAGGGGGGTGAATTGTGTCTTTTCAAAATTATCACAATCTCTTCAATTTAGACAAATTCTGTCCACTATGCTTTTGCACGATTAAATATGCAGCGGAAAAAGTAAAAGCATGAACACACAGATGTATAGTGGTTCGGGGAACAGAAGGCCCCTAGTCCACTCCACCAACGCTCAAATCCACGAGCTTGGCGATTTTCACTATCTGGTCCTCGTTTCCACAGACCTGTTCACAACTGAGTACAGGCAGTTGACACCTTTACAAGTTTCAGGCAAACACAGCCTTCCTGGTTCAAACACGAACCCACACAGCTTAGAACGAGAAGCTGATCACTCAAGAATAAAAAGGGTTTCGATAAAGAAAACACTTCTCCAGTTGTTCTTCACAATTGCAACAGAATGCAATTGACAGTAGATAGATCGTCGTCTTCAAAAAATAAAGATCTGTAATCAAAACAGTTCTGAGTCGATCCAGTTGCAATAGATATTACCAGAAACTTCACAACTTCAGCAGCAGTAGATTCACAACAGATAGTCGATGTAGAACACGTGAATCTGCTATCAAGATCTTCCTTCAGTAATAAAGGTTTTTCACTTCTTCTCGATCACCAGAAAAGAACGCCTTTACACAGTCTCTGTTTCTTGCTCGTTAAAAGATCAATCTATATTTTTCATACACTTTCATGTGTATATATATATCCGAAGTTTCCAAGATAGAACATATATATTCAAATCTCAGAAAATCTTCCGCATAAATAGATCCATGAAAATCTCCTTTAGATTCGTGATATTAAATGAAATAACAGAGCCGTTGTAACTCCCCTGAAGAATCGGCATAAAAAGCTCCGTTTAAATCAATCAGTAATCCGTTGAAAAATGTATTTGATTCAGTCAAAGTCGTACTTAAGAATCGGCTCGAAATCCGCTTAATAATCCGCCTGTTTGACCAATGCAAACGGAAATATCGTCTGTCAAAAATATCCCGACGCCAAACGTAGGGTTGATGACGTGGCTCCAAACGTAGGGTTCACAAATGTAAGGTTCACAAACATAAGGTTCAGAAACGTAAGGTTGAACATACATACTTTCTCTTCAGCATTCAAACGTAGGGTTGATCATCCATACTTTGTCTTGCTTCAACTCTCCAAAGAACGTACGGTTGATTATAAAAGTAAGGTTGATGATCCATACATTTGAGAAACAAACTCAACACTGAAAACTAACGTATGATTTCTCTTCCATACTTGTCCAACAACAAAAACGTAAGGTTCCTTCCAAACGTAATGTTCTTCTTCCATACTTTTCAACAACGTAAGATTCATTAACCATACGTTTCAAAATAACGTAAGGTTCCTTAACCATACATTTTCTTTTAACATAAAAAGTAAACTTTTCATCCATACGTTACGTTCATCAACGTAGGGTATGAACAGTGATTCCAGTACGCGCTAAAACTGATCTCGCGCTACATTGATTCCAGAACGCGCTAAAATTGATCTTGCGCTACAGTGATTCCAGAACGCGCTAAACTTGATCTCGGAATAAATGATGTATGAAATCTCGTTATATGAAATAAATAAATGAAATAAATTCCTGCAAAATACTCAACGAAATAATTAGTAAATAATTAAGGGTATTTGTGAGCATCAAAATCATCATAAAGAGACAGAGTATTATTTAAAATAATCTCCCCCTTTAAAACATTATTTTGAATTGTTTGAAAACAATACATTTCTCAACAAATGGATGCTCAATGAAAGATACCAAAATAAGTGAAATGTCTAATGACATAGTATTCTATGAATGTAAGTGAAAGGGACATGTAATGGTTGACTGTCCCAAGCTCAAGTATATAAATAAATATGAGGAAAATGATAGAAATTATTAAAATTCAATGAGAGTAACGTGGAGTTATTCTAAGGCTAGTTAAAGTGAATCAGAGTCTTCACATGATGAAAATTATAACAAATCCAATATGTGTTTCGTGACATACACATCAGAGGTAACCATGGAATCTCTTATACAAAATTCCTATTAATCTATAGATGAAAGTGATTCTGATAATATTTTTAAAGAAAAAAATGGTATTGCAATATTCATGATAAAACATGTAATGAACTAAAAGATAAATACATTTATTTAAATAAACAACACGATCATTCCTCAACTGTCAAATTTGATCTTACTATAGAAAGAGATAAAAATGTTCAATTACTGACAGAAAACAACCAACTAAAGATATAAAATGCGAAATTGAAAAAGGACCTTCAAAGGTTCACTAATGGTAAATATACTTTGGTACTAATGCTACGTAAATCGATTGATCCATAATATACTATTGGTATTGTATATCAATATGTAAAAATAAATTTTGGAAAAACCTATTTTTCTTCTGAATCTAGGATATAAAGCATTACTAATAGTTGAAGACCATCATTCTGGTAGTTCAAGTTATTATACACTCTCTACTGTTTCATGATTTTCTAGACCAAATAAAGTTTAATTTTCAATCACTTTACTTATTTATAATAGTAATCCTATGAGTCATAAGTGGGTTCTTAAAGCACAAGTCACTAATATTACTAGTCACCAAAAAAATATGGGTACCAATGTCTATTTTTATTTGACTATATTATAGGAAAATTGATTAAAGGACTCTTGAAAAAACTTATTTTACTTGGATAGTGGGTGTTCAAGACACATGACATGGGAATATTCATTCTTCAAGAACATAATAAAAATTTATGGTGGACATGTCACTCTTGGTGATAAGTCAACAGGAAAAATCATTAGCCTTTTCCAATTCGGTAACTCTAACTCATTTGTAATTTAAAATGAACTTTTATTGATGGTTTGAAATATAATATGATTAGTACATCATGTATATGTGATGATAGATTTAAAGTTAAATTTGAAAATGATTCTTGCAATGTTTCTAATTCAAAAAATGAATTACTGTTTTCTATATTGAAAAATGAAAATCTATACTCTCTTATCTTAGATTCATTAGTTTCTCAAAATGCTTCATGTTTAAATGTATTTGGAAATGAATGTGTGCTTTGGCATAGAATACTATGACATAATAATATTCAATCCATTATAAATCTAACTAGAAACATGTTTGTAATCTTTGTCAAAAGGGACTGCAATAAACAATTTCTTTCAAACCAAAGAAACAAGTGTCAACTTCTCAAACTCTTGAATTAGTTCACATGGATTTGTTTGGACCATATAGAATTTCTAGTTTAAATGGAAGTCACTATGTTTATGTCCATGTAGATGAATTTTTTATATATACATGGAATTTCTTTTTGGCTAAAAAAATTGAAGCATGCTCTGATTTCAAAAAATATGCTAAAACTGAGATAATATTAGCTGACTTATAATTAAATCCTTAAGAAGCGATCATGGTCATGAGTTATAAAATCAAAAGTTTGAATCCATTTGTTCACAAAATGGCTATAGTCATAATTTCTCTTCACCTAGAACTCCTCAACAAATTGGAATTTTATATAGGAGAAATAGAACGTTTCAAGGGATTTCCAAAACCATGATTAGTGAATATGACTTACCAATTTTTTTATGGGATGAAGCAGTAAATACATCATCCTATATTATTAATAGTTTATTTATTAGAAATATTCATAAAATAACTCCTTATGAGTTGTAGAACCATATAAAACCAAAAGTAAGCTACTTCTATGTTTTTGTTTTTAATGTTTATATCCATAATACTAACAAAAATCATGACAAGTTTTCATTCAAGAGTGATGAAAGAATTTTTCTAGTATATTCACTCTGTAGTAAAGCCTATAGAGTGTTTTTAAAATGAACTAAAGTTGTGGAAGAATCTTTCCATCTCATTATTGATGAGAATTATCCACATGAGCGTAAGACCACTCTAGAGAACCTAGGGGATGATATGTAAAATCTTTAAATCAATGATAAATCCTCTTACTGTCCTGTAAATTAATCTATGAAAACATTAATTTCTGGAAGTTCTCTAGATTCAAGTTATAATGAACCCAAACCTATGGATGAACCTAAAATCACTAGTCCATATTTTTCTAGAGATATTATAACACTAAAGAACCATCCTATAGATGTTGTTGTAGGATATTTAGGCAACACAATTCAGTCTAGTTCTTCTCTTACAAATCAGGGTGAACATGAAGTTTTCTCGTCACAACATGAACCTAAAAACATTAATGATGATATTAATGATGAATTTTTGGTGATCTCTATTCAAAAAGAACACAATATGTTTGAAAGGACCAATGCTTGGAAAATTGATGACAGACCTAAAGAAATATATAATATATGAACTAAGAGGGTATTTTGAAATAAGATAGTTGAAGCTGGTAATATAGTTAGAAACAAGGATATATTGTTTTCACAAGGCTATAGTCAATAAGAAGGAATCGACTATGAGGAAACCCTTGCACCAGTACGTAGACATGAATCTGTCATAATTCTACATTCTTATGTAGCCCATATGAATTGAATACTATTTCAAATGGATATTAAGAGTGAATTCCTAAATGGGTATATAGATGAATATGTATTTGTTGAAAACCCCCATGGTTTTACAAATCCTCATTTTCCAAATAGTGTTTTAAAATTATCAAAAGTTTTGTATGGTTTAAAACAAGAACCAAGAGTCGGTTATGATTGATTACGTACTATTCTTATTTAAAAAGGATTTAGAAAAAGAATAGCGGATCATTGCCATTTTATAAAATGGAATTCAAATGATGTTTTATTAGTTCAAATTTATGTAGATGATATAATATTTGGATCTTAAAAATTACTTATATGTATTGAATATTCTAAAATTACTCAAAAAAATAAAAATGTGTTAATGGATGAAAAAAATACATTCCTGGATTTCAAAACATTCAAAATTATTATGGTATTATTTTAAACCAATGAAAATATACTAATGATATTTTAAGACGTTTTGGCTTGTATAAAACTAAATGTAGTGACACTAAAATGAGTACTATATGTATGTAGGATCGTGATGAAGTTGGAAAATATGTTGATCAAACCACTTACAGAGGAATTATTGGATGCTTACTCTACTTAACAACTAGATGAAATCATATTATGTTTAGTGAATGTATGTGTGATCATTTTAAAGAAAACCCAATGAAATTGCATTTAACTATTGTTAAAAAGAATTTCAAATACGTCAAACATACATCCAATGTAGGACTATTCTATCGCAGAGAAAAATCATTCGAGTTAGTTAGTTATTTTGATGAAGATTTCAGTGGGTGTCTGTTAGATAAAAAAAGAACCTTCAGAACATGTCACATTTTAGGAAATTCATTGGTATTATAGTGTAGTATGAAACAAAACTATGTTGCATTATCTAATGAATATGATAAAAACATAGCTGCAGGTAGTTATTGTGCAAAAATATTTTGGATGAAAAATATATTACTAGATTATGGATATCAATTCAGGAATGTAATTATAAATTATGACAATAAAAGTGCTATTAAATTATCCAAAAAATCCGATTTCACACTTTAGGAAAAACCATATTGATGTATGTCAACACTTTTTGAGAGACTATTATCAAAAAAGGTTATATCACTTTGGAATTATTTGGAAATTAATAGAAGCTTGCTAATATATTCACCAAATCATTTAATTCTGAAAGAATAGATTACATCATACATGAATTAGGAATGATAAATCAAAAGTAGAAAGTGTACTGATTTCAAAACATGATGTTTCACAACATATTGTTTCATTGTTTACAGCTTCACAATTATTGTCTCTCAGTTACCGTTTTGAACATAATGTTTCAAATAATATGGTCTCCTAGTTTTGAGTTCACACATTGTAGATGACACTGTGGAAGGCTGTTACGGTTTCACTATGAAAACATATTTCTTTCACACCATGAAACTCTGTTTCAGTCTCATTGTAATAACACCTTTTCATTATATTTATATATTATAACTCATATCACTATGATTATTTATATTTTTCTTTTTCTTTCCTACTCTTTTGAAAATGAGATGCTTGATATCCCTAAATGATACATATGAAAAAGGTATCACTTTTTAATTTACTCGAGATCTCTTCCCTCAAACCATAAGTCCTCCATCAACCCTTCAGTTCTCTGTTTCTCTATCATACCCCAGTTGATTTCACAGATTGAAATGCCCATCTTCATCAACTCTTGAAAAGTGTAGATCAATGAAGAAAATGAAAAGAGAACTGAAGATTGCGTACAAAGATCCTTTGAGTCCGAAACATGTTTATATAATATTTGTACCAGAAAAGGAAATTATCAATATATGTTTGTTTTCAATTATGTCCTTAGTATTAAAAGTAATGAAAGAGAAGGGATGGATGGCCTGGTTCACAAAAGAGATACTGCTGATTCACCCAAATATAGTTTCTCAGTTTTATTAGATTGTTCAATTATATTTCAATAAATAATATGATTTTATTGTAAGAAGATGGATTATGGGTAAATATGTACCATTTATTCATGGTTATGGGTTTCATTCCTAGAAATACATCATGATGTAATTTTTGGGTACTATCAAAGAGGTCCTCTTATTCCCAATGATATCTTTGTCTTAGAAGAAACCATTGGAAGCCTAGATGGAAATAAAACAATGAGAATAGTTATTTCTGGTGAGGCGGATGGTGAAAGAATATTGTTGTTATTGTTTATTCATAATCTGATTTGTATGAGAAAAAGATATTGTTCTACACACAATACCAATATATATCATTGATACATCTTATGAAGAATGGAAAAAATATTAACCTGTGATAGTGTGTTACACTTCATATGTGTGATCTGATAAAGGCATCCTAAAATTATGCATCCTTGTTCTACCAAATGTTAATATCTTTAATGTTATATGATAAAGGAATGGTTGGAATAAATGAAGAATTCATTAAGGACTGATTATTATCTATCTATAATTTTATAGTTAAAAGAGTGAAAATCAGTTGGAATTCATGGAAAATGCTAGGGAAGTGGATAATAAAAGGTTGTATTTTAAGTTTAATCTAGTTGAGAATTATTCAATCCCTAATGAAATCTATAATACTGGTTTGGAACCATATGAAATTGTTGACTATCATGTTGAATAAGAAGAAGAGGAGGTAGTTTCACCACAGGAGAAACTGTCATAGATAGGGAAGACAATGGACCTGTTCCTGAAGACATAGTTTAGAAGGACGTACCAGTAAATTAAGAAACTATTGATTTAGAAGAAGAACCTACTTATAGTGAAGTGTGTATTGATAATGTAAGGGAATTTTCTATTCTGTAAGAGAATCTATATGAAGAACATTATCATGATAATGAAGATTCTTTTGAGGAACAATTAGAGGAACAACCTTATAATGAGATTATTCTCTCTATGGAGGAAGGAATAGAGAAAGCCTTTTAGTTGGCCAAAAAATGATGGAGGCAATTTAGATGATAAATTGGAAAAAATAAAGGAAATTATTCTCTTAGTCCTATGAGAGATTCACTTGTTGAGGGGAATAAACAACCTAGTCTAGAAAGTGTTTTAATTTCTAACCCTATTGATCAGAGAACTTTGGACACCTAGTATATGTTCCCTAGATACATTGATGTGAATGATACCAAAGAAGCCTAGGTTAAAGGCTAATACCTATTTAATATATTTCAGATGAAACCGGTTTTTTTCTTGAAATAATCTTTACAATATAACCTGAGCCTATCTGAACTCAAATTCCTGAACCGTCACAAGAACATCCATCATTCATGATTTTGAATAATCTAAAAGACATTTGAGATTCATTATTGGATATACCTGAAAAGATCATGAACACTCAACCTTCTCCTATAACAAACCTATGTGAATTATATGATTCCCTAAAATTATAAAAAATCATTTGGAAGATATAGCCTAAATTGCATCATGAAATTTAAGAGTTTTGAATTGAGGAAAAATAGATAAGTGAAGTAGTAAAGTCTCTCAGAGCTATGGTTAAATATATGAAGAATATGTTGAAATTTGGACCATATCCTGTTGCTCATCCTATTGAGGATGTTATTAGTAAGATTCCACATGTTTTTTCCTCTCCAATTCAACAAAACCAAACATAATTAGCTGACAATTTTTTTGAGAGAAACAAGAAGAAAGTTCAAGAAATGCATGATATTGTTATTGGTCTCAAAAAAATTACTAATGAGTACAAGGGATGTCTATATAACGTTCAGAATCAGCTCAAGTCCCTCACTATAGCTGTTGTAGCTTATAATGACTCTGGTCAGTCATCTCAACCCATTGACAATGATCTACTCAGAACTGTTGTTAAGGAAGAACTTCAATAAGTTCTCAGTGGATTTGACAAAGAGTTTCTTTCTACAGTTTTCAAAATTAGTGATAAAGTTCTCGATTTGGTCAGGATTCATTCAAATATTACAAATGATGTACTAGAATAAATTACTACGAAGGAGGATTTATAATTCAATAGGATTTTCAATAAACTTTATTTGAAAAAGCATTTCAAGTACCATGTATATAATTAAAATATTCCTCATGTCCCTCAATATTTCAAAACTCTTGTTCAAAATCTGAAATATTTCACTCTTTTGTTGGACATGTTCATGGAGAACAAATATGATTTTGAGAAAGTGATGCAGTATGTTGGTGTGATTATTGATGACATAATGATGTTATTGAGGCCCTATAATCATGTTAATAACATTGAAATTGTGGCTCCTACAGCTGTACCATTGTGACATGGGTGTCCTCTTTTTTAATCAACTTCGTTTTCAACTAACACTATGTTTCTCTATCAAGCGTTGTGTCAGAACAGACCTATTATCCGTGAATAACTATTACCTAAGTCATCCAAAAAACCTACCATGGCACCCCTTGTTTTTGAAGGGCTCCCTCTTCCTTCTCTGATAGTTGGTTCACATCCTTCTTCAGCTTCTACGTCTTCTTCTATGGCTTCTCCTAAAACTACTACCCCGGGAAAAGAGAATAAATCTAGTTCGGAAGAAAATTGAACACTATATTTTGATAGGGATAGTTATTATTTTTGTTTCATACTCCGGGTAATGACACATCTTTCTCCATCTAATTCACTTTTAACTATTATTATCTAATCCCTTATTTACTTTTGTACTATTTTTTATAATCCCAAAACGGGGAGAGACACGTAAACTAAGGGAGTGGCAACACACTATGAACTGATATGTCACTCATATTATTTGTGATCATCATAAAGGGGCATATTGTTGGACTCCTCATGTCTTAAACATGTTTTAATGATCAAAAAGTGTTACTCATATTTAATCTATCTCATATCATTGGTATATATTCCTTGTTACATTGTGATTCAAATAAATTTTCTCAAGATGATGATTCCTATATATCATGTATGATTATTGTAATGTATATTTAAAATTGGTATATATTGATTTGTTTTATGATTGATCGAGTCTAATTAATTCGGTGAATATTTATGCTTATGTGTGTATACAGATATTTGTCTAAGTTTGAGAAATCATGAGTCTGCCAACAGTTCTGGTTTTCTGGAAATAGACCCAAACACAATTACCCAAACACCGTGACCCAAACACTCTGGCCTAGACACCATGGCCCAGACATTGTGACATAGAAACCGAGACCTAGACACTATGACTATGATTTTATGACCAAAAGATCATGAGCAGACACCGTAACCAGTTTCAGATCTCATGATGTCTTTGAAAACAATTCCTTGCTAAGGCATCATATTATGTTTGGAAAAGGACCAAATATCATGATCCTATCAACACATTTGTGAACCAATTCCTAATATCATAATAATTATACCATCATGAATCTCTCACCACTGAAAAGAAAATAAGAAGACAAAATTTCTTAGTGACACTTTTTCCTTGTGACATTTTTCTAGAAAGACCGTGACATCGTTATTTAATCTGTTTTGTCATTTCCAATTTAATTTTTAATTGAAATATTTGATTGTTTTAAAGGCGATGACATAATTTATATTTCATTGTACACATGTCACCTGAATGTAAGAGATAGGAGGTGTAGGATACATACATCATGTTGGCTCCCACACATGAACTCTTACAATAAAAAAGAAAGTGTGGCCTTAAAACAAGTCACGATGAGATCTTTTGTGTAGTAGAAGTGAGAGAATTCATGAAAGGTTGATTGATACATGCATCCAGGTTCATATGAATAACACCAGAATCATTCTCAAATCAAAAAAGTTGAATACCATAGATCAAAGTCAAATCATCTTCGCACACCAACTCCATTAAGAATATGATCCAGATATAACTCGAAACCAGAGAACAAGATTACAATACTCTTTTTCATGAAATAGGACTCAATACATGATTATTCTTCATCCTAGAAGCTTAAAGCTACATAAAATAACACTCAAAGCCCTGCAAAACATTTCTCATCATATTTTATCTTCTATGTATTGTTTTTTGCTTTCGAGCAGCGCGTGTATCTGTATTAAAAACACACATTGTCTTCAACATTATACAGAAGGATATGAGATATCCTTCCTCTCATATATTTTTACACATGTTTACTCCCATAGATAAAGGTGGAAGATTCCCTTATGTGACTTGATAGAGTTTACCCACGAATAAATGTTTAAGAGGACATTTTACAAAGATAGTCCTTTGCACTATTGTTTACCCCGATCCATGGTGTGGATCATTTTTATTAAAATGAACTACATTGAGAAAGGTGATCACTAAGAAGAGTTGATTAGTCCTATATTGAGAATGAACAACATGTTTTATCCACTATGTGGTTTAATTTTTTTTTTCTATTTTACTTTACAATTCCTAAATAACTACATTTACATTGATAGTTAATCTTGGATAGATGTTACAATTGTTTTTCCTTATTATAATAGCATCAAATGTAGTGTGAATAACTCATGCTGATATTATTTAGAATTAATCAATCTTCATAGGTGTTATTTTAATAGTCAATCAATTATAACCATATTACCTTGATTGAATTGGTTGTATTAAATGTTATTAGGGAATCTCTTTAGGAATAAAATTTAATAGAAATTTTTATAGACGGTTAATTCACCCCCCCCCCTTATTGAGTAATCTACTATGAATAACTGTTAACTAAAGCTTTACTCTGATACCAACTGAAACAACCCAAGATTGACATATATGGACTTTAAATTTGTTTTTTTGAATACATAATGCATTAACAAAATATTTCCCCAATGAACATATTAGTTTAGTGTATTAGGAATCTCAGAACATATTTTTCTATCTCGGTGAAAGATCTTTAACATCTCCCATAAATATATTACACATTATTTTTCCTAAAAACCCCATTATTTATATCCTGGGAAAAAGAAAAAAATGGTGGTCTCAAAGTCTCAGTAAGAGTATACATGAATAACAAAAAACAAAACATAAACATAATAATGTAAAAACATGAACATTTATACCGAATATCAAAATCGTGAGTCATGAAATATTTCATGGAATTTTGTTAGGAATAAATCATAAATGATCATTGACCATGATAAAATTGTATTGGAATAAAATAAGTAATTGTGGAAAAATAATAATCACATAACATGATTTCTATAATATCCAAGACAATACTGCCAGGAACATCATAGTAGAAAAATTCCATTGTTGAATCAGATTTAATTTCCATTACATTCATGTATTACCAAACCAAATTTACATTCAGTTCTAGCCCTGTATTATTAATCCAAATTTAAGTGTCATTTTATTCATGCTTATCTCTTGAGATATAATTCATACCCAATGCATTGGAGGGTCATATAGGTCCCACCCATCTTATAATAAAATCATTCATACATGTGCCACAAAAAACATAAATCATTCAATATAGCATAACTTAATAAATAAAATGTCCCTCATAAGAATCATTCAATCATATCATAATCCATATAAAATATCATTCTTTCATTGACATAATAAAATCACAGTAATAATTGGGATATAAACATATCCCTATTTGAAGAGCATTATATGAGATGAAAAATAATTTTCAAAAAATACTTGACCTTAATTCTTGAAGACAATATCCTTTCTTCTTTAAAAACATTTAAATTTTTTTAAATGCAATGATTTTTAAAAGAAATTATTTTAGTATTAAATAAACTTGAAATAGTGTATAGGATGATACATTGAAATAGAGTCATGAAAATGTAAAAATCTATTCATAACGTGTATGTTAAGAAACATTATCCTCATACTTTTTTTTTAAAACAGTCAAAAAGTACATCGTATGGTTAAAGAAAGAAATGTTACTCCCAAACCATGTAGTAATATTAAGAAATGGGTAAAAATTTCATTAAAAAAACATATAATCATAGTAAATAGTTTATGAAAACTTTTTTAGAAAACATGGACATGGATGATAAATATATCCCTCGTAAATACATACATATAAACAATCTCCGATAAAAATGAGACTTCCAAATTATCCATTACATTTGGAATGATTTCAAGCATATATGTATGAAACTCTTCTAAAATGGGTTTAAACATATTATTATCATGAAAAATAACCATAATAATATCTATGATATCATATATTATTCACTTATGTCTTTATATTACACTTTAATTTATCAATTCATTGGTAAAGCAATGTTTTGGGTAATAATCGTTTTATTTATAGAACAAATTTTGACTTGTTATTATTGATCTTCTAACTTGGATCGTGATTTAATTACATACAGAATGTGAAACATGATTTGAAAATCATAAATATTCTGTTTATAAGTATATATAATTGATAGATGAATTAAATGGAATTAACCCTACTTGGAAATAGTAAGTTGTACTTATGCATGAATAGTGTTTCCATTTACTTATTGAATTGAATAGAAGAAACTAAATGATATATAAAAATAAATAAAATAGAATTATTATGTCATATATTTCATTCTTATTTTTTATATGAAATTTATAATCATTCCTGAAAGGGTGACATGGAGAATGAATCTTATCGCATTGTGGACACTGTAGGTCGTACGTACGCACGAGTGACAATATCATTCACATAATGGTAACGTGGTATGAAATTAGATGGTATATTATTTATGTAGAATAATTATCAGGTTATATTAATTATTTAAATCCATTATACTCATCATTATATCCATCCAAATTATGTATTTTTTAATAATAAATTACACCATAATGTGGAGATGGTAAGTCGTAAAAACGTACAGATGGTGATATTGTTATTCAAAGGATTGATTAAATGAGGTATAAGGATGTCCCATATTTATAATAACATGTCATAATGTATAATAAACTGTATTTATTACTTTATTACAGAATCAACATAAGAAGAGGAACTAGAGTAATAATTTTTTTTTGAAAGAGGCAATAAACTATTATAACGTTTTCGAGTATCCCTTTTTGATTTTCACAAAACGACTCCATATGTTTGGTTTATTACCAAATTGTGGCCTCTGTGATAAATATTTATATGTTGGTAGAGAAACTGGGTAGATTTTTTCCAGGGAAAATGGTTTTAGATGAGTGACTAAAATAAAAGGATATGTTTCCTTTTATAGGAGAAGTGAGTGGTTCTTTAAAAATGTCTTTAAATAATAATATCTTATAAATGTATTTTTGGATTCTAATAATCCCAAATACATTACTTTACAATATAATAATAGTATGTATCTATATCCACTCAACCAATATGTTTTATAAATGTTTTTTTCAAAAAATTACCCTTATCATTTATCATTAACAATTAGTTAAAAAAATTAACTATTACAGCGTCTTCTGTTATTTTCATACTACATGGTTAATAAAGTTACTATAAAAAGACAAAAGAATCTAAAATGTATCATATGTGACTTTTTTAACCATATATAAGTCATTTGGACGAATCATAAATTTTTAGAACTAATATATATTTTAATAAAACAATATATGTTTTAAAAATTCATTTATGTCAAATTTGAAACTATTTAGAAAATGATTTTCGTTAAAGTCATAAAAATCTTATTCATTTATACCAAAGTCATTAAATAATCCCTCACATGTCAATTGAATTTAAAAAATCCATGTATGGTGTCAAAATGATCATATTACATTTATTTTAATATTCTAAATATCATTTGTTAGAATATTTCATTGAAAATGTAATCACAACAACATCATGGTGTCATAAGTAAATTTATTTATTTAATGTCTCAAAATAATGAATAAAATGAAATTATGTTTTAAATATATTTATCTTTATAATTACAATTAATAGTATAAGATATCATTATATGAACCAAAAAAATTGCTTTAGTAATAACATTCATGTTTACGTTATATTTCCCATTAGATTAAATTAATTAATATAAAATGTCATTTTCATACCCACAAGGTTATAAAATGCCAAAATTTAAGTCTAAAGATTTTTTTTCACCGATGACGCATCCAATATTATTATTACACATGTTACGGTCGTTTTTATTATTATAATAATATGTTTTATACAGTTATTTACCTGATTTACCCTTTAACCATTGCAATTAAAAATAATTAATGAAGATGTCATTATTATTTTCCAAAAATAAATAGAACCAATTTACACAATTTGTACCTATGATTACAAATATCGAAGAATATTTTTTAATTTCAAATGATATAATTGATATAAATTGATTTAAAATTAATTCATGTTGTGCTGACTAGAATGTGGGGTTTTAAAAAGAAAAAACAATCAAAAGATTGACATGTGATTATGTCAAATTTAAATGTAAAATTAAATCGAATGAAGAAAATTATGTTAAATGGAAATAGCATAATCCAATAACACAATAAAATAATATTTAAATATAACTTAACCATATAAATAAATTAGATGAAAATGTAGTTTTGAATAAAAAGTCAATATTTTTCATTATTCATTAAAATATGAATTTTATGAGAATATACAAAAAATTAAACCAAAGTAAATTTGGATTTATAGATTCAAAAGAAGAAGTTAATTTTTTCAAATTGAATATATAAAAGTGTTGGAAAATAGATTTAAAATGGTTGCCCCATCAAAATACGGATTTGTGTTTTTTTTAAAACAATTCTTTTATCTGAAAAATTGAACATGTTATTATTTAATGACTAAAAATAAATTATATGAATTTTAATGTTATATAGAATAAAAAGTGTGGTTAATAAAATTCATTAATAATTGTTAATATCATTTTAAATACTAATATTTTAATAATATATCATTGTTTAGTGAATCTCGATACTGTGTACAACACAAGCTATAGACGAAGGTTCCTCTTCCGTGTAATGCATGAAAACTCAATGTTGTGTATAGTGAATGCTTCCCTTGGTGTTTCTGAAAACATAAACCAAACATAGTTCTTTAATTAATTGAACAAAATCTATACCCAGTGTTGTGTGTATCCTATGCCAACTCTGTGTTTCTTATAATATACTACAATTTGGTTTTATGTGAAAAGAATGTTTCACTTAGCACATTGCAATATATAAATTTTAATTATAATTTATTTTAAAAAATGAGCCATAATAACTCTAGATTTAAAATTATACCACCTTTAAATGAATTTCAATCTTGAAATTCATTGGGTTCATAAAAGGATTACTACTTGAAATTTTAATTCATGGAAACCCACATCGTAAAAAGGAATACTGAAACATCATTTTAAAGTGTAATTTTAGAATCGTAGTGGAAACCCAATGTTTCTCATCACTTGGTTTCCACATAGGAGAACATATGTGGTATGTAAAGACATTGATATGGATAAATAATCTATCCATGATGTTCTAATGGATAGAGATAGCGAACAAGGCTTGGAGAAAGATAACTACTAGAAATACATAAATCTATGATGATTAATAAGACCATCTAATTCATTATATTAAAAGGTACTAAGATAATTTTTTTCTTTTCAAGATGATTTCTATAAATTTTAAGCACACAAGAATAAATATTTACTTTATTTCAAAACAATCTCATCATTTGTCACTCCTTGAACAATTTTCACTTCATCTATAAATCAAATAAATGAAGTTGAAATTATCATTCTTCAAGTGTTAGTGGATCATGTAATCCATAAATAAAGTGATAAATCCTTCCATATATCTCCAAAAAAAATTATCTCATATATTAAAATATGAAAATTTCCACTTATAGAAGGATAATAAATTAATATAACAAACATCAATTTAAATATTACTTATAATATCTATAAATTGATAACATTACAATCCTTAAAAAAATTAAATATATAAAAATTTATATAGAGGAGAACTAAATTGACTTGACACTTATCTCCAATATATCATAATGTAGTTTTCTTTTTATCATATTCCAAACATGTGAATCCATTAATCATGCACTCTCTTGAAACATGGTAATTACATGAATTACCATAAAACCTTAATGAAAACATGCATTCTATCTAAATTATCTCCTTCCTCACCACAAAATTACCTATAATTAAATATACATAAACCATGATATTTTATTGTCCCTATATCATTCATGAGTTTATTAATACTATGAATTATCTCCTTATCTGATTATCCCATCACAATGCACATATCTAGAATTTTTCAAAAATATCGGAATATCATTAGATTTTTATCGGTAATATTCAATATATACATTCAAATACATAACGAAAAACAATAATGTTACAATCCTTATATGTTTCATTATTCCTTAAAACTATAAAATTACTTATAAAACATTATCATTGATAATCATGTAATCATTCCACTATCTTCTTATACCACTTACTACGCTTCATTTCTTTATTCCTTAACAATTCTTTCATCTCATATATCACTTGAAGTCACGTTATCATCATCAATATAAATTCTACCCATATTACGATTATTATAATCTTTAAAAAAATTTCCATCATGGAATAGATTTTAATAATTCCCATACATTCCACATTTAAAACATTTAAACAACGATGATGTCTTATCAATACCATTATCCTTGCCTATTGTGTAAACTGGACATTTTTTTTTGCAATTACTGGTTTAGTTTTCTTTTTTTCCACACCAAAAAAATCATCCAATTAATTTGAAGAATTATACATGATGAAACTTCCACTATGATTTAAATGAGTAATTAAAACATTCTATATTCTATGATCTATATGAAGCTCCATCTTTCACTTATTTGTTGGTCTAGGAAACTTGACAATGACGAAATTACTGATCATATTGTGAGATTGTAGATTATGAATAATTATGATGTCTGACCTTCCAAATACCATTACATTTTTAATATCATGAATAATATCATTCTATTTTCCATCATATTATCCATTAACATTAATCCTTTAATTTCTAGTAATTTTCTAAAACCAAAAAATAATAGTGTGAGAAGAAACATCATACTAGGAGAACCACATAATTAAGGGGGTATATTCAATCTCTAACATCATAGGTTTAATAATAGGTTATTCATGATCATTACCAAAATATCTAGGACTGTAACCTATAATTATACATACCCTTAAGAAATCCCTATAAATACCATAGAAATGTCTCTACATATCTCACTAAAGTTTTAACATATTTTATTATTATCTTTGGAAACACAGAACATATACTAATAGCTTGGTTAAAGATCATTAAAATCTCCCATAATGATATTTCCAATTAGTTTTCATACACAAAACCTTTCTTTGTATATTAGGGATAAGAAAATATAACATAGGATGAGCTCTAATGATTAATAACGGTAAAGATGATGAAAATAAAACAAAACATTAAAATAATTATGTAAAAACACGAACCTAAATTATAAATATGAAAATCATGAGTCATGAAATAATTCGTGGTAGTTTGTAAAACATAAATCATAATTGAACATTAACCATGATAAAATAGGTTTGGAATAAAAAATGGAATTGTCTAAAATAAGTAAAAACATAATATGATTTCCATAGTAGACAAGGTATCACATGAAGGGCCATCATAGTGGAAAAAGTCCATTACTGAACTAGGTTTACAGGTTATTCCACCCATCTATTACAGAACTAGATTTACCTATCGTTGCAGAATTGCTTTACTGAAACACATTATCAATATTTTCTAGTCATGTCTCTCTCAGGAGAAATAAATATTTAACTAATTCATTGGATTTAGATATAGGTCTCAGCCATCTAATAATGAATCCATTCTTACATGTTTCTTAGAAACATAAAACATTCATCATAGTATAAACCAAGAAATAAAATGGTCTTCTTAAAAATTGTTCCATTATAAAATAATACATATAAAATCTCATTCCATCATTGAAACTTTCAAATAATTATAATTATAGGGATAAAAACCTAACCCTATTTAAATAGCGTCATCATACATGGAAAATAATGTTGATAAAACACATGATCTTAATTCTTGAGGATAATATCCTTTCTTCTTAAAATAACCTTTTAATTTCTCAAAATGCTGAAAGTGATAGAAAGAAACTAATTTAGTTTATAATTAACATAAAATAATATAGAGGAAGCTTCACAGAAATAATATTTCATTGAAATGTTAAAATACATTGATGTAGTAAATGTTAAAAAAAGGTCCCCCTCATACTTTTTTGGGAAAAGTAAATTTTTTACCTCATATGGTAAATGAATGAAATATTCCTTCCAAACCATGTAATAAAAGTAAAAAATTTCTAAAAATGTATTTTAAAATACATATAATAATAGTAAAAATTTTACATAATAGTTTTTAGAATCATGGACAGGGATGATAAATATAACCCTAGTAAATAAATACATATAAACAATATCAGACAAAAACGAGTTTACAAAATTTTCCTTTAACTTAGGTCCAGTTTCATCAATTTGTGTCTGAAACATCTATTTGGTGGTTTTAAAAATATTATTTACTTGTTAGGGAACCATAATAGTGTCTATGATATCATATATTATTCAATTATGACATTATATTGCATTTTTATTTAACAACTCCATGTTAAAGCACATTTTGGGTAATAATTGATTTAATTATCATACCTGTTTTGACTTTTATTCATGATCTTCATACATAGATAATGATTTACATACTTTCATATTGTAAAAAATTGTTTATATATCATAAATAGTCATTTTAGAAATATATATAATTGATAGAAAAATTAAATGGAATACACTATTAATGGAGATGGTAAGCCATATGCACACATGAACATTGTTTCTGTTTCCTTATTGAATTGAATGGAAGAAAGTAAATCAGACACATATATATATCTAGTAGAATTATTATTGTATATATTTCAGGATTATTTATTATATATAGTTTATAACCATTCTTGAATTTTTATCATGGAAAATGATTCTTATTGCGTCGTGATGATGGAAGGTCGTACTTACGCTCGAGCAATGATATCATTCACTTATACATTAATTCATAAGTAATTGGATGGTTTTTTATATATAAATAATAATTATAATGTCATATTTACTATTTAAATCCATTATAATCATCATTATAACCGTCCGAATTTTTTATTGTTTAATAAAAAATTACACCACGACGTGGAGATGGTAAGTCATACGTACGCATACATGGTGATTATTTATTCAAAGGATGTATAAAAGGAGGGATAAAATAGTTAAATAATTATAATAACATATCATTATATATAAGTTACTATATTTATTACTTTATTATGGATCCCACATAATAAGATAAAGTAACAGAAGTTAATAATTTTAAAACAGGTGATAAAACTATTACATCTTTTTTGACTATCTTATTTTGATTTTCACAAAATGTATCTATACGATTAATTTATTCACTATGGTTGGCCTCTAGGATGATGTTATAGATGTTTAGTGATGAAATGTGAAGGTTTTGGGTGAGAAAAATGGTTTTACATGGTTGATTAATATATAAGGAAAAGTTTTCTTTTATTGGAGAGGTGATGGGATCTTTTGGAAAGTCTCTAATTAATAATTTATTATAAATTAATTTTCGGGTTCTAATGGTGCCAAAACAATTAAATTCTAACATAAGATGAGTATGGGTCTCGATACACTCACTAAAAATATTTTAAAAATGTTTTGGTAACAAATATAACCTTATCATTTCGCTTTAACCGTTTAGATAAATAATTTAACTCCTACCTTGTCTTCTTGTATTTTCATAATATATGGTTAATATATTTACTATAAAATTTCAAGAGAAACCGAGATAGATCATTAATTAAATTTTTTGTGTTATAAATTTTAGTTTGTAGAATATTATATTTTTAAGACTACTATATAATTTGAATAAATAGTATTTGTTTTAGAAACTCATTTATTTCAATTTTGACACTATTTAGTAATTTATTTTTGATAATGTCAAAAACAACATGATTCCATTATACTAAAGAAATTAAATCATCCCTGAAATGTCAATTTCATCCATAAAATTTGTTTATGGAATCAAAATGTTCATATTACATTTATTTTAATATTTATAATATCATATATTTTTATATTACTTTAATATGGTAATCATTGTATAATCATTGTGTTATAAATAAATAAATAAATTTATTTAATATCTAAAATTTTAAAATAAAATATCATGGTGTTGGAAATATTTTAAACTAACTAATTTATATTTATAGTCTAAGATATCATTCATATTAACCAATATATAATTGTTTTAGTAAAAACATACATGGTTATGTTACATTTCCCATTACTTTAAATTAATCATTATAACATGTCCTTTTCTCACCCAAGTGGTTGTTAAATGCCAAAATTTCTTCCTAATGATATTTTTGGTTTCCCATGACTCATCCAATTAGATCACAACATGTTTTAGTATAATTTTATATTATAATATATTATTTTTTTACTATTATTTACCTGATTTTCATTTTTACCATGGTAAATACAAATAATTACAGAAGTTATTATTCATAACGTCCAAAATTAAAAGGTAACCATTTGAACAATTAGTAACTTATGATTCCAAATTTGAAATCCATTTTTCTGATTCAAAACATAGCATAGGGAGAAATTATTTTAAAATTAATTTCCATTTCATAAACCAGAATGCATGTATTCTTACAAGTAATAAATATCAAATTACTGACATGTGTTTTCGTTCAATTAAAATGTAAACCTACATAAAATGAGAAAATTTTTATTAAATGATAAGAATATAATCTAATATTCCGTTATAACAAATTTTAAAGATAATATAACCATATAAATAAATTAGATGAATAGATGTTTTGAATTAAAATTTATTATTTTTCAATATTAATTGAAATATGAATTCTTACATAAAAATATGAAAAAATCAACCAAAGAAAATTTTCAAGTACCTATTCAAATGAGAAAGTGTATTTTTTTAAATATAATATATTAATGTGTTAAAACTAGATTTTAAATGGGTGTGCCATCAAAATACTGCAATATTGCATTTTTTTAAATACATCATTATCCAAAAATTAGAATTTGTTCTTATATCATTTATCGAAAATAGATAATATTAATGTTAATGTTATATAAAATTAAAAATATGGTAAATATTATTCATAAAAGATAATTTATAACCCATTAAATTTTAATATTTTACTAATATATTGTTCTTTAGTGAAAGTCAGTATTGTGTACAATAGAAGCTACCAAGGAAGGTCACTCTTGTGCATAATGAAATCAAATTCAGTGGTTCATATCCTGATATATTCCTTCGGTTTTTGTATAACATAATCCAAAAATTGTTATTTTATAAATTTAACAAAATCTATACTCAATGTTTTGCATATCTTATGCCAACTTGGTGTTCCGTGTAACATTTGGACAGTTGGGTTAGTGTGATAAGAATGTTTAACTTAGAGCATTCAAAGATATAAATGATGAATTTCATTTATTCAAAAAAATGGTCTATAAATACACGGGGTGTTACATGTCTCCACATATTAGGTGGTGGTTACAAGCACCAAATCCATAACTAACTAAGGGAGGAATTTCCTTAAGTAGATATACAAATGCACAAATCCAACACAATGAAAATGTGAATAAATAATGAAATAAAATACGAAACAGAATTATGAATATTAAAAACATGCTAGGATCTATAAATAAAAATATTTATGGTTGTGTAAACTAAAAAAGGAGCATAAATACATGAAAAAACAAATATGTGAACCAACCTTATGGAAAAAACAAAAAACTAAAACATCCGAGAGAGCCCAGTTCCTATATCCAAAGTAAGGACAACCGTTTGTAGTCTAGAAACACAAAATATCTATTCTCCTTTGAATTACAAGTTGACTGATTTTTAATCTATATAAGACTAAAAAACGTGTTGGAAGATCCCATGCATGGGTGAGTATAAACATGCAATGTAATACAAACCAAAAGGGTAAGGGGACGACCTTAAGAGATAAAAATGAAGGGGAAAACTGAAAAGTGAATAAGGTAAAGTGAAAGAGTACATATCAACCTAACAAGATAGTGAATGTAAAATCTTAGACACACAAGAATCTCCACGTGGTGAGAATATTATCTTCTCATCGAGCCTTAGTAACCTAGATTAGTAGAGTATATTCATCCAACAATTTGAAGCTGGACAACAAAATTATGTGGCATACCAAGCGTGTCATTGCCTCTCATGGAAGGAGAGTAACCAAAATAAAAAGAGTTCTTATCGAATATGAATGTATAAATATATTATCATTAAAGGAAAACAAAATGTGAATTTAGAGGATATATATCTCACATCTCAACACATGAATATGAGTAGCCAACAGTTCTAAAACAAAGTATATCTACGATACCCACCAGCTTATACATCGGTCATGAGTAGAAATGTCTGATGTAATAAATCAAACCAACTAGATACTATCGTTTTTTGGAGGAACTCACTTTCCCATATGGTTTTAGGTTGAATTTAAAGGGTGTATCTCAGTGGGTAATGTGTCCCTCTTCCATGTGAGTCCAATGCATTTTCAAAAAAATATCCTCATTATGCCGCACAATCTAGAGATATAAGTTCCAGGTAAGGATTACATTCCCTAGTACGACATGAGGGTCCTACTCTGATAGTCACCACGAAACTATAGTTTCCATATTGAGAGGATGTAATGCTTCGGAATGTCATCAGGGAACCCACTTCCCAGTTCAGCTGGAGGGTTATACCCAGAATGTTATTAGGGAACTCCACTACCTAGCCCTACTGAAGGGTTATTCATGAATGTTCATTAGGGAACACCACTATCCAGTATTGATGGAGGGTTACTCGTAGAATATTTCTTCTAGGAACTCCACTATGTATCCCAACTGGTGCATTAAGCCCATATCATTAAGGAACTCTATTGCATAGCCCTGATAGAGGGTAACTCAGATATATCATTGGGAAACTCCATTTCCCCACCCTATTGGGGGGTTATTCCTGGTATTATTATCCGGTAAATTCACTTCCCAGGTCATCTAGAGTGTTATTATAGTAATGTATGGCGATTTTTTATGATTTCTGTCATCATCGGTTGTCGCCTTGGTGTATTCTCTACTGCAACATTTCACGTCATACCTCGAAATTCATTTATGAGGGAACCATCATGTTTTAATTTCAAAAACAACCAGTACATGAAACGCATTGGCCGAAATTCAATTTCAATTGAATGACATCTGATCATTAGATTTTAGATCAGAAGAGACCAATGGGTACACAACATGTGAAGGGGCCTACCAAACACGTGGTCCCTCCTCATCTCCTGCCTATGTCCCAGATCCGCACATGGATTCCCATCCTTGTAGCAGTATACGCCATTTAGTTGGGATACATAGTGTTTCCTAGAAATATAAGTCCAAGGTAGTGTACATGTACTTAGAATAGTTGTTCATGTACTATGGTATAATGAATTCCAGTATAGATGGGATGATTCTAGTGTGGTCAACTGATGTCTGTGTACTCCTTTCTCGGAGTTGCTTCTTCTGTTAGCCTTCACACGAGTTATCCAATAGAGGATGGGATTGACGTTGTGTATGGGAGAATTACTTGTCAAGCCATTGTTATCATTCCAAAAACCCTATTTTAATCATTGAGGGATGCTACATGTCATGTGTTTTTTAATATACATGGAATGTAGTCAGGATTATTCGAGAATCTTTAGATTATTCCTATCCTCATATGTTCTTCAAATTTAGTCAAACTTCATCATATCTGGTCCTATATATGGCGGAGAAATATGTATCAACCTATAAATCATGATTAAAGGATTTCCCTCAACATAAATTTATTCATTTCATTCATATGGATTTCGTCATTTAAACCACAATCTAAAAAGGATTAGTTCATCACTATAGTGATTTTTAATAGCTGAACTGGCCATCCCCACATCACAATGTTACTTGATCTTTAATTATTTAATTATTTATTTATTTTTTAATCGTTCCATCATGAACCTCGGTACCTACTCGAGCTCAGGTCTCCATAATATTGTAGAACTAGGAACCACTATTATTCACTTGGTGATGAACAGGATGAATCATGGTTGAATGAAAAGAAGTTTTAAATGATCGTCATCCATGATTTCTTGGTTAACGATATATAAAATGAACCAATATTAGATAAATAAATTTAATTTATAAGATTCTATACATAGGTCCATCAAAAGGCTATGTAAAGGGGAATATATTGATGAAAAATTATTAGTCTACTCAAACCAGTAATCCAGAAGTCTAATAAACCAAATGACGAGTCCTAATTCTATTTTGGATTGATCATTGTTGATGAGAATGATCACATATTGATCAAATAATGTTGATACATTCATAATTTTATAATTATTTTGTTCATAGGATTCATCATCATTTGACATCGATTCATCAAAGGTAGAAGGAGGAGAGCTTCAAAAATTGTGGGATAATTATGATCTACCACTAGTGAATTACCCTTAATGAAATATTTATATGTTTTAGTACTGATGAGGGACTAATTAATAAATTATTCAATGAATCAATTAATCCACATAAATTCACTTCCAATTATTAAGATGTATAAATTCTAAACGCTGACTCATTTTTTGTCTCTCCTTGGGTAAACACCACGTTCCTAACCGAAACATGGTCCTATATTTTTAAACTGATCAATAATCTATGGTTTCTCCATTTAAATTTTGTTTACCATGAAAATAGTATAATATATTTTTAAAATTTGTAAAAAATTAATTCCACATACACCATGCCTTAGAATCACAAATGATCTTAGCGCCTAGTTGTAGAAATATATAATGAAATATTTAGATGTATTAAAAGGGAATATTCATGTATCTAAATTATATGATAACACTACCAATGATATATTTTTTCTTGCATGACCCACCATGATATAAGAAACATTATCATAGAATATCCTACAACACCATTATTGTATATTATGACTACAACCAGTCTATGTGTGGAATAAAATACTCATTAAAACCTAATTTTCAAGAGTCTTTTTCACGCTCTTCCAGATTCATGAAGTGAAATTCAAATCTCATTCTTAAAATATAAACAATTTTACCCCATGTAGAAGGACTATCTATCAAAAACACTTGTGTCATAACTAGACCATTGAAAAGTATCCCATAGTGATAATAAATAAATGAACATTGTAAAATGGTCCAAAATAACCCAAAATGTGTCACTCTTCCTAAGAATTATCCAAATACCAACTACAATATCCATGGTTGAATTGTCCTATATCCATTATGGAACAGTAAAGAACAATAGTAGACCACCATTCCATTGATGCATGGCCTTCAACTTTTGATAGGTGTAGCATCAATTCAAGAAACATGATATGTCATATTTCATTCCCAGACACAAAATATATCATCATTGGTCGTAGAAAATTTTGGTCACTTCTATATGTACAACCTACTTTGGGGAATTAAATGGACCCATAACCTCATCTTGCTTACTTATATTCACAAAAACTGGATTCGTGAAATAGTTCATCTCATCCTTTTCTATTTTCCATTCGTATGATGTCTCCCCAACATCAAGGATTTCCCTTATGGTCAACCATATTGAATCCTCATTCTTCATCCCCCTGATCTGACTCATAGGTGATGACTCCAATAAAAATGATACAATATTTATCTAATCCATGATTATATGAATCACAGTATGCATCATAGCCAGTGAGGCCATCATTTTCCACTTGCCCCTTGAGTCCTAAACTCACTAAGTCTATGTTATTGTTCATTATGTTTTGGCACCACAATTCACCATTCTGGTTGTATATTCCTACTCAAAATAAAAATACAGACTATACGTAACTGACCTAAACTTCCATAGATTCATTAATTATTGTGAAAATTTATAGACTATGCTGCTGGGTTCAGTATACAACATAGTCATTTCACCCAATAGACAATTACACCAAATCTATAATGCATAAAAACTATATCTAACTTGATTTTTTATATATGGTAGTTCTATTCTTGAGGAAACAACTCGATCTACCACCATTAACACTACTCCACATCTAATCCGAATATAATCACAATATAACGTATTCAACACCCTTGGATCGGGTATGATCAATATTGGTCTCATAGTTTTCGGTTCTACTACTCTTGGAAGGAATTCTAACATTCCATCAACTATTAAATCATTACACCATTAATTGTCATGCCTAGAAGTGGTGATACCAAATAAGAAAATTCATGGATAGAACTCCCATAATATCATACTAACCATATAAACCTATGGATATCGAATACATTCTTGGTCTAATTCAATGAAACCACTACCTTAAGCTTCTAAAGGTTCACTAATACACCTTCCTCTGAGATGATGTGACCGAATAATATTACCTGGTCGATCCAGAATTAACACTAATATAACATGGTGTATGGATATTGATCTCTCAGTTTACATAGGAATATATAAATTAGTTGGGAATGATCATAGTGATATATGGAGTAAAATGTGATGTCATCAAAATAGACATCCAAAAAATTATGTGGGTATGGATTGAATATTTTGTTTATCAATGAAAATCAATATACAAATATGTTTTCCAGCCCAAAAAACATTATAATAATTTCATAAAGGCCAAACATACATAGAAACAAAATAATTTATATATTATAAGGTCGAAATCTAAAATAATGATACCCTAATCTCAGGTAAATCAAAGAGAAGACATAATATGCCCTCAACTGGTTAAAAATATCTTTGATAAATAGTAGGGGATACAGGATCATCATTGTAGTCCAATTAAACTTTTGGCAATCAACACATAAGTGTAGATTATCATCATCCTTATTAGAAAAAATGTTTGGAGAAACCGAAAATTATTTAAAAAAAATGAAAAACATGTTATACACCAAAATCTTCTAGTTGTGTATCATGCACCAAAATTTATATTGGTTCTATTTAGCATGGTGCCTGAGAAAGTAGATCAGACCTTATAGTGTGATAAAATATATACTCCACATCAATCTCAAGTGGAATCCTTGATATTTCTTCATGATTCACATCTTTAAAATAGTCCAATGTAGGTTGAAATATATGCTTTTTTACCCTTCATAATACAACATAATACTAGAAACCAAAGTGGTAATATCCCAAATCTATTGATAAATCGGACTCGAACTACCTACCTTGATACCGCACTCGCCATGGTGAATATAATTGTTACCCATAGGATATGTAAAAGTCATCCTTCTTCAGAAGTAATCAATGTGGTCTTTGATTGATACTAACCAGTCCATATCAACAATTAGTTCTATGAATGTCATGTTATGGATGTAAATATCCCAACCAAAATAGTATTTTCCAACCTCTATAAAACAACCCATTCTGAAATGGAGGTCCCTTGACCATGCATCTAAGGGTGTATCTATCATCATAACCTCGATGGTGAACTCCACTGCTAGGATGAAAACGTTAAAAATTTGTGAAAATATAATAGAATGAGAGGTATCATTATCAAATAATTCATCATTTAGAGAAGAATTCTACAATATGTTACCTATATCAATCGATGTTCCATCCTTACTACTGACTAGAGTATGGTGAACCATAATCAATTGTATTTCCTCTCATCCCTGTGAGGTAATCTCTGTCCACTAAGCAACACAACACTGTTGATATAGACACACATTCTTAGAATCACCATATACACTGACTCTACCACCTCACCCAGTAGAACTATATATTTCAGATAAATACTCGGTTGAAGTTCCACATCTCTTACTCTAGTATAGTCTTGTTTTTATATCATTACCCATATTTCATGAGTTTCAGAAAAACCCTTGTAGATGGATGATTGTTCTACATATTCAGAACCCTATTGGTGGTCGAAGTCATTAACACAAAAGGGGACCTGACCAAACACATTTGTCAGTAATCATTAATGTAATATCCAGTAAAACTAATCATTTCCCATGTTAATTATTCTTTCCACTACTCTGGTAAACATTCTAAAATTTATTATTCATCATCTCAGAATTTGTGCCTTCTAATAATATAGTAGAATCCACATGTCCTTCAGTAGAAGCCTCTTTATGTTCCCCCTAAAAAATAAGAGCATGAATCACCACATATGAGAAATTATTTATTGAGATGATATTCACCTAGGACATACATTCACATTGATGAAAATCATGAGACCACTTTTCCATAGTCAGATCAAATCCTTCTACTGCTGGAATAAAGCAGTATAGTTTTCAGAATCAACGATCATAGTCCACTATAAAATTATTATCCTTAATCAAACTCATAAACTATGATTATCTCTCATGCATAAGTCTCTCATGGTTAATATGCAAGAAGAACATATCTTAAATTCACATCCACTCCATATTGTCTTGGTGTTCATATCAAGACATTATATCCTATCAACACTTCTCATGACCATGTTACATGTATGTAGCTAATTTGTCTCTCATATCATTAGGATTATCCAAGTGGTCATGTATATTATAGATTGAACCTATCAATAACTATGATGCATCAAGTCCACCAACTCCAGTGATATTTAGAGGGTGTTTCAACTATAACTACCATGTCAGATCAAACCATCTTTTCACAGCCTACCTTAGGACCCATTCATCTCAAGACATTATATCCCATCAACACTTCGCATGACCATGTTACATGTATGTAGCTAATTTGTCTCTCATCTCATTAAGATTCTCCAAGTGGTCATGTATATTATAGATTGACCCCATCAATAACTATGATGCATCAAGTCCACCAACTCCAGTGATATTTAGAGGGTGTATCAACTATAAATACCATGTCAGATCAAACCAGCCTTTCACATCCTACCTTAGGACCCATTCAATGAAATACATGAACCGAGAAATGTTCTCTTGTAACACCTTTTTAAATTACTCACTTGGAACTATCATTGCCTCATTTTCCTCCCATATAAGATCATTTCCAACCATAACCACTTGTCATACTTTCAACAAGAGTCATCATGGAGGCATTTCTCTTCAATTCCAAGAGTATGTCTTAGGGAATATTTTATAACATTAACACATTCATGTAAGTGGCATTCAAAATAATTTGTAAAAAATTATCCCTTACACCCCACCACATCCTCAAATTTGATTAGATAACACTACCCTTACCATCCTATATATAGGCCAAGATTAAAAAGGTTAAACTAATTGTCATTATTTGGAACCATTTTAATTTAAATTTTAAAACAAATGAAAAAACCTTTTAATATTTAGAAAAAACCCAATATACGATTTTCTCTCCATTAATAATGTGATGCATGTAAAGAAATAATCACATGTTCCTAGACTGATGCATGCATAATCCGATCTCATTCCATACTGGTCAATGACTTATCAATAATGAAATATTATAAACAATAATCAAATCACAA